>OY757923.1:55220569-55443069 GCA_963585895.1 Sepioteuthis lessoniana
TGTAATAGCATGACTAGAGTTCAAACTCGCTTGCTTTAAGGCCATAGTCTAGCACTTTAGCCATTATGCCACAGGAACAACACCTTGAAATATTTTGACATCTTCCCCCCCCCAAAAAAAAGCAATATCATGTACCTCAGCTAGTAGTATAATAATCAAAAGAGGGCGACCTACAGTTGTGTCAAATTGGAAGCATCTATTACCACCAGATCACTAAAGTTAAATAGTGATAAGCTTCCTTAGTATTTAAATAAATGACCACTTTGTCATAGCAAAGTTCCATAAGCAATTTGAAGTGTGTGTGTGTGTGTGTGTGTGTGTGTGTGTGTGTGTGTGTGTGTGTGTGTGTGTGTGTGTGCTTGATTAAGCAAAGATTAGCCAATAATAAATCAAAGTGTTTTTGGGGGAAAGTGTCGGTTGGTTGGTTGGTTGGTTTTAGGCATGACAGCTTTTATTGGGTCACCTTATCTCAAAGCCAGTTTAACAATTATATTTTCCAATTATATAAGGAATATAAAATGTATCTTCACAATTATTTTAAACAGGTAAACACTTGATACTTAGTTCATTATGAGCAAAATGCAACACAAGGTCAAATTTTTAAGCAGAATTTAACAGGTTTGAATTCAGAGTTTTCCTTCTTCTAGACCAGTTACCATACCAAAGTTAAAAAGCCAGTCTGCCCTACTATTTACTCAAAGCTGGAGGTAGAATAAGTGGATTCAAACCTTTCCCAAGGATATTAGTACTATGTGAAATGCAAAACCAAGTCCAGGGTTTACATTCAGGTCATTGTGTTCATTTCTTGATAAATCGTTTCAAGTGTTGCTATGTAACACTAACAACTTAACACCAGTAATTTGTTGGAACAGTGTTAAATGGTTATACATACAATTTCTAAGAGAATAGTTTCTAGGTAATTTTTTTTTAAATGAGTTAGCACTAATTTGTTTTCACGCAGTTAAATGGTTTCAAGTATTGCTATTTAACACTAATGATTCTATTTAATATTAATCATTTGTTTGCATCCAGCCAAATGGTTTAAAGTATTTCTATTTAACACTATCCATTCATTTGCAGAGTCAAATGATTCCAAATATTGCTATGTAATATCAATAATTCAATAACAGCTTCAAGTTTCCTAACATGAATATTTCTATTTAGTATTAACCGGACATTGGCATGATTGTTAGAGTGTTCGCCAATGACCCGGAAGACCTGGGTTCAACCCCAGGTCGAGTCATACCAAAGACTCAAAAAATGGGACCTGATGCTACCTTGCTTAACACTCAGTATTATAAGGTAAGGATCAAGGGTAAAGTGGAGCAATCCAGGGAAAGGAGTAGTGCCCTCCCCTACACCTATCAAAAAGGGAGCCTTCAGGTCACCCTCGACTATGGTTGCCAACTTTACTTATTAATCATTTGTTTGCACATATTTAATTGACTTCAGGTATTGCTATCTAATACCAATACTTTTATTTGCACACAAACTGGTTGCAAATATTGCTATGTAACACTAACAATTCAATTTAACACAGTTAAATAGTTAAACAGTTCTATATGACCCAAAGATGAGACCCTAACAGGTCTGGGTCAGAGTGGACTTGGGAGTAATGGCAATGAAGGGGTACTTCAAATTCCCCACAGCTCCAGTACCAGAGCCTCACTATCAGATGGTCTAATGTCATATCCTGAACACTTACAAGAAGGGGGTGTCTTACCACTATGTAGATATGTAGTCTGTGTATTCTACAGCCCTAGCCAACTGGGATCCATAACTTAGTTGCAACATATGAGCTAACATAAATGTACTTCACAGTCACTTTAAACATTATCCCATCATTATTTGACATAGATTAGACCTATGAAGTACTACTGCCAATGGTCTGGGAGACCTGGGTTCAATCCCAGGTTGTGTCATATCAAAGACTTTAAAAATGGTACTTGATACCTCCTAGCTTAACACTCGGCAATATAAGGTAGGTTTCAAGGGTAAAGTGGAGCAATCCGGGGAAAGGAGTAGCGCCCTCCCCTACACCTCAGTGTAGTAGCTATTGAAAAGGGAGTCTTCTGGTCACCCTCGACTACGATTGCCAACTTTACTTTTTTTTACTTTATATGGTTTCAAATATTTCTACTTAATAGAATAATTTTCAAACAGATCTACTTAATACAAAGATGAGACCCTAACAGGTACTACCACTCCAGGTCAGAGTGGACTTGGGAGTAATAACAACAAAGCAGTGACTCCATACCCCTGCAAAGCTACAGAATTGGAGCCTCACCACTGGATTCAGCTTAATATCATTCCCAGACAGACCATTTTGAAGGGGTGGTTACTCATTTGGATTGAAGAATAAGAAAAGTGTGTAAATAACAGTAGAATCAACAATTAGTCTACAGCTCTAACTTACATGAAAGCAGCAGCTTTTATTGCAAATGTATCTTCGATATTTAGAGAACTCTTTAAAGACAGTTGCTTTATGATATAGCAGAATGGTATAATCTTATGACAGATTCCTAATATTTACAAGTGGCTAAAATCCAAAGACACTTCAAAATTGGTAGCAAACACCTAATTTGTTACATTCAGTAAAGGTACTAAATACTCATCATAGATTATTGTTTGTGTTCTTGAAGCATTATTAGTTGCATCCAAATTCTTAAGCACAATGTCCTTTGCCTTGTTAGACTGTATCCCCTGCAGAGAAGTAAGACCGCCACCCAAGAAAAAAAAGTGGGCATGACACTAAACTGCATCAGATAGTGAGGCTCCAGTTCTGGAGAATGTTGAGTACTTCTTTATGTATTTACTAACCTCTCTACACAAGCAGTATGTGACACAAGGTCAATTTTTAAGAGTTTAACAGGTTTCAATTCAGAGTTTTTCCTTCTCCTAGACTGGTTGTTATACCAAAGTTGAAGAGCCTAGACTGCTCTACAATTTACTCATAGCTGGAGGAAGAATAGTTGGATTCGCACCTTTCCAAGGATATTAGCACTATGTAAAATACAAAGTGCCTTGTCTGGGACTTGAAATTGGATCCCTGTGTCCATTTCATACAATGATAACTGTTACATCATGAGCACTTCCAATGGAGTACCCCTTTATTGTCATTACTCCCAGGTCAACTCTAATTCAGAGTGGTAGCACCTGTTAGTCTCCCATCTATAGGTCAAATAGATCTGTTTAAAAACTAGGTACTCAAGAGGACAATGAGGGGGGGGAATAAACTCTAACAAAATAAATATAGAAAAAATGTAAATAGGAACATACAATGAATGTGATTCCCGATCGTCTGTGCAGTATAAAATAACCCTAGAGAAGTTGACATGCAGTTAAAAGGAATTAATCAATACCTGGGACACAAAAAGGATTATGTGCTTATGTCTTTTACAATACTGATCTTGCGGAGAGGGCATATGCACTTGGTTTTGAAGGTTTTAAGAACTTGCATGTAAATTTGGCAACACACTGTTAGACGCTAGGAGTTCTACATTAAGGGAGGTGTATCTTGCATTACTTATAGATATTTTTGTATCACTTCTAGCTTTCAAGCAAGTTTTTTGTAGAATACCTGTCTGAGGAGTTTACCCCATTCATAAAACATGATGAATAAAGAGAACAATAATTGATTCTAAGTAAATGTGTGTCCTATGTTAACTAAAAAATGGTTTAGTAAGCTTTGAAAAATCCTGACTGATTATGATTCATTAGAAAATGTACTATTTTTTAACCCTTTGAGCCTGGTGTACCAGTGGTAATTTTATTTTCTTCTGTACTGGTAAACAGGTGGAGATCACACTCAAACAATACATTTAGGCTCAGTAGGTCAGAACTCAAAGAGTTAAACTTTGACAGGTGAAATCTGTATCTATATTTAATTGTATACTGACTGCAAGGTTGATCTTTTACTATAACTTTTTATCTCCAAGAGAAACATCTAGCAATTCATCCACAAGAGAAACATTTAGCAATAAATATCACCTCTATATATTCTGATTTTTTCACCACTGAACTGAATCTGCAAGTGTCTGCTTTACCATCTTGCTCATGACTTAAGCATACCATAAAAAATGTTCATATTAGATGCTACCTGTACCAGGAGAGATGAATAAAAGTTATTATCCCTTAGTTCCAGATAAAGCTCTAAATTTCTATAATTGTCCAGTACATTACAGCAAGAGTAGTGCAGTCTAGTTTTACACTAAAGAGTTCCACCTACTCTCATTTTGAGAGAACAAATTCCATTCTTAAGTATGTTAGCAGCCATGGTTGTCAAATCTAACCTACATGGTACACATATATAATACTAACAACATGGAACTCTTTCCCTCTCTTCCTTATATATATATATATATATATATATATGTGTGTGTGTGTGTGTGTGTGTGTGACTGAACCTACATGGTTCATTTGATGGAAGTATAAAATTCAGTCTAGTCCAATGCTATAAAACAATACAAAAGAAAGAGAAAAAAAATTACCAATAAAAGGTTACAATAATTCTTTAACCCTTTCATGTCAAGAAAATATTAGTTAATGATGCCAATTATTAATTTGAGTAAATAATCTCAGATGTTTGTTGCCTAATATCAAAATTGGAATATATATTTTTTTCCACTCCTAGAAAAGTTACTCTATATTTAAAAATATGTTGAATCCAAAGACTCACACTTATGAAAAGGTTTCATCAACTGATTAATATTTTAAGACAAAGAATATTCTTTAAGTAAAAGTTTGATCAAAGTGCTACATTTGCAACCTCCCAATGCATTATACAACAAAACATAATTTATCTTTACTATTTCCAAAGTAGGCATCACCTTTCCTAACTTCAAGGGTATGGTTTAGTTTATTTGTTTAATGACATATCAACTCCTTATGGGTTATTTCAAGGCTCAAATTTGATTAATTTGTAAAAGTTTTGTTTATCTTTGTTTAATGATATATCAATTCCTTATGGATTATTCAATGCCAAAATTTAATTCATTTGTAAAGGTTTGGTATGATTTATTTGTTTATTGGTATATCAACTTATGGGCTATTTAATGCTGAAATTTGATTTGTTTATAATGGCTTAATTATAACTTTTGTCAATCATTTGCTTGCATACATTTTGTATGGTTTCAAGTATTCCTATCTAATACTAATGATTTATACACAATTATATGATTTAAATAACTATTTTTATTTAATATCATTTGTTTACAGTTACATGGTTTCAAATATTCTAATCTAATGCAAATAATTTGCAAGCGATTAAATGGTTTCAAGTATGTATTTACCAAACCACTCCAAGGCAAGATGTGACACAAGGTCAATTTTTTAAGCAGAGTAAAGCTGGTTTTAATGAAGTGATAGGTTACCTAACCAAGGCAAAAAAAAAACCCCAGTCTGCCTTACTATTTTCCCATAGCTGGGAGGAGGATAGATAGAAGCATGCCTTTTCCCAAGTGCATAAGTGCAAAATAAAATGCAAACAGCCTCATCCAGGGTTTGAACTCAGGTTGCCAATTCCATTTCCTTTGTGATTAACTGTTATATCAAGCACGCCTCCATTAACTACTGATAATAAAAACCCTTAGTAAACAATAATATCTTCAAGTAACTTAATATAAGTAATTTGAATTCAGCTAGACTGTTCCAAGTATTCCTATCAAATAATTATATTTAACAATAATTATTAGTTTACACACAGTTATATGGTTTGAAATATTCCTATCCAATACAAATAATTTTCAACTAGATCTATTTAACCCATAGATGAGACCTATCAGTTACTACCACTTTGGATGAGAGTGGACCTGGGAGTAATCATAATTACTCCACTCTCTCCAGAGTTGCAGAACTGGAGCTTCACTAGCAAATGCAGTTTAGTGTCATACCCAAGTCACCTGTCCCACTCCAAGAGTAGCAGAAAGATCCCAAGAGATACTGAGGAGAAGGAGAGTGTGGTTTGGTTTGATTGTTTGGGTTTTATGGCATATCAACCAGAAGGAGAGTGTGAGAGGGTAGCAAAGTGTTATCGGAACTAAGGAAGCACTTGTCTATATTTCTGAAATGAGGCAGCATTATTATCATAATTGTTGTTTTTGTTTTTTTTTGCACATTGCAGACTGCTATACCCATCTTGGTTACTATACTTACAATGTTTCAGCGTCTGTACTCTCCAGCTTTGTTCAGGTGCTTTTTGTCATACTCATTAACCATTCAGGAATTTAGAACTTGACCCTTTATTTGAATCATGGAAATAGACTGTTCTCATTCTATCATTCTAATAGCAGTGAAAAAAGCAAAAAGTGGCTAATGTAAGGTATCTGTAAGGTATGAACAGCAAAAGGAAAACAGTCTTCCTCTATGAATCAAATAAAGGGTTAAGCTCTGAATTCCTGGAAGGTTACTGAGTATAATAAAAAGCACCTAAAAGATGGCTGGAGAGTACAGTGGCTGAAACACTGTCAGCAAACAGGATCAGCATAGCAGTTCACAACATGTAGAGAATAATAACAACTAAGGAGGTATTTTCACATCCACTCACCTTTTAATCTAAGTCATGATCACTTAAGTAACATGTACCTTAAAAAGAATAAAATTAACATTATACACAAAAGCCTAGTTTTATTCAATTTTGTGGTCCAAAGCCTGAATTAAAAGTCTGAATGTTTGTTTATATCTTGGTGACTGGGTCTGGATCAGACACCAGACACCATCAAGGTTAATAATCATTGTCTTTACATGTCTAGAGTGACTAAGTTGATATGATCACACACAGAGTATTCCATTAGTTATTGTTTTAAATTTGTAAAAGAGCTAATAGCAGAACAAAAGAGGTGTATGTTCATTTTAAGGGTGGGACTGCTAGAGAGTGAGATTTGGAAAAGTTTCAGAACCATTGAGGTATATATTTTTTAAATTGTATATCAACTTTTGTGGGTTATTCAATACCAAAGCTATCCTTGTAGAAAGACAGTAATGCTACTATTCAACCTGTGCTGGGGGAGGGAAGAAAGGTTCATACCTTTCCCCCAGGGCATGAGTCTGAAAGTGAATGTAATAGCATGATTTACAACAATGGCACAGTCCAGCCTGTTAGCCATTACACCATGAAGACTCCCTCAATATTTATTAATTATCTTCTACATTATTTGAATATGGTAGCAAAAGGAAAAATTCAACTATTTTTCTTTTTTTGATCCAAACATATCTAAATAAACAATATAATTTAGTTGAAATAAAAGGTACTGACTATAATATATATCAAACCAAACCCTATCATACTTGTTAAATTACTTTTGTATATACTCTTATAGATAAGGTATATCTGGAGGTAAATTCAAAAGACATCATCCTCTCTCAGTCAGCAAAAACATCCGAATAATACAAATTTTTTTAAAGAATATCAAAGACTAGACTGTCTCTTGAAATGTAACCTAAAATTGGCACCAACAAATTTGTTGGCTGATAAGTTTTTGTAATGCAATGGCTTTCTGACAAAAGTTTGATTTGGTTTCTTTATTTAATGGTGTATCATCCTTTGTGGGTTATTTAATGCCAAATCCATCCTTGAAGTAAAAGATTAGTGGTACAATCAAACACATAGTTGGGAGAATAAGAGAGTTCACACCTTTTCCAAAGCATTTGACCAAAAGTGAATGTAATAGCATGACTGGAATTCAAATTTGCTTACTATCATTTTGCAGTCCAGCACATTAACCACTATGCCACTGATACTCTGCACTTCCTTACAAAGACACAATATTGTTATATCATCAACATCAACTATTGATCTAGCAGAGTTAAAACAGATGCAATAAGTTTAATATTAATTTTGCTTTCAGATTTTATAAAGTCACTTTTGCCAACAAGCTACTGAATTCAATAAGCTAATGTTAATATACGAGGGTTCTCAACCACATAGACAACACTTCATTCTAAAATATTTTAAGTGAATACATTTCAAAGTATAGATAGAAGAAAGCTGGTTTTATTAGAGACTTAAAAGGAAATAAATTTCTGTTATATTATACATAAGAGACTATAATAAAGAAGTAACAATCAAAGTGGATCAGAAAGTAATGGCAATGAAGGGGTACTCCATAGGTTTCCAGAAGTGGAGCCTTGCCATCAGATGTAGTTTAATGTCATATTCAGAATAATTTTTTTTGGTCTTCAGAAAAGACAGTCAACATATTCTAAATCACATAAAAAGTGAAGAAAGAACAGGAAAAGAGGCAAAGTTTGATTTAAGTAAATTAAATTTTATTATAACCAATGATAATTTTAACCCATATTTTTCTTTATCTTGGCTGCTTTTCCACTGTATCTTACTTGGGTCAGTATCTCTCAAACAATGATTAACAGAGTATTAGGAACAATAATCAAGGTTATCTTACCAAAAGCTTATCCTTTATTATCTCAGATACATTCTATTCCTTATCATCGTAAAGATTACAACTTGAGCGAGTTGCAATTAAAAAGTAACCAAAATTCAAATGAAGAAAAACACTACTTCAATAATGATAGAAAATCTAAAAAATAAATTAAAATTTTCTATTTGCAAAGATGCATTTAATATATTTATATAAACAATGTTTTTTTTAAATTTCAGTATTAGAGTTAAATGTTCCAAGCCTTGTTAATAACAAAAGTAAAAGCATTGGGTTTTTTCTTTTTATCAACTGAATTCAATGAGTATTTTGATGAGAAATAACCAAAATTCAATAATGACTGAAAATCTAAAAAATATATTAAAATTTTCTATTTGCAAAGATGCATTTAATATATCTATATAAACATTATCGCTTTTTTTTTTAAAATTTCATTAAGTTGGCGACCGTAGTCGAGGGTGACCCCAAGATTCCCTTTTCAATAGCTACGACAAAAAGGTTTGGAGGGCTCTACTCCTTTTCCTGGATTGCTTCACTTTACCCTTGATCCGTAACTTATAATGCTCAGTGTCAAGCAAGGAGGCATCAAGTACCAACAAAAGTAAAAACGTTTTTTTTTAATAAACTGAATTGAATGAGTATTTTAATGAGAAATGTTAAAGTATTAAAATAAGCAAATGAACATGCAGGATTACAAAATTAAATTTTCTCCTTTCTCTCAAAGATTTTATGCATAAGTCTAACTTAAAAAAAAAATTTAAAAAAAAAAAAAAAAAAACTGATAAAGTTAGAATAAAGAATGATTGATTGACCTTGTCCACCTGTTTAGGGTTATTTTATACAAAAGAGAACGAGAAGAAATGGAAATGTTCTGATTGTCTTCATAGTTATTTGGACAAGATTTCAGTTGTCTTTTTGTTTTTTGATAGACCAAACATGCTATTTTTAAAATATGAAACACACATACACTCTATATATATATATATATATATATAAGTTGTCTAAATTTCTGAGTACCTCAGTTTCAACTTCCATCATCCATATATACGGTAAAGAAAGGAATAGTCTGTTGCTTACAACATTGAACAAAAACCATTAGTAGTGATACTAATGCATATCAAGAAGAAATGATTAGGCTGAGACACAAACTCCATCATAACAAATACCCAGAGAGTATAACATCGGCTCCAAGAAACCTAGATAGGAGGATAGAGGACATTACCCGAAAACTCACCACAGTATGTCTGCCCTATGTCAAAGGACTAGCCGAAAGGATCCAAAAGATATGTAGTCCATATGACATCAGGACAGTATTCACAAGTGGTTCAACTCTCCAAAGATATCTCTTTCGGGTCAAGCCACCAACGGAATTCAACATGATCAAGAACTGTGTTTACTCCATCCCTTGCAGTTGTGGTAAAATATACAAAGGTGAGACAGGTCGCCCACTAAAAGTAAGGCTAGAAGAACAGCATAAGGTAGTAGTACGAGGTGAGATTGAAAAGTTGGGTATGGTGGACCATATATGGAAGGAAAAGGGAAACCATCTGCACTTATAGGATGTAGTTAAAATAACTGAGCTGAACATTGGAGGATTAAACACCTTAAGGAATCACCACATAGGTTGGGCTTCAATGACCTGCTGAGTCGACCAAGTATAGAGATGAATACAATATGGGAACCGATAATTAAAAAGGTTAGATGAAAAACAAAAAATTAAATTAAAAAAAAAAAAAAATCTGAATATGAGCACAGGTAAAAAAATCATACATAATAGTAGTAATCCTAGTCAAGTAAGAACATTAAGTTTATAAGTCCCAAAAATTCACTCTGAACTGTCCAGCAGGACACACAGTGTAACAGTTATAGGCGTTGGTTCCCTAAGCTTTGAAGGAGGTTCAATCCTGACTGCAGGCGAGTAACAATACAGGAATACTTAACACTTATACCCGGTTATGGCTAATAGAATCAGAACAGGCAACCCCCGTGGATTCAATAAAGGATGTAGTTCGAAGTTCCTGAGTTCGACAAACACCTGAAGAAGACCAGAGGACATATCAGCCAAAACGTTGTGCAAATAACAATAAAGATGGAGACAATAGTCTGAAAACACTTAATGATAAAAACAATATATATTTAATAATAGCAATAAATAACCCAAGGTTATATTCATAATGAGAGTAAAAGCACAAAAGGTGACAGGCTAACTAACTGATGTACATTATATTGTGAATTGAATTACCATGACCAAAAAATCCAGCGAACACTGGTGTGCGACATACAGAAACACTGGACAGCTGTTTCAACCTTATTAAGTCTAATCAGCAGTGTATACCATGATCTCACCCACTGGAGATCGAAACAATGACCACAGAATGCAAAGCCGAAACTCTACCACTAAGCCACAACCCACATTGCACACAAGTGATGCCAAATTAACTAGTCATGGTAACTGCATGGCCAATTAACTCGAGTGTGTCTTGCAAGTTACATTCGTACTCTTTACAGAGGACATGGTCACCTCCAGGGCCACGTCTTCCCAGAAGGATTGGAAACATGCATCTGCATAATTATTAAAACCTCAAGGGCAAGAATATAGATCTACATTTTTCTTTTTAAGTAGAGGAATTATATTGTGAATTGAATTACCATGACCAGAAAATCCAGCAAATACTTGCGTGCAACATACAGAAACACTGGACAGTTATTTCGACTTTATGATGAGACCTCATAAGGTCAAAACAGTTGTCCAATGTTTCTGTATGTTGCATGCGCAAGTGTTAGCTAGCTAACTAGTTTTGATACTTGCTCAACAGAGCTAAATTGAGGATAATATAGGGTAAAAAAATAAAAAATAAATCAATCAAAGGGAAATACATAGAATGAAGGGGAAAAAAATTAAAACGTAAAAAAAATGTATTGAAGACTATATAAAAATTTTTATATAGTCTTCAATACAATTTCTTCTTTTTTTTTCACTCTATATTATTCTCTATTGAGGTAGGATTGAAACCGGTTAGCTAACTAATACTTAAGTGCAACATACGGAAACACTGGACAGCTGTTTTGACATTAGCTAGCCTGTCACCTTTTATGCTTTTACTCTCATTATGAATAAAACCTTGGGTCTTTTTATTGCTATTATTAAATTTTGTACAGCTAAAAACATTTTTATATATATATATATATATATATATATATATACACATATATATATATACACACACACTGAATATTTGTATAAGGACAAAATCTGTTTTTGTCGAATATTAAAGAGGCCATTAAGGATTTTGAACAGAAGAGATTGATTGAAATAGTTTAGGAAACTTTTCTAATTAGCAATTTGAATTTGCCTTTTTAATCTGCTGGATTGATTCTGAACAAGATTTTTAAAAAAATAGATAAAAAAGCTTTTCTTTTTTTCGTGTAAGAATTTAATTCTTTTAAATTTAAGAATTTTAATTCTTTTAAAAAGTCATCTTTCAGAAATTTAGCATATAGTATCACTTAACAAAACTTTGTATGTCGAGTTGGATAAAATTTGATTCTTTTTATGTCATGTTCCTAATTTTACTTCTCAAAACCAAGTGATTAAATGAAGCAAATTGTCTGTTCAAATACTTATGAGCAGTACTGTATGTGTGAATATAATCTTATAACTATGTCCTGTCTAAAAAAGAAGTTGATAATTTCCCTAAGCCTTGTTTTCTGACAAGTACTGAAACTTAGACTTAATATATGATAGCAAAAATAACAAAAACTAGGTCAACTCAGGTCATTCCTTGCTCCTGGTAACATAAGACTCGATGTAAACACTTGTATATTACCAAGAGAGGAGATGGGCACTACCAAATAACCCCTATTATCCTAAGAGATACCCTGCTGAAAAATACTCAACATTGTATCCTACAGTTTTAGGAAAATGTTTGTCATTAAAATACATTTTTTCTTTTTTTTTTTTTTTTAACTTTTTTAAGAATTAATGAAGATAATTTAAAATTAGAAAAAAAAAAGATTAAATTTCTGTCTGACTCTCTGAGATGAGGAATTATCCTAATTATCCACTAATGTACTTAAACTTAAACATCTTGGCTGTTATTATAGATGAAATGTAATTATAACAACAACCAAGATGAAGATACTAGTGTAGGCATATCAATGTATAATTTTTTTAAATTATTTTTTTCTTTAATAGCGTAGTGTTAAAAAAAATAATGAATTTGATAAAAGTAAAACTCATTAAAAGTTAACACATTGCAATTTTTAAAAAAAAATTCTATTGCAATATTTTTGTAGTATGTATATTAGACTGAAAAAATACATTTAGAATGGGTGAGGTTTGGAGAAAATTTGTAGGTATGAGAAAAAAAAAAAGAAAAACACGGAAAATCAGATTGACATGTTTTGCAATGCGAATAGTATCATAATAATGAATTTATTATTACACGAAAACAAACTCTACAAATAACAAGGGAGACAACCATGCTTTATATAAAAAAAAGAAAAGTTCCACAAATGAATTTAAATTTAGTATTTTAGATTTTTATTTCATATAACTGGTCTCCATACATGTTTCAAACTTAGTGGTTCTTTTTAGGAGACCAATAATGGCTATGTGTGAGTATATATATATATATATATATATATATATATATATACACACACACACACAGCATATAAATATGTGAGTAATATCTATGTATATAACATATTCCTATAAGCCCTGTTGGTTAGGGTAGTAGAATATACCAACTGCACCTTTCCAAAGTGGTAAGACCCCTCCCAGCCAGTGTTGTGAGCATGACAATAAATCTTCTCATGGTGAGGCTTCAGCCCTGGAGCTGTGAAGAATGTGCAATACCTCTTCATTGCCATTACTCCCAGGTCTGGTCTGACCTGGAGTGATAATACCTGTTAGGGTACCATCTATTGGTCAAATTGAACTGTTCAATCTTTTACTAGGGATTATTATTAGTGTCAAATAGCAATACTTTAAACCATTTAACTATGTGCAAACAAAATATTATTCAATTACATAGGAATAGTTGATGAATATAATTACTAATGCTAAATAACAATACTTGAAACCATTCAAGTGTGTGCAAATAGAATTATTAATGTTAGATAGTTATATGCGAAAACATTTATCTGTGTGCAAACAAATGATTACTATCAAATAGAGTTATTAGTGTTAAATAGTAATAATAGTATTATTAGTCTTAGATAACAATACTTGAAACCATTCAACTGAGTGCCAATAGAACTATTAGTGTTAGATAGTAATGATAGTAATATTTGAAAGCATTTAACTGTACAAAAGAAAATGGTTAATATTAAACAAAATTATCATTGTTGTATAGCAATACTTGAAAGTAATTAACTGTATGCACAGAAATCATTGATATTAGGAACTGTATGCAAACAAATTAGGTCTAACCTGTTTAAAAATAAAGTTACCTACAAATCATTCACTTAAAATCATATATATTTAAGCATGTTTGATTAAATAATAAAGACACATTTTGGCTATATTATTTAATTAAACATGCTTAAATGAAGGGCTTCTGCCTAACTACACACACACACACATATATATATTTTGTATGTATGTACAAAGAGGATTTAGCATTAAATAGCCATTGAGAGATGATATGCCATTAAAACAAATAACCTAAAACTAATTCTAAAACACATTTTTGTACCTGTTAGAGTCCCATCTTAGGGTTAAATTGATCTGTTTGAAAATTATTAGTATTAGACAGAAGTACTTGAAACCACATAACTATGTACAAATTATTAGTATTAGATACCCTTCCCAAAAGTATTAGAGTGAAAGTAAACATAATTGTGCAACTGGAGTTTGAACTGGTTTATTATGATTCCACAGTCCAGCACTTTAACCATTACACCATGGGGACTACTTTTCTTAGATAAGAATACTTGAAACCATATAATGGAGCACAAATTATTTGTATTAAGGATAGTTACTTGAAGGTATAATTGTCTACAAAGGATTATTATTAGACAGGAATAGTAACTTGAAACCATATATTTGCTTGCAAATTGATGGTATTAAATAGGAATACTTGAAACCATATAACTGTGTGCCAGTTATTAGTATTAAGAATATTTACGTAAAGCTATAATTATTTACAAATAATTATCATCATTTATAACTTGAAACCATATAATTGCTTGCAAGAAAGAGAGAAAAGATTGACATGCCATAAAATCAACCAACCAAAGAAAACAGCTAAAGAAAAAGAAAATATTAATGTTTTGAATGCAAGTCCTGCAGTTTTTATGCCATTACAAATATTTCACCTGGTTTTCACAAATTACATTTTTTTCCTATCTATATTACCTTATGACTCACAAGCTGTATATAATATACATGCATACATTTGTAGATTAATGTATAACTACATGTTTAACCTGTGAAAACATTGATCAGCAATTATACTGATTTTATTAAATTGGTGCATTTAGTAATAAAATAATAGTAAAAATAAAGTAAAGGAAAATATACAAGTGAGAATAAATGTTTGTTCAGAACAATGCAATGATAAATGCTGTGCATCATTGCATATAATAGAAAGCATAAATCTACTCCTAAAATTATGCAATGTTATTCCAAGTTTACTCCTATATTCTCTTTAAGTAATATATGACAAGTTATACTAGGTTACATGGTACCGGACATTGGCCTAGCGGTTAGAGTGTTCGCCAATCGCCCGGGAGACCTGGGTTCAATCCCAGGTCGAGTCATACCAAAGACTCAAAAAATGGTACTTGATGCCTCCTTGCTTAACACTCAGCATTATAAGGTACGGATTCAAGGGTAAAGTGGAGCAATCCACGGAAAGGAGTAGCGCCCTCCCCTACACCTTGGTGTAGTAAGCTATCGAAAAGGGAGCCTTCGGGTCACCCTCGACTATGGTCGCCTACTTTACTTTTTTTTTTACATGGTACCAGCAGCGAAAAATTTGAAAAATCCTGATGAACCATTTTTTTTGTCTTAAATCTTATTTTTCATCTTTACAAATTAAATAAAAGCATCATAATTTCTATCAGGCTATCAAAGTTGAGAAGATTTAAAGGAAGAGTTCCCAAGTGAGAACCACATGCCCACTCCTGGGTCCTGGGTGTGGAATACAATTGGATATTAGGATGTTACAAAATTACCTGCAATTCATATACATGTTAAATTAAATGCAAATAGTAAAATATTCTTATAATAATAACTATGAAGGGGCTAAAAATAAATTACAAATCAAAAAGGACTACCGAGAAAAAAGAGGTTTGAAAACCCATGTTTTTAAAGAAGTGATATAGGGTAATATCATATTTACTTTATCAGTGTCATTTGAGAAATATCCTACATAGAACATTACAAGTTTCATTAATCAACAAATATTTGGTTTCTTGCAAAATAAAAATTACCAGTTATTAAAAATATTGATTTGCAATTAATGATATTTCATGATATTAATTTAAAACAAAAGGGAACACTGCAGCCTTAAGATTGATAGTTTAGAAGACAGCATGCAAAGTGCAATCTTCCATATCTTGAGAACATGATATCCCAATGTTTTCTTATACAAAAGAAAGGAAAAAAAAACTTACAGAGACAAACAATCTCAAAAAAATTATTAAAAAGTTTACTAAATCTTTTTTCTTAAGTACAATATATTAAGGCTCGAGAGACCTGGGTTCAATCCCAGGTCGAGTCATACCAAAGACTCAAAAAAAAAAAAAAAAAAAAAAAAAAAAAAAATGGTACTTGATACCTCCTTGCTTAGCACTCAGCATTATAATGTAAGGATCAAGGGTAAAGTGGAGCAATCCAGGGAAAGGAGTAGTGCCCTTCCCTACACCTTGGTGTAGTAGCAATTGAAAAGGGAGCCTTTAGCTCATCCTCAACTATGGTTGCCAACTTTACTTTATATATCAAATTTAGATTAAGTTAATAACTGAAAATTCAAACTTTAGATTTTTTGTAAATATACTAAAAGTGTGACCTGAGAAAATAAATTTCAGTGCTGCCTTTAAACATGAAAAGTATCTCCAGTCCTATCATGTAATTTCTATAAAGTCTGTTAGAATTTTGATTATATAACTTAAAATGAATATAGTCACTCAGATTCACTTTTATGAATCAGATTGCTGTTGTCCAGTTGTTATTTACAATTTGGGAAGAGTAGACATTACATAAGCTACTTCTTGCATTTTAGGTACTATCAATAATTAAACATACATTTTTAAAAAGTTATATCTACGTGAGTGGGCTGAAAAGTTCATATGATGATATAGCTGTTGTTGATGTCTTTTTAGCTTATGATATTTAAGTACTGCAACACCAAACTGGAAGAAGTGCAAGGGAGACTATGTCAAAAAGTAAACCTCCTTGGTCACAATCCATAAAAATATATTAGTTAGCCTACGAACTCATGTACAGATGACCCTTGTACTTGTATTTAAATCAATCTCGAGTATGTCAACCCTTGATTTATAGTCAGAAAACCATTAATCTATCAAGCTAATTTTTTAAAGCAAATTTGGTTCCTAGTCCTTGAATTTCAATTTTGTAAAATTATTATAAATTTCTAAGTTGACAACAATCTTTTTCCATCAGCTTTTCAAATTTTATACATATACGGGATTTTTTTTTAAATTAAAAATATGATTAGGCCATTAAAATGAAAGAGATAAATAGTATTTATCAGTAAAACTTGAAATTGTCAAAAACATTAGTTTCAATTTAGTAAACAGCAGTCTTATTTTCAGTGTATTAAATAACATTTTTAAAGATTTTTTTAAATACTTAAAAATGCATGAAATGATAAATTTTAGACTCAGTTATGCAAACAAAATATTGTGACAGACAAGAAAAAAAAATCAGTTTACACAAGACAAGTAAAAAATAAAATAAAACAAAAAAATACCAAACTATTATCTAAGTACATGCAAGACTGTACGAGGTGAAAAGCAGTTATGCTGAAAAACCTTTTTACTAGTTGCAATGGATTATAATAAAAACAGGGAGAGGGAAGACATAAGTGGGAGAAAAGTAATGAGTAGGAGATATATATATATATATATATACATATATATATTTTACCTACTTTCATCATTTGTATATCTATCTTCGAGTGCAGATCTCACATCAAATGTGGGTCTGTTGTAGTAGAAAGGAAAGACATCGGCACAAGAACTGGAAGATCGAGAAGAGCTATGGTAAGAGGAAAAGTCCATGCTATGTTGTCTTCTTACAAAATATGAGGATCTCGACTGAAGCTGGTAGTCCTTCAGGTTATGCAAACTCAACGACTTTGTGAATTTGTAGTCCATGAACATGCTACCACTCTTCCTATCAAAAATCCCCATCTTGTTTTGGCTGGGAAAAAATGGTTCAAATATTGTTAGATCCATTATTTGATCGATGTCACTGGTGGCAGAGGCTGCCGAGTTAGAAATGGACCACAAAGTTCCACATACGGGTTTAGTGTCTGGGGATAATGACAAGCACACAAGTGTCTACATTCAGATAGGAGAAGGAGAAGAAAAGGGTCTGTCCAAACAGCAGAAATGATGCCACAACAACAGCAGCATTGGCTGCCAGGCCTCCCCTCAGTTGCTACTTTGTTGCTACTGATACCAGCCAAGTATGTCCCCCTCCTCCGACACCCCTGATAGATGTATGGTAGTCTACGAGTTTCGAGGAACCACAACTACCTGCCTCCTGTGGAACTAACTACTGCTTGATTTGAATTGGAAGGAGTCAGAGGCAGGGGGAATGTGGCAAAGTTATCTGATTGCATCAAATGTTCCCCAAAAGTGTGTATTGTTTGTGTTTTTTTGTTTTTTTTGCATCTGTTTTTTTTTTCTTCCTTTCCTTGCAAAAACGATAGAATCAGTTGCATTACTTATATATATCTTCTTTGCATTCCTGGTTTTCCGTCTTCCTGATCCCTGCCTTCACCTGTCTGTCCTCCACACTTCCACACAGCAAGGATATGAAAACAAAAACCTGAGAGACCTGATGATTTACAATGAGAGGCCTAGTACATACAGCAACTACTGTGTCTACCAACTTCAGCCAAGAAAATATAAAGAAAGCTATTTTATTTGATGAGGTGCAGAAGGTGCTGGAATAGATACCAAAGGTCTTAAGATATTGTTTAGATGCTTTTAATATAGAAAACAGATGGCAATCAGTTTTGCATTTTAAATATATTTACCTACTCCTCCACATGAGCAGGATGTAACACAAGTTCTATTTTCAAGCGGAGTTCAACAGGTTTCAAGTCAAAGTTTTCCTTCTCCTTGACCAGTTGTCATACTAAGATTGAAGAGCTCAGTCTGCTCTACTATTTACCCATAGCTGGAGGAAAAATAGTTTGATGTATACCTTTCCCAAGGTAAAATGCAAACAGTCTTCAGGATTTGAACTCGGGTCACTGTATTCATTTCCTACAACGGTAACTATTACACCACCAATGCCTCCAAATATTTTAAATATATGCCTCTATGTATGGAAGTTAGAACATTTTTTAAAGTTCATGTAATATCAATAAACAAAACACTATGCGCAACTTTACACAGGTTTGCAATGTCTACTTTATATATTAACACTGTATATATTCATCTATTCCTTCTTATCAACAGATATTTGAGAGGTTCCATCCATTAATACAAACTGCCCTGTCAGTGGTACTGAGAATATGCTGATTATATCTCCTGCAGAGGTTGGTTGATTGTTAAGGTTTTATGGCATATCAACCTTTAATGCCAAATTTTTATACAAATAATAAGTTCTATTTCAAACAATTCAGTTTAGCATGTGTACACAGTTTAATTGTCAAATACATTTCTATTTCAAGCTATTCAGTTTATTCAAACAGTTCTAATTCAGCCAATTCAGTTTAATATAAGTACAGATTTTGTTTACAGGCAGTTTAATGTCAAAACAGTTCTATATTAAACAATTCAGTTTAGCGTAAGTGCAGCTTCAATGTCAAAAACAGTTCCATTTCAAACAACTCAGTTTAGCCTAAGTACACGGTTTGATTGTCAAAAACATTCCTATTTCAAGCCATTCAATTTAGTCAACAGTTCTAATTAAACAATTCAGTTTAGCATACATATACAGTTTAGTGCTATTTAACCCATAAATAGGGCCCTATCAGGTACTACCATTCTGGGTCAGAGTGGACCTGGGAGCAATGGCAATGAAGGGGTGCTCTGCATTCCTCAAAGCCCCAGCATCACTGGGACCTCACCATCAGATTGTTTAGTGTCATATCAGGACACTCATTGGAGGATCTTACCCCTCTGCAGAGGTACAGTCGGTGTATTCTAAAGCCCCAGCTGACTGGGCAACCCTGCAGAGGAGTAAACATCCTCCCTAAAAAGTGTGTCTTGGATATGACACTAAACTGGATCTAGAGGTAAGGTTCCAGACATGGAGAGCATGGAATACCCCTTCATTGCCATTACTCCCAGGTCCACTAACCCAGAATGGTAGTACCCGTTAGGGTCTATGTATAGCTCAAATGTAAATATAAATGTACACAATTCCCTAACCTCTAGGCATAGAATAACCCCAGATGGGTTGACATGTCATTAAAATAGATCAATCAAATTACATGTGCCTAAGATTAAATAAATATATATGGGAAATGAACTGATTTCCATACTAAAAAATGTCATTGTTTGTACAAAAAAATAGGCTCAAGAAGCTGTAATTTTTGTATTTAGTGATCAATTGGCGCGCATGCACTCATTTTAAAAACTTCTGAGATTTGCAACCAACAATATTTGACTTGCCATGAAAAATTTGAAAGATAGTACCTGTTAGGGTTTCACCTAAGTCAAAGTGGACTTGGGAGTAATGACAATGAAGAGGTGACTGTACACTCCCTAAAGAGCCTCTTCACCAAATGTAGTTTACCTATGATCAATTTGATGAGGACAACTGAAAACTATATTCTGTCTTAATATTTATTACTATCATTTGGTTGCATCTGATTTTACTCCATTCAAAAACTAATCTAAAGGCCACATCCAATTTATAGAATGTATAATATAATTGCAAATAATTTTCTAAATGAGAGGAAGTAGCTCATAATTAACATTTAATAATTACCTCCCTTGAATAACTATGATAATTGAGTGAGTGCAAACAAAGTTAGCTTTACACACACGCACTAAGCTCCAAGTTAAATTCAAAATTGCTTTATTCTTTATACAATGATACTGCCAAAAATCTCAATACAGCATACCATTTTTGCTAAGTTTGGTTTCTTTGTTTTAAAGCATATCAACCTTTGTAGGTTATTTAATGCCAAAGCCATCCTTGTAGAAGAACAGTAGAAGTACTATTTAACCAGTAGCAGGGGTATACGGGGGTTCATACTTTTTCCCCAAGGGTATTAAGTTAAAAGTGAACATTATAGCATTATCGGAGTTCAAACTCACTATGATGTCACAGTCCAGCACATCAGCCACTATCCTACGTAGACAACTTCCTTGTTGTGCAGCAAAGAATTAGTTTGGTTTGATTGTTTAATGGTATATCAACCTTCATGGGTTAGCTGTGTCTCATCAACTGAGAAAGACATCAGTACGTGACTAGCAAAGGTATGGACAGCTATTGATGGACTTTATTCTTTATGGAAGTCAGACCTAACTGATAAAATAAAATGCAGATTTTTCCAAGCAGCAGTTGTGTCAATACTACTACATGGATGCTAACTAAATGTATGGAGAAAAAGCTTGACAGCAACTACACAAGAATGCTGCGAGCAATATTGAACCAGTCCTAGAGGCAACACCCCCACAAAACAGCAGCTGTACGGCCACCTACCACCCATCACAAAAACTATCAAAGTTAGACAAACCAGACATGTGGGACACAGCTAAAGAAGGAAGGACGAATTCTTAAGCGATATACTCCTGTGGACCCCTTCACATGGACAAGCAAAGGTAGGAAAACCAGCTAGAACCCATATAGAACAGCTCTGTGCTGATACAGGATATAGCTTTTGAAGACCTCCCAGGAGTGATGGACAATAGAGACAGGTGGAGAGAGAGGGTCAGGGAAATCCATGCTGGCAGCGTGACATGATAACTATTTAACCAATAGCTGGGGGTTCATGCCTTTTTCTAAAAGTGAATTTAATCATATGACTAGAGTTCCAACTTGTTTACTACAATGTTGCAGTCCAGCATGTTAACCACTATGCCATAGGGTCTCCTACTCACAAAATTGGATTGTTGTAAAATAAATAGCTTAGAGTTATAAAAACAGATTTAAATCCATATACATGAAGTACATAATAAACTAATTTCCTTATTCTCACATTTGAATTTAATGATAAAAATTCAAAGGCCTTTATCAAAATTACTATTTACTAATTCATTTTAATATTACTTAACATCTACAGAAATATATAAAAGTTTAACCAAATCATTTATCTATATCAAGGTGCTTAATATCATTTTTCCATTAAGTCTTGCATTGTTGGATTTCTTCAAATAATATCATCCACAGTAATAATATATTTTACTAACATTGCCTTATTAATGCTATTCCTAAAAATAAATTTCATACAAGTGATTCATAAAGATACGAGGGTCGTTCAAAAACTCACCCAGATTTGTCACACACTTCTTACCTTTGTATAGGCCTCACCTGCACAGAAATTAAGACAGTAATATTGATTAGATTTTCTAGTTTTATAAGAAGTGATAATCTGTTGCCAAGTGAGGCTTAGAACTTTTTGAACAACCCTCATAAGCCAAAGGTTTGATTTAATTAGTTATTACAAGTTGAAGTACTCATCTACATAGAGTAAAAAGCGAAAATCTGGAATACAGCTGGCTAATCTACAATCTCATTATTTAAAAATTTACAACAAATCAAAAAAAAGTTGGTTTGTTTTGTTTTTTTTTCTTTAGAGAAATCCACATAACAGGAAATAAATTCACTAATTATATCTTTAAATTACCTTATAAAGCTAATGTGGAAAAAAAGAAAAATCAGATTTTTTAGAAAAATATTTCTGAATTAAAATGAATGACATTTAAGAGATTTATTAATTTGAATATTTTTGTTTCTAATCCATATTCTTAATTCTGATAAAGCAATAATACTATGTAATTATTCTTCAAGTTGAAGAATTACCTATAAAACTTAGTAATATTTAGATGTTAATGATTATTTTAATAAGATTTTTTTTTTAAAGTTAAAAAATCTAAATTTGGTTGGATTAGTTACGTGGCTTCCTAATTATAAATTGTAAGAGACTCCCTCACAACTTTTTTAATGTTAAGTAATGCACACCGAATTTGATGGCTCTACATCAGTTTGGCCATCTATTTAGTATAGGTAAACTAACTTTTCCCAATTATTGATATAGATGTTAACAGATCAAATGTTTGCTCTTACATTTAATAACTTGATGAATATTTCAGCTAAATAATAAATGGTAAACTTGAAATAAATCTCTACTTGAAGATTAATAATTAAACAGAGACAGTATTCAAGTTTTATTTGCTTGTTATTTTTAATTCTGATATTATAGAGGGTTTGGGAAAAGATTTCAGTACTACACCATTAAAGAATGAATGTTCGAAAATTTAATGCTCTACAACCCACACGTATAGAAAAAAAATACAGTAGCCAAATAAATAAAAATCATTGGGTACCTAGCTGTTAAGAATTCAATTCCTGGGTTTGATCTTAAGAAAAAAAAAAAAAAAAAAATTTGATTGATTTTAATAACATGTCAACTCATCTAGAGTGATTTTTTTTGTCCTGCAGTGAGGAAATTGTATATATTGTATGTTTATATTTACATTTTGTGTGTAGTTAAGTTTCTGGCACGCAGTTACATGATATCAAGTATTTCTATCTAATACAAATAATTTTCAAACATATCTATTTGACCCATCATGGGATCCAAACACATTACCATTCTGTGTCAGGATGAACTTGGAAGTAACGACAATGAAGGGGCAATTCCACACTCCCCAGAGCTCCAGCACTGGAACCTCACCAACTTATGCAGTTTAGTATCATTCCTAAGACATGTTTTTGGGGAGAGGGGTCTTACAGCTCTGGAGAGGATACAGTCAGTGTATTCCAAGTCCTACTAAAAGGGCAGAGAAGTTTGGTTTCTTTGTTTCAATGGCATATCAACCTTTGTAGGTAATTTAATACCAAATCCATCCTTGTAGAACAGCATTGTTAGGGGTTCATATGTTTGAACTCATTTACTCTGAGGCCATAGCCATGATGCCACAGGAAGTTACCCAGGGACAAGAGGGTTTGAGGAAAGACTTCAATAAAACACCATTCTATAGAATGAATGTTGCAAAGTTAAATTTTCTAAAACACATATTTTGAAAAGTAAAGATAAAAATTATATATTTCTACTAATAAAATTTTCCATAGTAAACTACAATGGCCTAGTAGATAAAATTATTGGTTACCTAGTGGTCAAGTTGAAAAACAAATTAATCAGGAAGAATTATCTGATACAAGATATCCTCTAAGTATAGACATTGGGATAAGGATAATCTATCCTAATGTATTGAATAAAGGATTTACTTTGAAATTACAAGAATTTTACAGACTGTGACACAGGTAGAGAAAGCCAAAGGATATTTCAGTTGAAATATTGTGATTACAATAACAAACAAATTAAGGATACAAATCAGAGTATTTCATTGTAAAATTATGAATGTTGTTGTTTGTCCACATGGTTGAATATAATTAATTTTGCATGTACTATAATTAATTATTCTATGATAAACTATAGTTTATCATAGATTAATTATATAATACATATGTAAATTACTGATAGTATTAATAACATGTAATTCATACAAACAAGTAGAGTGTTCGCCAATGGTCTGGGAGACCAGGGTTCAATCTCAGGTTGAGTCATACGTCATACCAAAGACTAAAAAAATGGTACTTGATGCCACTTTGCTCAACACTCAGCATGATAAAGGTAAGGATCAAGGGTAAAGTGGAGCAATCCAGGGAATGAAGTAGCACTCTCCCCTACACCTCGGCGTAGAAGCTATTGAAAAGTCTAAGGTCAAAGTTCACCAACTTTACTTTAAAGTTTTTATCAATTACATCTTATTAGCACAAGCTGAAAATCCACCTGGCAGATAGGATTTCATGTTAGAAACTCTAAACTATGCTTTTGTGATGACTTGATAAGACCAGACATTGGCATAATGGTTAGAGCGTTCACCAATGGCCTGGGAAACCGGGGTTCAATTCCAGGTCGAGTCATACCAAAGACTCAAAAATGGTACTTGATTCTTTCTTGCTTGCTTGCTTAACACTCAGCATTATAAGGTACAGATCAAGGGTAAAGTGGAATAATCCAGGGAAAGGAGTAGCGCCCTTCCCTACACCTTGGTGTAGTAGCTATCGAAAAGGGAGACTTGGGGTCACCCTCAACTACGGTCTACTACTACATAAGTTGATAAACATCATTGAAACATTAATATTTATCAACCCTCTTGTTGTCAATTCTATACTACAAATGTGAAGAAATTTTTTTTTCTCAAATCTTACTGATGATTAAAAAAAAAAAAAAAAAAAAAAAAAAAGGCATAGAGAAAAACGCACGTATTTACCCAACCCTTCTGCCATGAACAGGATATGACACAACCTTTCCCTCCCCACAAGCAGAATCCAACTGGTTGCCATACTAAGGTTAAAAAGTCGGATCTGCCTTATTTACCTATGGTTGGGAGGAGAATAGTTCAATTCATATTTTTCCCAATGATATTAGTGATAAATAAAATCCAAACAGCCTCATCCCAGATTTGAACTCAGGTTATTGGGTTCATCACCTACAGCAATTTCCTGTAGCGAAAAATTGCCGGGGGAGATATAAACGAGTCAGCGTGGCTCACACCTGGTGTAAAGGAAAATAACAGCTTTTTTACCTCAAGATACATGACATGCAGCAGCAGAATTTTTTTCTTACATAAAGCAAAATCACAGAAAGATAAGATGATCTGGCTTTCATCTTTAAAGGAAGCCACATGCACCGATTGGCTAGTCACTCGTAGGTTGGCATAATAAATGCCTGGGAGAAAATTTGAACAGTCTTTTTTTTTTGACAATTGACAGAGTGAGTTGGTTAGACACGTACACACATGAGAAACAGCAGATTAGAAAGGAATATTCAATGTTAAGCAAGAATTTGTCTCCTGTGGACTACAAGCATCTCCACAGAGAAAAATGTAATGGAAGAAAAGCCAAATTTCAATTATCTAATTTTTGCTAAAAATATTTTCAGCTACTTTAATTAAACAAAATGAGTTTCAGTTTAGGTAACCAAATGAACACAAAGTAAGGGTCTTGTTTAGCATTACAGATTAAATCAAACCCCCTTATTAAAATCTCTAGGTTTAGGAGTTAAAAAAAAATATGCTAAAAATATGTTCTCATTAGCAAGCAAGGTAAGAAGTCAGAGAAAAATATAATGGAAGAAAAGGCAAAACTTTGTTATTGTTTTTTTTTCTTTAGCAAAAATAATTTCAGCTACTTTATACAATTAATCAAAATGAGAGTTTCAATTTTAGGTAACCAGATGAACATAAAGTAAGGGTTTTCTTTAGCATTACATTTACATTGTAAATTGAACCCCCTCACTAAAATCTTCAAATTTGATAATTAAAAAAAAATTATCATACTAAGAATATGCCCTGGGGTCCATTAGCAAGTGCAAAAAATTTGGTAGTCATAGCCCTTGAGTTGTACAGTGATAGACATCTAGTGAGTTATAGTATAGATTTTATAAGTAGAAGGGAGATAACACAGGATGCTACATAGAAGTAAAAGCTTTTCTCTATGAAAAGTATAATAAACACTAATAACACCATACACAAATATGCATGTGATGTTTTAATGAATAACTAGATTTTTATCAGAAGTCGTACAAATCTTAAGAATAAAAGAATCATCAGGCAAGACTTGTGTAAAACAAACAATATTTTTTTAGATTCATGAACAATGGTAGAGAGGCGAACTAACACTTTTAGAAATCAAAGAGATGAAGCACTATATATAGTCAGAGTAGCAGGGTGTGGTCACATGTGCAAACATTTGGCCAAGAAACAGATTAAACCTAGGCAGTAAGTACAGTAAGATTGAGGGTGTGAAATGAAAGTTTCGTTGGGTTAAGAGAAATATTTGAGCATCTTATGAAATATGACTCTGGCAGGCAGAAGACATGACAAAAGAGAGAAAATTACAAGTGAGACTTGCCAGACGATAGAAAACAAGACAACTTTTGCTGCATGCTAAGCAAATACTGAAAAATCTAGATGACTTTGTGATTCACTTAAAACCTTTACCTATGTAACAATTTCAAGGTAAATTAGACAACTCATGAACCTGTTGGGTTCCTCTTGTAGTAGCAGTCCATAATGATATTGATACTTTTGTTTAAAGAAAGATTTTAATTAGTATTTCATATGTTTGTTGTAAAGTTTATTTAACAACATATCAACTCTTCATGGATTATTTAATGCCTAAATTTGATTCATTTCTAAATGATTGATAACAATCATAACAGTATTTCTTAATTGTGCTTTTTTTTTTAAAATCTGTTTTAATTGTTTGTTTGCACATAGTTATATGGTATCAAGTATTCCTTTCCAATAGGAATAATTTTCAAACAGATCTATTTGACCCATAAATAAAAACCTAAAAGATATTACTACTCTGGGTCAGAGTGTACCTGGGAGCAATGGTAATGAAGGAGTACACCACATTCTCAAAAGCTTCAGAATTGGAGCCTCACCATCAGAGGTTTAATGTTATACTCAAGACATGCCTGGCAAGGAGGGTCTTACTCCCTCTGCAGAGGATACTGTCGGTGTATTCTAAAACCAGCCCACAGGGTAGATTAGTATTTCATAATTATCTCCATTATGTTAAGAATTTGCTTCTTATGAAGTGTAGTGAGAGAAAAAAAATCCACTTGGAACAAGAGAGAGAGAAACACTTGGGAAAATAAAGAGGGAAAGCATCAGGAGAGAGAAAAGAGAAAAAAAAAACATGGGGAGAAAGAGAGAAAAGACATGGAGAGAAAGAGATAAAAAATATATGGGACAGAAGAGAAAATTAAATAATATAAAGGAAAAGAGAAATCTTTTTTTTTTTTTAAGACAAAGGATATGAAATAAAAGAGAAGGGAGAAAACTGCAGCATAGAAAGTTTTAGAGGGAGGGGAGAAATTAGAGCGGAAGGAGGAGAGAAATTAGAGTGAGAGAAGAAAGGAGAGAGAAAGTTTTAGTGCTAATCTACCTATAACTTATTTTGGGATCAATGGTTGTATTTGCATGAAAATTAGAGTAATTGCTAAAATGCACTGTAAGCATAACTTAGATGAAAATAGTTTGAACAGACAAAATAAGATGAATGAATTTTTTTTTCCTGGCTGTGTAAAAGTGGCATAATAGTAACTTTGAAAATGAAATTGGCAAACAGTTTTAAATATGTTTTTGACTATTTACTTTGCACTAACACCATTAGGAATGGCGATGGGGGGGGGTTTACACACTATAGCATGCATAGTCTACTACAATGTACAGTCAACTAAGATCTTATATGACATGATCACCAGACCCTACCTATCCCAGACCTGACAAACTTCAAGCTGAAATCAGTATGACACATTTTATCCTCCCTACAATGCCGTTAAAACATTTATAGAAACATGTCATTCTAACAGAATGCTATCTTTAAGAATTTAAAAGTAAATCATTTGATACTAAATGTTATTAATATTATGTAGCACCTTTAAGTTCTATTATAATGGTGAGCATTAATAAGTGATTTAGCAATGTAAATATTTCAGAAAAGATCTTCATTATTTAATATCTTATACATTAATATAGTAAAAGATGCGTTATAAAGTGTTGTTATTTTACTCTTTGCATATTTTTCACACCAGCTCTGATAGTTTTTTTACTGGAGCCAGAGTGACAGCAAGTTACTACAGGTCTTCAAGACTCTTCTAGCTACCTTAGCCGATTCTAGTAGGGCTGTGGTCTAGATGGTTTCAATTCTTCTTCTAATCTCCAGTTCACTGTGTTTCTTTTCCAGGTTCTTGAAGACTGACTACAATTGGTATCACTGTCACTTTCATATTTCACAGCTTTTTCAGCTCTCTGGCAAGGTCCAGGTATTTATCCAGCAGTTCACCTTCTTTCCATTTCACTATGATTATTTTTATTTTTTTGGTTGTGTTTCACAGCATATCATCCTTTGTAGGTCATCTATTGCCAAGTCTTGTTTACATATATCAAATATATGATTTGTAAACAAATAGCTTGTAGGTATCAATTCCCAAACAAGCTAGACCTCATTTGTTTGTACACAGTTAAATGCTTTCAAGTATTGGTATTTAATACTAGTAATTCTATTCAATGTTATTCATTTATTTGTGCACAGTTAAATGGTTCCAATCATTGCTTTGTAATACTAATAATTCAATATGTTTCCACACAGTTAAATGGTTTCAAGTATAGAAAATGGTTAGATATTTCTATTTGACCCATAGATGGGACCTTTACAGATAATACCACTCTAGGTCGGAGTGGACCTGAGAGTAATGGCAATGAAGAGGTACTCCATATTCCTCAATGCTTCAGGACTGGAGCCTTACCATCAGAAGATATAGTGTTAGATATTCATTGGGAGTGGGGGGGTCTTAAATCCCCGCAGAGATGCAATAGGCATATTCTACAGCCCCAAGCAACTGGGCTTGTTAAATGCATTATTATTACTCTTTTGAGAGTTTTTTTTAAATTTTTTTTATTATACACCAACATTAGCTGATGGTTTTCCACTGAAGTCTGAGTAACAGCAAATCTCAAGTCTCCAGGACTCTTCTCAGTATCCTGGCTGATATTATTATTATCATTATTATAGCAACAAAAATCTCAAAGAACCTGGAAAAGAGACAGTAGAACTGGAAAGCCAATGAAGAAATGAGATTTTCCAGAACACAGCATTGCTGAAATTGGTTAAACTACTTAAGAGTCGTGGAGAGCTGAAGAAATTTGCTATGAGCAAAAATTCCAGAAGACCACCAGTTACTTTTTTTTTTTTTTTTTTTTTTTTTTTTTAAATCTCAGCAAAAGAATTTTATAAACTTCCAAAAATTGTAACAATGAGAGATTGAAATAAAAATATCACCACCATTTTAGTATTAATAGGAGCACTGGGATGATTAAAAATACTGATATTCAAATCAAGAAAATATATTTTTATCAAAAATACAAAAGATCAGGCTAATGCAAATTGATCACATAGAAAAACATTCAATATAATATGCTCTATAACTTTCTATGAAAAACTTTCTTTTACCTTTAGGTCTCAAGTAAAAGAAATATTAGTAAAAGTATTGTTTCAAACAGCAAATTAGGGAAATTGAAGAAAGGAACAATAATGAAAATAATAATAATAATGGACTTTGCCATTCTGGCTGACCACAGGGTAAAACTGAAAGAAAGCAAAAAGATAGATAAGTACTGAGACATTGCTAGAGAAGTAAAAAAAACAATGGAATATGAAAGTGATGGTGATACCAATTGTAATTGGTGCACTTGGTACAGTCACCAAAGGATTGGTACAAGGACTGGAGGACTTTTAAATAAGAGAACGAATAGAGACCATCTAAACTACAGCATTATTAAAATAGGACAGAATACTGAGAAGAGTCCAGGAGGCTTGTAGAGACTTGCTGTCACTCAAACACCAGTGAGAAATCATCAGCTAACACTAGTATGAAAAACTCTCAAAAGAGTAAAATAATTATACCACCACCACCATCACATATTTATTGTTTTATAGCATGTCAACTCTTGTTGAATTATTTAATACCAAAGTATGTTTTTATTTACCAGCAATTATATGGTTTCAAGGAACTAATAATAATAATTGGTAAAAAATTACAGCTTCAAGTAACTATTCTTTATACAAATAATTTGCCTTTAGCTATGTGATTTCAAGTATTCCTATCAAACATAGATGATTTTCAAACAGATCTATCTGACCACTAGTGGGACCCTAACAAGTATGACCAATCTGGGTCAGTGTGAAACTGGGAGAAGTGGCAGTAACGGAGTGAGTCCACACTCCCCAGATATCCAAAATTGGAGAATCATCAGCAGATGTAATTTAGTATCATACTCAGGACACTCCTTGTGTGTGTGTGTGTGTGTGTGTAAAAGTATTTTGTAATTTGCTTGAAGCATTGCACAAATTATTTTATAGTATTGAATTAATTTAGAGGGCTATTGCAATGTGAAATAATAATTATTTGAATCCAATTAATTTCAAAGTAAAACTTCATCATCAGAGACTTTTTTTTATAAATGAACACGATGTTGGAGGTTCAAATTTGACTAAGTTTTACTTTGATATTAATTAGACTCAAACAATTGTTATTTTGCATTGCAATAGCCCTCTAAATTAATTCAATACTATAAAATATATACACACACACACCTTTGCACAAGCAGGATGTCACACAAAGTCAATTTTTAAACAGTTTAACGGATTCCGATTCAGAGTTTTCCTTTTCCTAGACCAGTTGCCATATTAAGGTTAAAGAGCTCAGTCTGCCCTACTAATTACTCATAGCTGGAGGAAGAATAGATGGATGCATACTTTTCCCAAGTGTATCAAGTGCTATATGAAACACAAACAGCCTTGTTTAGGATTTAAACTCAGGTCACCATGTCCATTTCCTAAGACAGTAACCATTACACCACAAATGCCTCTATTTAGCAAATGTATGTTTACTATTCTGTAGTGTACATGCCCTAACAGACTGCACTCATAGAGATAGCAAGAGACGACTGCACATCTTGTGTTCTCTCCCATCACCAGAGTTCTTGATAAAATGTTTTGTCAATGACATTCCATGATAGTTGATGCAAATAAGTGTGAGTGAACACTTGGCCAAGCCATTCTCCCCCTAACCCCTACCTTAATTGCCCGGGCAGTAGGCAGCAAAAAACTGTTACCTGCCCCTCCACTCTCCCTTCCAGTCAACCTTGACAGGGGGTTAAAAAGATAAATTTACAAATGACTGTATGTAGTATCTCAAGGTAAAATGACTGGAGCAGAAATTTTCTCTAACTACAATGTATGAGGATTGATTGATAAATAAGGTCTCCAATCCTATTAAAAAAATTTTTTTTTAGTTTCGTAGAACTAATAAGACTAATATCAAAATTAAGTCATCATTTACTGATGTACTAAGAAGTGTGCTTATCTTGGTGCTTGTTATTTATTTTACTTTTTTCTTAAACAGCTATCAATTCCTCATGGGTTATTTAAATGCCCAAATTTGATTCATTTCCATATGTTTGATAACCATGATCTACTGGATTTAAAAAAAAATTTTTTTAGTCTATAACCTTTTTTTTTTTTTTTTGCTAAGTTATATGATATTAAGAATTCCTTTCTAATACTAATAACTTATACCCAATTATATATGGTTTCAAGTAACTATTTCTATTTAATAATAATTTGTTTGCAAACTGTTAAAAGCTTTGTAGTAACAAATAATAATAATCCTTAGTAAACAATTCGAGTAACTATTAATACAAATAATTTTCTTGCATTTATATAGTATCAAGAATTCCAATTTAATATAAATAATTTTCAAACGAGCAAGCTCTATTTTAAATTATTTTTTCATACTTCTACCAATCATATAAAATAAGGAAAGTATAGTTATCTCCCTTTGATTCGAAATCATCCTAAACGGCTTTTATCCTTTTAAATGTTGCCTTGAGAAATTAATTTAAATCATTTCATTGTTCAGAAAGAATTAGTTTTTTGGGGGTTTTTTTTATTAATGACTAAATTGGTTTTTGTTTTCATTTTTTTTTTTTAATTAATATTCCCATCATATAATTTTCTATTGAAAACTGAGTTTTCTTACTGGTAAAATTCTGTATAGGAAGACACTGGTCACAAAATAATTAATTTACAGCATGAAAGGTTTCTTTTAGTCCTGCCTATTCATGTTTGAATTTCAACCTCTCAAATTCTTATATAAAATTCAATGCCATTTTTTTTACTTTAAAATCAGGCATTCAACATTCAATCTATACATTATGATGTTCATGAATCTTCTAAATATAAAAATAAAATTAATTAAAAATGAAAAATACAATAATACACAATAAATCATGGGTTTGAGTTTCATTTATTTATTTATTTATTTATTTATTGTTGTTTTAATAACTTGCCAAGCTTTTCTAATGCATATGAGAATCATTAAATAAGTTTCCAGACTTTTTTCCTATGGGACCTTTTATTGATAGTACACACATGAAACTCTAGTCCCCTTCGAAGTAATCTCCGGCTGCAATGCACTTGTTGTACCATTCCAACAACTTCTGGAAGGCCTCATGGAAGTCCTCTTGTGTGAGCAAGTCAATGACCTTCATCACAGCCTCTTTCATCTCCTCATTTGTCTCATATCAACAGCCTCTGAGCTTAGGGAATTACCAAAAGTCACAGGGAGCAAGGTCTGGACTATAGGGAGGGTGAGGAACTGTCTTGATGCTCATCTTGGTCAAATAGTCTGTGACAAGGACGGAGTTGTGGACTGGTGCATTGTCCTGGTGGAAATGCCACTGACCAGATTTGAAGAGTGCTGGCCTCTTCCCAAGGAATCTCTTCCAGAACTCCCTTAAAACCTCAACATAGTAACCCTAACCCTTTGGCCAATCAACTCTGGTGTATGGACTTCCTTACTCTTTCCACACCTTTCATCATCCCTCACAGACTCTCTGCCTTGCTTGAATCTATGCCACTCAAAAACTGATGCTCGATTCATGCAAGATGCTCCAAAAGCAGTCTGAAGCATTCCATACATTTCTGTGGCATTTTTTCCAAGTTTAAAAGAGAATTTTATAGCATATCGTTCTTCTAAAGTGCCGTCGAGATTGCATTTTTGAAATTCACTAGCTGTGACAATCAGGCTTTAGTAGGGTGTATTCCAATTCCTGCTGTAGCCATTCATTTGAACCTGAAATCATAAAAATTGGTCAGTCATCTCATAAGATGTATAGTAATAACATAGTGAATTTTCAAGAGTCTACGACAATTTTAAATGCCTGTACAAAAAAAGTCTGGAAACTTATTGAATGCACCACATATATATCAAGTAACTGATTGAAACATAATTTTATGCCAAGAAGATACGGAATTGCATACATTGTATGTTTATTTTTATATTTTTGTGTAGTTGTTTGAGTGTTTTTGTTTTCTGCACACAATTGATATCAAGTATTCCTATTTAATACAAATAATTTGCACACAGTTGTAGGGTTTAACATATTACTATCTAATACTAATATTTTATATACAATTATATGGTTTTAAGCAACTATTTGTATTTGATAATACAGGGTGGAACGGTAAAATTGTCGCCCTAGAAAAGATGACACGATTCCATTTCCATTTAATGAAAACCGATTTTCTTTTTTTGTTGCAGACCATCTACTAGTTGGCCAGTTGTGTACAAATCCCAAGAGCGATAAGAGCCTTCTATCATGTCTGAAAGAAACACAATGTTCAACGAGCAAGATCAGAGATGCGCCACTGTACAACTCATGCTCTATACCGATCCAACTTATGACAACAGGACCATTGCCAGCACCCTCAAAATGCAAATCTGGATTGCCATGAATAACAGGGACGTGCCCAGGGTGATGAAAACAAAGTTTCCGGATACAGTTATGGTCTTTGGTGTGGTTTCAAGTGAGGGCCACATCATACCACCTCACATCTTCAAAGTTGGCTTGAAAGTCAACACCAAAGTGTACCTAGATGTGCTGAAGAGTGTGGTGATCCCTGGTGAAATCAGGTGGCCGGTGGCGGACCCTGGGTATGGCAGCAGGACTCGGCGCTGGCCCACAAGTCCAAAGAGACCCAGGCTTGGCTTCAGAAGGAGTGCTACAACTTTGTACCCTCCTCCCCCGACCTGAACCCATTGGACTACTTTGTTTGGTCATATGTCAAGAACATCACCAACATGACCTGCCACAACAACAAAGCCAGCCTGATCACCGCCATCCACCGAGTATTCGCTGAGCTCCCACCAGCACTTGTGGAAAAGGTATGCTCCCAGTTCCAGATCTGTATCGAGGCGGTGATTGAGGCTGGAGGCAGCTACATTGAATAGATGTCACCTCTACTACATAATCAAGTTACCTGAATTGATTTTTTCAAAAAAAGTTTTAAAATAAAGCTGTAGTGTTGTTTTCTTTAGGATGACAATTTTATCGTTCCACCCTGTAATCATTTGTTTGCAAACAGTTATATGGTTTGGTTGGTATTATTGTAGGTTATTTAATACTAAATCCTCTTTATGCCAATATATTAAATATATAGGATTTGTAAATACATTTTGTAGATAACATTTTTAAATGAGCCCGAGATGCAGTTGGTATATTCTACAACTGGGCTCAAATAGTTATATAGTTTCAATCCTTAATAAACAATTATCATCATCAAGTAATAATGAGAGCATGGATTTCCATGACTCTCACCATCTGTCTCTATTGGCCATTGCACTTGGTAGGTCTTCTTGACTGCATCCAGTGTCCACACAGAGTTGATGAAAGTAAATCTTTGCTGGTCAGCCAACACTGGTGTGTCCACATGTAGGAATCCATAGGAAAATGTCTCTTATATGTTCATCTCTGCTTCTCCAGCAGTGCCCAACATTTCTTGTTTGTCTTACTTGGATGGTTTGCCAGATGGGAGGCAAGTGGCTGTACAGCTGCTGTTTTGTGAGGTACTACTTCCAGGATTTGTTCAAAACAGCATGCAGTATCCTTGTAAATTTCTATCTAGCTTTTGCTCCAAGTGCTTCATTAAAGTCCAGGAGGTACAGCCATACAATAGTACTGACATGGCTATAGCCTGGAAGAATCCCCTATTTCTTTTATCAAATCAGATTTTCACATGGTTGATAACCTGATAATAACAGTTCATGCTTTTCCTATGCGTATGTTGACATTGGTTTTCATAGATGAGATATTGTTACTAAGGTATGTGAAATAGTCTACTAATTTCAGAGGCTTGCCATTTAGTGTGGAGATGATACCATCTTGTTTAAGACACATGAACTCTGTTTTATCTGAGTTCATGAAGAGGCCAATGCCTCTTGCTGCCTGCTCCAGGCTATGCAGTAGATTCAGCTTGAGCAAGCATATCTGTGAGAAGTACTAGGTCATCTGTGTAATCTGCATCCATAATAGTTTCTGTGAGATCATCTGCTTCTTGCCTTTAATGTGAAACCATTTCTTTCATTATATATCAATCAATGTTCCTAGTATGCAGTCTAAGCAGATTATAAATAGAAAAGATGTTAATGTATATCTTTGCAAGACTCCAACGACAGTGTCAAAGAAATCAGTGTCACTATTAAGAGGGTGAACCATTGCTTTTATACTTTAGCATCATTATAATGTTAAGTTTCTTTGAGGAGACCATATGCTAGAAATATTTGCTCTATTGTTCCTCTATGTACGGCTTGAAGAAATCTACAAACTAAAGTGTTGTCTCAAGATTTTTTGCACATACTCTTTCAATGATTCACAGTATAGTCAGAATCTTAGAAGTCGTGGATTGACTTCTCTAAAAACCATCATAATTTTTTTTCAAAGAATTTTCTCAACTTCAGGTCAAATACAATTGAGAAACAAGAGATTATAAAACTTAAAAGCTATAGCAGTAAGAGTTATGTCTCTGCAGTAATTAATGATTCCAAAGTTGCCTTTCATCACAAAGAAAAGAAACTATTATAATTTCAAGTAGCTATTCTTAATACAAATAATTTACAGTTATATTGCATCAAATATTCCTATTGACTACAAAATATCTTTTAAACAGATCTATTTGACTTATAGATGGGACCCTAACAGGTACTACCACTCTGGGTCAGAGTTAACCTGGGAGTAATGGCACTGAAGAAACAACTCCACACACACCAGATCTCCAGGACATCTCTTTTGGGTGGTCTTATTCTTCTTTAGGGGGATACAGTCAGCACCATTGACAAAGCAATAATTGAAAGAGGAGAAAGGATATATCAAAAAGATTTCTGTATAACTACATAAAAACCAGCCCAATGGCATAATGTTTAGAGTGTTCACCAATGGCCCAGGAGACTTGGGTTCAATCCCAGGTAGAGTCATACTAAAGACTCAAAAAATGGTACTTGATGCCTCATTGCTTAACACTCAGCATTATAAGGTACAGATCAAGGGTAAAGTGGGGTAAACCAGAGAAAGGAGTCGCGCCCTCTTCTACATCACCCTTGACTACAGTGGCCAACTTTACTTATGTAAAGGAAATGAGATAGTATGACTAGGTATGGCTATAAAAGTAAAGTCTTTTAACTATTTAACTATCAAATCAGCAAATGAACTTTTCAAAAGCCACAGAATTTTCCAAAAATTAATTTAAGTGAATTCTTCGATTACTTCAAAATATAATTCAAAACCATTGTTTCATAATGTTCACTAAGTTAAATGAATTTTTTTTTCCTCAAGTCTTAATTTTATAAGGTCTGATCATGGGTCATTCTTTGTTGCTGGTATCATGTACCTGTGCATAACTTCTTGTATATAATATGAAGAGAAGATGATCACCAGCAAGTAAACTTTACTCTGAGAGATTACATGATGGAGAATACTTAACATGGTACCTTACTGATCAAATAGGTTTCATTTTGTTTTATGGCATATCAACCATTGTTGTTATCTAATGCCAAATCCTGTTTTTACATATATATTAAATGTATGATTTGTAAACACATTTTGTAAATACACTCAGTCAAATGAGCAAACAGTTCTATTTCTAAAAATTCAATTTAGCATAAGTCAAAGTAATAGTTATATATAGCAATACTTGAAACTAACAACTCAATGAAACATGTCATTTGTTTACACACAGTTAAATGTTCAAACACTTCTAATTGAAACAATTCAATTTAGCATAAGTCATTTGTTTTCAATTTAAATATCAAACAGTTCTATTTGACCCAGACTGGATCTGGAAGCGATGTTAATGAAGGGATACTCTGCATCCCCCAAAGCTCCAACATTACTGGAGCCTCACCATCAGATTATTTCATGTAGTTCTCAGGACACTCATTGGGGAGGTCTTACTCCTCTGCAGAGATGCAGTTGGTGTATTCTACAATCCCAGCTGACTTGGCTGTAATCTAATAAGATATAGAAGAAGAGATATTTACAGTCAAGTGGTCCACATTAATGAAATATACTCCACTGTTTAAAAACAATTAATAAAATCTAATCTCCATATTCAAGGAATTTATTGAGCTCAAAATAGAGGGAATAAAAACAAAAAACAAACTATAAAATTGAAACTCAAAGAAAAAAAAGATTTTATTATTTCTAATTAAAAAGAAACAAAAATGAAAAATCTTATAGAAGACTATTTATGTTGTGATGCTGACAAAAGAAAGACACATAAAAGGTTTGATAGAAAAACATATATATTCAAGTAACAGAAACAAGATATAAGTGGACCTGGTTAAACAGAAGTCAGTCGATAGAAAGCTGACAGTCCAGTGTGATAGTGACTATCTGTTCACTACACAAATGGTATCACACATGATTGTGTCACGCTGATTGATGCACTCCCCTCTGACACTCTCGTTGACATGTATTTATGGAAGAGAGCAAGTACATTATGTAGGGAGTACAACAATTTATATTCAAAATATCACTTGGTGAAAATAATCATAACATATAACCAAAAAAGTGTCATAAAAAATAGAGACAAAATAAGAAAAAATTTATTAAAGATTAACTGTGAGATTGTGTACAAGATTAATTTAAATTTAATAACATAAATATATTATGGGGGGGTCATCATTAATATATATATATATATATATATATATATATATATATATATATATATATAAATAAATAAATAAATAAATAAATAAATAAAAGATAATCAGTGACCCTATTGGCTTCCAGATAAAACAGCAATCCACAATGATATTGATGTTTCTATCTTAGGAACAGTGGGTTTTTTAAATTCATATTTCATAGTTATATCTATTATATTGAGAAGTTGGATGATTAAAAAATGACATTCAGTACAGATTCAGACCATCAAATATCATTCCATGATAAAATTGGAATGAAAATTGCTTTATAGCCTGAGTGAGAGAATTTTCAGTGTTTGCTCTGATAAAAGATCTGGCTATGATGTGCTGATTTTAGTTTTTGGGTTACAAACATAGTGAGAATTTTAATAAATTTATAGGTTTGGCATGAAATATTTAAAGAAAGAGTTTTCTCCCTTGTGCAGTAGAACTCTTAAATCCTAAAATTGAAAAAGTTTAGATTATTCAAAGAAATAGATAAACCAGCAAACAAAATACAAACATTTTATGAAAAACAATAAATTCACAGAATTTAAAAAAAAACAAAAAAAGAGGGAAACGTCCGGGAAAAGTATTAAGGAAATTTAAAAGTAAAAAGAAAACTATGCCAAAAATAAATTATCAATACAAATAGTTTCAAATAAATAAATAAATAAAATAAACAGGTTGTGAAAAAAAGTTAACCAAGGAGAATTGTTGAAAAAAAGAAAAAATTTATTCAAAAAAAAAAAAAAAAAAAAAAAGAGTTCAGGGTTGATATAATAAATAAATGAAATACAAGGTGTTTCAGAGAAATCAATATCATTTTGCAATTAAATAACTTGACTATTTCTCATTCAAATTATTTCAAATTTTAAAAGCATATAAAAAAAAAAAACAACTCAGAATTCTATGTTTAATGGTTTGTTTGTTTTTTTTGTTTTTTTTTGGGTTTTTTTTTTGCTTTCTGAGTACAGAATTTTGAGTTGTTTCTGCACATACTGTTAAAATTTGAGATCATTTGAATGAGAATTGGCTAAGTAATTAGATTACAAAATTATATCAATATTTCTGAAACACCCTGTACATCTCAAATGATATGAAATTTTTTTAAAACAATCTATATCTGCACTAAGTGATTTGGTGGGGGGAGTCTATATGCCTTAAAGTCTTCCCTCCCAAATAATTTATACAAAAAAAAAACTTAAAAAAAAAACAAAAAACATTAAAATCAAATCAAAATATCTTTTGTTAAACTGTTCATTGCTTGAATCAAAGTGGATTGTTTTCTAGAAGAAAAGATGCAATGCAAAAAAATAAAGTGTGTGTGTGTGTACACAAAAACTGAAAGGAATGTTCAAAATGATTTTAAACTTTAGCGGAGGATATGAGATTTTACCACAATTCATATCAACAATAAAAAAGAGATTTAATTTAGCAGCACCAAGATTAATGCTCCAGTGATGTCATGGTTAACAGTAGCAACGCAAAAGAGGTGATATAATAATTAATATTATAACTAAGATTACTTTAAAAAGAAATTTTTTTTGACTTAACTGATCTTCTAGATCAGCATTACTTAAATTGGTGGTATTCATACAAGTCCAAATACAGAAGTCCTTAACAGACAGTACATGGCAAGTTTCCAGTTTCACATTATCCTAATGTAAAAATGAAAATGCACAAAATTTTTCTGCATAATTTGATGTTATTTTCACATATTGTGATACAATACAACACAACAGATAGAAATACTTAAAACTTAATCATAGATCACATAAATATGGTACTGCTTCATGACACATTGGAAAAATATTCAACCAGATCAATAGTTTGATAAGTACTGGTCTAGATGACTTAGCACAACAGTGAAAATACTACATTTTAAAACTTCAGATAACATTTTTAAGAACATAGCCACTAAAAATTGACTTTATATATCAGTTGTATATTTGGACACAATACAATGCTATTTCATGTATAATAAATATATTCAATCAGAGTATTAAACTATTAAACCATTACATAAATACGATATAAGATTTTTTTTTTTAAGTCTTAAATCAGAACAAAAAGAAAACTTAAAATATTTAAATTCCACACAGCAGCAATAAATCAGATCATGCCAAAAATTGCAAAACTTGAAAATGTAGGATTAAGAAAATAAAATAAATATTAATAAAAAGAATGAAATAAAATAAAATGGATAAAATTATACAGTATTACCCATGTGCCAGACTACACCTTGTAAATACTGCATTGCCCATAATTAAGTGACCATTTGCCAGACTATGACTAATAAATACACTATTGTCCATAAATAAGTCCACTCCAAATAATTCTTCCAAGATTTTATCTTTATACAGTCAAAATGGATATTGATTCATTATTTATTACTAAATTTTTCAGTATAGAAACTATCACTCAAAAAAATAAGAATATATAGCAGTCTAAAAATAAGTACACCCTTGATATAAATTATTGTAATTTGCTTTTGATTCTAGAATGTGTTAGAGTTTGGTAATAAATAATACTTAATAATATCCATTTTGACTATCAAAATAAAACTATGGTTTAAAAGAATATGGACATTTCATTTTACTTTTAAATTGGTAGGGATGTCCTTATTCATGGCCGATACTGTGAATAAAAAAGTAAATACTTCATAAAAGTATCAAATTGGGTGTGGAAGCAATTTATCAAGTGGACAGATTTTGTATCAACTACCCATACTCCATGAAGATAAGTTAATCATGCAGTTAAGTAAAGTTTAAAAAAATTAAAAACATACTAATGTACAAAATTTTTAAAAATATATTAAGATGAAAATAATTATAAAACACACTAATAAGGTTTAATACAAGGCAGAAACCAACAGACTGAAATGGAGACTACCTTTTCTTTAAAAAGAAAAAAGAAAATACATTGCAAGTTATATCACCTATTGTAAAAATTAACAAAAATAATCAAATCAAATGAAATAAACACACGTGCACACGCATTTTAAAAAATCATGTTTGTTAAATCAAATAGGAACCAGGATGAAAATACTAAATAAAACTAATGAATACGCCTATGATAAAAAATGCATTTTACAGTTTGTGTGTGTGTGTTTATTCACATATAGAGAAACTAAATCTACCGTTTCTTTCTTTTAAAATCTAAAACAATCTTAAGATGAAAATGTGATGAAAACATCGCTTCCAGCTTAATAATCAATAATGAACCCGTTCGGTACTTAGTTGAGTGACCTCTAAGAAACAACAAACAACCTGTGTGCAAAGCTTGGTAATAGTCAACATAAGATTAAATTTGTATTCTTCAAAGGGAAATCAGTCAACAGAACATGTGAGAATTATTTCCCTTGAATAAGTCAGGTTCATTAGAAATTCAGAAAGCATAGAATTCATACACACGACATAAAAAAAAAAAAAAAAAAAAAAAAAAAAAATTCGATTTGCAAATCAAAATTATTGCAAATAACAATCCAATTTTGTAATTGGATATTGAGTATTATATGCATACAAACATTCACACACACACACACACACACAATATTTAGCTAGTCTCGATCTCATCATAAATCGATATTTCTGTAAATAAATTCATCAAATGTTTAGAAAATCGCATTAACAAAACGAACATTACATTACCCTTAAAATTAATAATTAACATTTGCACATTATTCCATAAACCGTGGTTGTCTTTTTTAATGTTTTCTTGCTGTTGTTTTTTATAAACAAAACTTCGTTTACCCATGGGTTTACTACTTAGTGAGATCCTTTGCATACCTATTTCTTGAATTTCTCACATCTAGTCTCTTTAAATTTCTAATAACGCACGACTAACTATTTCCATTGTGTGCGTATATATATATATGTGTGTGTGTGTGTGTGTGTGTGTGTGTATTACTAATACATCCACGAAATAATGACTTAACAAAAACTACAGACAGACTGAACGTACCTTAGATTTTACTTATGAACTAGAAACTAACACCTTACTTTTATTTTTTATTTTTACATATATTACAATTATATAATAACAAATTAGAATTTAAAGTTTATCATAAATTCACTAATAAATTTGACCATAAACATTTTTACTCACATCAAAACACCAAAAGTAGAATAATTAAAGGTTTTTATCAAAGAATTTTTAGGATTTGCACCTCCAAATTTTTAAATGAACTTGACTATATAGAAAACTCCATCTTTAAAATCCTGAATCCTTTATGTAACATGCTAAAATAAAAGCTTTTAAAATTCACGAACATAAATGGGTTCAAAAAATCTTTAATAACAATTTTTCCAATAATAATCTATTACATAGATATATCATTTTACCCAATAATCCAATCACAACTATCAATAGAAGAAAATGTATACTTGGAATCAAAACAGTTACAAACTCTTAAGATCATAATCAATAGTACAAATAACAATAACAAAATCAAATCTGATGCAGACATTTACTCTATACAGTGCTTTGTATGTAATAAAAAATATTTGAGTGAAACTTTATGATCAATCAAAAAAGACATCAACCAACATAAGAGAGACATAAAATTGATGATGAAAAGAAAGTGTTAGTCAAACAATTTAGAAACTAATTCAACTTTAAAGATACCAAAATATTAGTTAATATACATAATAAAAAAACAGAAACACTGTGAAATGTAGAATTATTTATACTTATAATACTATTAAACAAAGACCTGAGTTTGTTCATTTTTCAGCTTATCTCCTTATTTAGTCAGATTAATGCTAAAAAGTTCCAAAATCCCTTATTTGAATTAGTTAGATTTCATTAATTATTTTTTAATTATACCGTTTTAATGTTTTTCAACAACACCTAACCATAATTCTTCCTCAATTACAACAGTAATAAAATCCCGAGATTTTTCGTTCTTTTTTTCTTTTTTCCTTTTTATAAATTGAATATAATTAATCATGTATTAATTTGACCCTGATAATAGATTGAGATATATATAAGAAGAGAGTTTAACACTGGCAAATAACTCAACTATAACTAAAATCATCCACTGAATAGTTTGTTTTTCATATTTGTATATTTCCATAATGTTAGATTCACACATGCACTCTACATATGTATATTTGATTGAATAGGACAGGTACATTGTTTCAGCCTATTTTATTATTGATCTGTTGACATCTTCATCTGAGTCATTTGACTTCTGGATGGAATGAATGGAACCATCTTTGGGGGAAAGAAAAGTGAAATGATAAACAATGAGTAATATATATTGATATAAAGAGTAGGAATCGGCTGGGGGCAAAACTATGGCACCTTCTTGAATTTATTCCATCCAGATGCTAAACGACTCATACTCTCACACACACACAATACCACTTTACACATATATACATAGAAACAGAAACACACACACACGTTCAGTCAGCTGGGGCTGTAGAATACATTAACTGCATCACTGTAGAGGCTTAATACTCCACCCCCAACGAGTGTCCTAGACACTAAACAATCTGATGGTGAGGCTCTAGTAATGCTTGAGCTTTGGGGAATGTGAAGTACCCCTTCCTTGCCATTGCTCCCAAGTTTGCTCTGGCCTGGAGTGGTAGCACCAAATAATGACATTTAAACTGTGTGCAAACAAATGACATGCTAAATTGAATTGTAATAATAAAACTTAATTCATTTAACTGTGTAAACAGATGACTAATGTTTAATTGAATTGTTAGAGATAAATTGTTCAAATTATTAGTGCAAATGAATGAGTAGTAAATTATATATGTATATCCATTTAAATGTGTGCGAACAAATGACTGATGTCACAGTGTTACAGTTATATAGCAATACTTGAAACCATTTAACTGTGAGCAAACAAATGATTAGTAAATAGAAAATCATTTTAGACAGAAATATTTGAAACCATTTAACTGTGTACAAAAGAATGGGCTCAGGCTTGTTTAAAAGGCTATCTAAAAAAGGAGTTTACAAATTATATATATAACAAGATTTGGTTTTAAACAACCAACAATGGTTGATGTGACATAAAACCAAATCCAACCAAACATAGATACACACTATATATATATATATAAAAATACACACACACAAATGCGCACACACCATATATATATAAAAATACACACACACATGCACACACACCATATATATAAAAATACACACACACATGCACACACACCATATATATAAAAATACACACACACATGCACACACACCATATATATAAAAATACACACACACCATATATATAAAAATACACACACACCATATATATAAAAATACACACACACCATATATATATATATATATATATATATATATATATACATACACACACACACACACACACACTATAGATACTCACGAGTGCTATACATATATACACATGTACAGAGGCTAAATACACACAATACATCTGTACATACACTATACATATACATACCCACACTATATATACATACATACACCCACTATATATATATATATATATATATATATATATATATGTATGTGTGTGTGTGTGTGTGTGTGTGTGTGTGTGTGTGCACATGCGCGCGCGCACACACACACACACAATACATTTTCTTTATTCATCGTAGTCAATGAGGACCATCTGATCAACCTTATGACTAAGGAAGGCATTCATGAGTATGCAGATGGCTAATGAGATCAATCTGTGCACGGAAGAGTCTTGGGCAGTGAGAACAAGGAATGGTGGTGACAGTAGCGGATGTGACAGTGCTTTTTCTAAGTTTCCTGCACAGCTCTGTTGCTGCGTTTCTTCTGGTTTCATAGAGTTTCGCTCTACATTTGACAACTCCACACCATGCCTCTGTCCTGCGCTAAATATTCCAGGCAATTAGGAGTGATACTGAAAGCTTTCATGGAGACCTTCTGTGTGTCTTTGAAGTGCTTTTTCTGCTTGCCCTGAGACCATTTGCCATAGAGCAGTTTCTTCAGTAGGCAGTGATCTTTCATGCTGACAACATGACTGGCCCAATGAAGCTGTGATTGCATCAAGATAGTCTAGATGCTGGGAAGAGAAGCCCGAGTTAAAACTTCAGTGTCTGGGATGTGTTTTTGCCATGTGATGCCAAGAATCTTCCTCAGACAGGTCGTGTGAAAGTGGTTTAGCTTCTTTATATGCCGTTGATAAGTTGTTCACGTTTCACATCCATAAAGGAGGGTGGTAAGAATGACAGCTTGGCTTACCTTGATTTTGATTGCCTCCGAGATGCCTCTCCAATTCCACACATTCCTGTTGAGTCGGCCAAAGGCTGCACTCACTTTTGCGAGTCTGGTGTTGACCTCATTATCCATGATGATAGACTTAGAGAGGGTGCTGCCGAGGTAGGTGAACTTTTTTTACCACCATCAATCATTGTCCCATGATAGTGATGTTGGGCTTGACATGTTTTTCCAGGCACTGGCTGCTGCATCACTTGTCTTTTTTGTACTGATGGTTAGGCCAAAATTGTCACAGGCCATTGAGAACTTGTCAACACTGTTTTGCATGTTGGCTTTGATAGTAGCGTTCAGTGCACAGTCCTCAGCGAATAGAAACTCATTGACAATATCAGTCTTCACCTTGGTCCCAGGTTGAAGACTAAGAGTCATCAGTGCGGTATCGAATGTTGGTTCCATTATCCATATATATATATATGTGCGCACACACACACATACACACACACACATATATATATGCACACACAAACTATACACACACTATATATATTTTTGATTATATAATATAGACATTTTTTGTCTTCATATTTTTACATTTATCCTTTCAAATTGCCATATTGATTTTATGATATCTGGCAGGAATTAGTTAACAAACCTTCCATGATTAATTGGTTCCCTCACACTTTTTGCCTGATCTTGGGCCATCATCAGTGGGTGTGTATATTGCCAAAGTGATGTAACTTTTTCATGTACATTACTGCTTTGTAAGAATTGAGTGTTCATTGTTTATACTGGTGTATTGTTGTAGTGTTTATTTCTAAATTTGATTCTATAAATAGCAGCAGCAGTTAAAGACATTTTAGTACATTAGCACTGGATTCAAAGTTAATTCTATTGAGTTTAGGTTGTTTGTTTCTAATGTGGAGCACTTTGAGATCTGTAATTTTAGCTCGTTATTTTGTTGCTTTTGTTTTTGGTAAGAATATTTTGAAGTTCAGTAGTAAGGCAGGAATGGTTTTAGATGTTGTGCAATGAACTGGTGTCAGAGAGATGCAAGTCATCTCGATAGAGTAATTGAGGTTAAACCAACATATATAAAGTTGTTTTCAGAAATACAATCTCCTATAGAACATTTAAATTGATATATAATGTTTGTTTTTGCCAAACTCCAATTGAGTGGGAGGAATTATTATTAATAACTAAGTTGGAGGTTTTAAATTTATTCTAGTATATGTTAAGTTTTATCTTTTTATTAGGATCAGTGAGAAGTATGTTTCTTTGAATCAACGTTTTTAAAATATTTTCATCTAACTTATGAATGTAGTGCATTTGGCTGCAGTAAAAAAGTTTGATAAATGCATCTTTTATTGGGTGGAGTGTTGCAGTGTTTATTTTGTAATTGTACATTTAATTTGCTCATCAACAAAATAGTTATTGATGAGAGTTTATTCTATGTTTTTTAATTCTTTATAAAATATTGTTTTGGTGGAGATTAATTTTGCACGGTATATTAGGTTATTAAGAATTTCTTTTTTTTTTATATCGGAAGGGGGCATTCACTTTCCAAGTTGAGGGTACAGAAGTTGTTATTAGTGGGTTTTCTGTAAGTTAAGGTAGTGAAGTTATTATTATTATTGTTAGTATCAATCAGAATATCTAAAAAGAAATTTTCTTGTTTTTATTAATTTCAAGTGTAAAATTAAGAACTAAATTTTATTTAGGTGTCTTGTAGGAACATATATATTACACACACACACACACACAAATTTTAAACATTTTTTGACTGGGACAAGCTCCTCCACACGCATTACACAGTCTACTTCTTTAGATTTCACATAGTTTGCACTTGTCAGTCACTAAAAATTTCATAACTGTTCATGTCTGGAACACTTTGATTTGCCACAATATTTAATAGCCTTCCAAACAAATATTTTTGCAAAATTTAGATCATTTTGTTTATAAACCAATTCTCAACAATTCAGAGTTTACATGAATGAAAATTTTTTAAAAAATGTATTTTGCTATTTTTAAATAAAATTCCACCTAATTTTTGAATGACTTTCATTCATTGGGTTAGAAAAACAGGAAAAACAGAGATGGATTGATTAAAGAAAATCATAGGATATAAACATTAAAACCTGTATTCTAGAACTAGTTTTAAAGTAAATTCAAATTGTGAGCTATCTATTCAAATTTACACCCCTATACACCCAGGACACCTTATGTAGTGTAATGGTTAGGTTATTTGATTTAATGCCATATCAAACCTTAATGGTTATTTATTGCCAAATCCTGTTTACACATTATTTTTAAGTGAATAGTTTGTAACATTTTTTAAATGAGCTAGAGTCATTTGTTTGCACACAGTTTCAACTATGGTTATTTATTGTTTGCACACAGCTAAATGGTTTCGAGTATTGCTATCTAACCAATAATTCAGTTTAATATTATCATTTTTTTTGCATAGAGTTAAATAGTTTCAAGTATAGTAAATGATTAAACAGTTCTAGTTGAGCTATAGATGGGACCCTAACAAGTACCATCACTTTGGATTACAGTGAATCTGAGAGTAATGCCAATGAAGAAGTACTCCCCATTCCCCAAAAGCTTCAGGACTGGAACCTCACCATCAGATTGTTTACTGTCATACTCATGACATTCATAGGGGCAGGTGATTTTACCCCTCTGCAGAGATGCAATCAGCATATTATACAGCTCCAGCTGACTGGGCTAAGATGTAATGGTAGACAAGCTAAATTTACAAACGTTCAATTCACACTGGGTGCCATATCTCACCACATCTAAGCTCAATAAATGGAGGAACACAGTCACCAAAGGCCATTGACTATGTCTATGCTATCTTAACTTATATATTTTATTTTTGGTAACAGAGTTTGATTATTTTAGAATTTGGTAATTTCATATCTTGATTATATCAAGTTCCAAAAAATAATTAAATCCTGGTACTTTGGGTTTAAAAGAAAATTAACTTTTTATAATAAAAAATGGGTTGGGGTGTACTCATTTATGGGCAGGATTGCATATTATATACTGATAGGATAATGCTTCAGCTATATGGTAGCGGTATTTTTTTACTCCTGAATATCTGTCATTATGGTGATCTTGATTGTCAATTAACTCCTAATATGTACTGTCACAACAGTATATGCACCTGGTCAACTGCGAAAGTCCATGTCATTATCATGTCTTATTTATCTATTTCCTTGTTATCAGAATTAAGAATGACAAGACCTGCACAAGTCTTGACTGGTTGTATTATGAATGAATTATATAATAAAAACAAATAGAAAAAAGGAAATAAATTGATAATTTCAAGCTATTATGTTGCTCAAGGTTTATTCAGTAGGCTGGTTTGGTTGATTTATTTGTTTAACAGCATATCAACTCCTTATTGGTTATTTAATGCATATATACATACTGGCCCATTGGCAAAATGATTAGAGCGTTCACCAGGAGATCAGGGTTCAATCCCAGGTAGTAATACCAAAGACACACACAAAAAAAGTACTTGATGTCTTTTTGTTTAACACTCAGCATTATAAGGCACAAATTAAGGGTAAATGGAGAAATCCAGGGAACGGAGTATAGCCCTCCCCTACACCTTGGTGTAGTAGCTATTGAAAAGGGAGTCTTCAGGTTACCCTCGACTATGGTCAGCCAACTTATCTTACCTGGTTCATTAGTGTTCACCAATGGCTCATGTGATTGAGATTCAATCGCAGGTTGAGTCATACCAAAGACTCAAAAAAATGGTACTTGATGCTGCCTTGCTTGATACTCAGCATTATAAGGTACAGATAAAGGGTAAGTAGAGGAATCCAGGGAAAGGAGTAGAGCCCTTCCCTACACCTCGGTGTAGTAGCTGTTGAAAAGGGAACCTTCAGGTTGCTCTCAACTACAGTCAGCCAACTTCTATTTCCCATGCTCTATTGCATTCTTTTTTTAAACTGCGTTTTATTTATTTGTCTAAAATTATTTGTTTGTAGACAGCAAAGTTTTGATTAGATGATGACTCAAAGGTCAGGCTTGGTTTTGAGGACAAAAATCATTACCACTAATCCAGAACCCATTAGTAATACTTTACATAACCACCTGACTGTTTTTTTTTTTACTATTTCTTTGTGGGAATGTCAGATGAAAATGCAGTATTGTTGCATAATTCATTGTTGTATTCATAACTTTCGAGTTTATGCAAATAAAACCAGTAACAAAGCATTAATTCAATAACATAAGACTTGAACTAATGAGATGACAATGTCAAGACATTGTATGTGAAACAGGATATGAAATTAACATACTAAGTCAGTATGCAAAAAATGCCCTCTAATAAAGTATTAATGTTGTCAATGTTGTTAGATTTGAATTAACTGACTTATGGGATATGTGTATTACTCCACATACATGAGCAGAATGTGACAAAAGGTTAATTTTTATGCAGGATTTAACACATTTAAATTCAGTTTTCCTTCTCCTAGACAGGTTGCCATACCTAAATTGAAGAGCCTAGTCTGTCCTATTTATTCATAGCTGGAGAGAGAATAGTTAGATTCATACTTTTCCTGAGGGTATTAGTGCAACATGAATTCAAACAACCTCGTCAAGGAGGTAAACTTGAGTCGCTGCGACCATTACACCACGGACACCTCCTTTATTTATATATATATATATATATATATGCAAAAGTATTCATGTTTAATCTGGTTTAATACATACAAAAATAAATTACAAATCCATTTTTCATACCTATCATACATAAATCTTAAAAATTACTTCAATAAAGTGTCCATTTTGAAACTTTAAATTATAAACTCTTAGATTTTATTCTTTTTAACTGGATTACAGTCAAGAGTCTAATTTATCTCCTCTTTCTATTAATGGATTGTTGTTTGGTTGGTTGTATTTCATGGCATATCAACCCTTGTAGGTTTTTTAATGCCAAATCCTGTTTTTATATATATATATGATTTGTAAATGAATGGTTTGTCAGTAACAGTTTTTAAACAAGCCAGAGCTCATTTGTTTGCACACTGTTAAATAGTTTCTAGTATTGCTATCAAACACTAATAATTTTATAATAATTTTTTTTTTTTTTTATTATTTTTATTGGCACATATATGTTTTTAAGTAATGCTATTTTACCCTAGTAATTCTATTCAACATAAATGGTTTCAAGTACAGTAAATGATTAAACAGTTCTATTTGACTCATAGATGAGATCCTATCAAGTACTGTCCTAAGAGTAATGGCAATGAAGAGGTACTCCATATTCACAAAAACTTCAGGGCAGAACTTACACCATCAGATTATTTAGTGTCATATTGAGGATGCTCACAAAGTGTGAAGTAGGGGTGGGAGTCTTACTCTTCATCAGAGATGCAATCGGTGTATTCTACAGCCCTATTAATGGACTGATATGAATGCCAAATTATCTTCCTAATTAACTTCATGAAGTTATACTACTATCTTTGAGCTTCATACATTGGGCTTCTGGCTGAAAATAAATAAAATATTGTAATGTTATACAATAGACTTAGATGACAGACTACAACATTTCATAGGCAATAGCAATGTAGAAATGGGGTTTCTTTGGATGAAATTCAGGCCACCAAAGTATATCTACTGCTAGGTAAGTTAGTAAAGCTGGCAACCATAGTTAAGGGTGGCACAAAGGCTCCCTTTTCAATAGCTACTACACCATGGTGTGGGGGGGATGCTACTGCTTTCCCTGGATTGCTCCTTTATACCCTTGATCCTTACCTTATAATGCTGAGTGTTAAGCAAGGCAGCATCAAGTACCATTTTTTTAGTCTTTGGTATGATTCGACATGAGATTGAACCCCAGTCTCCTGGACCATTGGCAAACACTCTACTCATTATGCCAATGGCCTGGTTGTACAAAAACTGGCCACTTGAGATCTAAGGGTTAATTATGAAAAAGTAGAGTGCTTGTCAGAAAATTTAAAAATCCATTTTAGATTTTTTTTTTTTTTCTTTTAATCAATTCAATTATCAATTGTTAGTTTAATATTTTTGCTCATTTTATTATTATTATTATTATTGGCAAACTGACCTGCTAGTTGATAGTTTGTCATTATTTTTGTTGATAGTCACAATAAATCTAATTTTATTTGCTTTTCAATGTTTACTATTACTACTATATTGTTATAATCTGACTCAGAACATATTTTCTACAATAAATTCAAGTAATTATTTATTGGAGAAAATTACAGTTAAAATTTTACAGACATTGTTAAAGTAATCAAGATATAACAAACTTGAACTTAAGATCAAGTTTCAGTGAAAGTAGTGGTTTTCACAAAATCAGAGATAAGCAGTGAAGTACTTAAATAACAAGTTATAACAAAACAAGTTTATGTTTGGTCAAAAAGTGTTAATATTTAAGTAATTCTGCAATTATATTGGAATTGTAAAATTATTTTATGTTCAGTACTTACTGAGTATTAAACAAAAGTTAAAATTAGGATAAAAATTGATCCTACCCTTTCTCCATTTGTTATAAATATGAATTAAATTAGTTTTAACACATACTTATGTGTTTTAAACAAATCTTGCTTTCAAATTTTATTAATTACACTTTAATATAATTTCTTTTCCTGGATAGAATATGTTATTCTTTAATTGTTTATGTTGTAAAACTATAGAAAATGACCATTATTCCCTTCAAAATTTCTCTTCTAATTTAGAAATTAACCTATTTTCTAAGTAAAAATGGGAAAATTGAGACATTTTCATTTATATAAAGTCTGAATAAAACTATATATGAATCAAAATACATGTATTTATGATAATGTTCAAGAAAATTCGCTATCAGCTACTCAGCACTGAATCTACCTGGAATGTTCTGGAAAATGGATAAATTTTAAAATTTCTTTACTCAGCCCACAAAAGCAAAGTTTGAATAGAAAATCGGATTTTTTTTTTCCATTTACTTTTGGCATAAGCAAATGGGAAATAATTTCTGGACAGAAACAAGTAAATATTTTGTTAAATAATGTTATTTATCAATTAGCAATTTCAGAGTTCCTTTAACAATATTTCTTATATACATTTGTCAGCTATTCAGATTCAAAATAAAATATATATATAATTCTCCCATCACCACTAAATTGACAACATTCCCCTCATTTATTGAATAATTATGGAATTTTATTTATCAAATTTGATATAACATAAAATTCTATTTCTACATCAACAAAAGAGTCAATAAAATAATGTGCAGTGTTATGATATACAATGGATGAAGTCATAGAGGTATTAATTCTATGGGAGCTAACATGTGATAAAAAACACTGGGGAAGATAGCTCATGACTCACATTGATATCCTTAAAGTTAATCTGAGAGTAAAGAGTGATAAATTCTTTGTGTTTATCGAGTATTAGTAAAATTTAATAGTGTGAAAGGCAAAAGGGTAAAACAAAAAATGCTTAGGTTTGGTTTGGTTTCTTTGTTTAATGGCATATCAACCTTTGTAGGTTATTTAATGCCAAAGATATTCTCCTAGAAGAACAGTAGTGGTACTATTTAACCCATAGCTGGGAGGATAAGGGGGTTCATACCTTTCCCACGGGTATTTAACTGAAAGTGAACGTAATAGCATGACTGGAATACGAACTCACTTAGTACGATTCTGCAGTCCATCGCTTTAACCATTACACCACGAGGACACCCCCTCAAAAAATGCTTAAAATCTCTTCTGCTTATAACAGTTTTCTAAACAATGCCTATTTTGCAATATTAGCTGGCAATCAAAAATTTATGATGAACAGTTAAAAACACTAAATGTTATAATGAAAGGTAAATCCCCATAACAGAAGTTTATCAATTGTTTTTTATACTATGAAATATTCAATGAAAAAACCCTCTAGATGTTTGTCAGCCATAGTTATCTTTTGACAAGTATTCCTCTTTTGAGGTGCATACATTTTATCAATCTAACATGGCCTAATCTCTTAAAGTGTCATTAAAAATTGTTGGTTCAGATTTTAGAATTAAAGTCTTATTACAAGAATTATGACAACATATGTTGTCAGCACTTTGGAATTAAGACTTTAAAAGCTTCCTATTGATATTTTTAATTACTAAACTATGATAAATATTCAGTGAAAATAACCAGATTATAATTTAAGCAGTAATTTATTGTAGAAAATCAGAAACTAGTGATTCACCATTATTTTGATATTTTCTTTTTTGTCTCCAATTTTCTACATATAAAAGGGAAGTTGTTATGCTGGATAAGAGACAAACAGACAAATGTCAAAAATCCTTTCTGCTTATTTAAATTTTTAAGCAATATTTATTTTACAATTGTCTGTTATTAGGGGGAGCTGAAAAATTTTCAACCTAAACAAGAGAGGAGTGACTTTTTAATTTTTATTTATCATTTCTTTTTTTAAATTAATTATTTTTCAAAGGTTAAAGAAACTTGAGAAATGATGTGCCAACTGTGTTGAAATGTGGGACAAATATGTGAAATAACATTGTTTCATGGTTCTAGGTCATCTATACAGAATAGTGACAAACTTTAATTATTTCTTTAAAAAATAAATCCACTAAACAAAAAAGAAATTTAGTAATTACATTTTTACATTATTTTATGAAGCTAATATTATTCAATCAAAAATTTCATGAAGGTTTGTACAGAAATATATCCTAATTAAAGTGTCTGATATGTAAGAGATTTATTAATTTAAACATTTTTGTTTTTGTCCACATTGTTAGTTCAAACTAAGCAATAATGTTATATAATTACTTTTCATGTCTACTTTAAAACACTACTACAAACCTAATGAGTAACATTTAATTAAATATGAAAATTTAGTAATACAATTTAATTTCTTTTGAAGTTAGGAAATTTAAATTCTGCACAATAGTCTTGCAGCAACATGTCTTCCCACTGATTATTATGATGAGAATCCCTCTTTCTTTAATAGAAAGAAAACATGAAACCTACTTGTAGGTTCAAAAAGTATATATATAAAATTCAATAGCTTTTACTGTCTAAAGAGGATAAACAAATGAACTTTTCCCAATTATTAATATAGATATATTAGTATATTCGTAACAATCATTCACTTTTAATTTTCAGACATATTTGCAGCTACCACAAAAATAAATGCAAACTCAGAAAAAAAATTTTGAACATTTTTTTTCTATTACACATATATATAATATAATCACTATACACATATATAATATGAACACTATACACAAGAGATAATATTTCTGAACTCTTTCCACATTTGAACTTAATTTGGAAATGAAAGCATTTATTTACGAATGGGTGATCAGGTGGGATATAAAAAAGATATTCATAGAAAAATTTTATAAAAAGAAGTGAATAGAAAAAAAAAAGGCTCATAATATCTTAAATATATATCCACATAACAGTTTGATTTTTAATGTATTTAGAATGAATTATACTTCCTAGTTATATATTAAAATAATTTAAAACATTACCCTCCTAGATGTACTATTGAAGGTGATGTCCCCAAGGCATAACAGCTAAAGTGCTGGACTGTGAGCTCAAAGGAAGCAAGTTCAAACTCTAGTTGTGCTGTCATGTTCACTTTCAGACTAATACCATTTGGAAAGGTATGAACCAACTTATCCCCCTCCCAGATATGGATTCAATAGTCCTACTACTATTCTTCTATAATGATGGCTTTGGAATTCGATGACCAATGATATGCCATTAAACAAAGAAACCAAACCACATACTATTGAATTCATTAATTTATTGATTTTAATGGCATGTCAACCCATCTTATTTCGTAGAGGTTAGGGGATCACATTCATTGTGCTTCGCATTTACATTTTTTGTGTTGCATTCTTATTAGTTCTTTTTTGCTTTTTGCACACAGTCATATGAAATATTAAATTTTTTAAACAGATCTCCTTGACCTACAGATGGGATCCTAACAGCTACTAACACTCCAGGAGTCATGACAATGAAGAGGTATTCAACCATACTACCCAGAACACTGTACTATTGAAAATGTAGTTAAGATTTCTGAATCACTTTAAACACAATTCCAGTAGAATTCTCTAAGATTTAAAATATTGATCTGTCCGTAATGCAATTAAATGCAGAACAAATGATAAACAAATAAACCCGTTATGCCAAGATGACCCTATAAGTAAAAAGCAAAAAAGTAAATTTGGCGACATTAGTCAAGGGTGACCCAAAGGCTACCTTTTCAATAGCTACTATATCGCGGTGTAGGGGAGGGTGCTACTCCATTCCCTGGATTGCTCCATTTTACCCTTATAATGCTGAGTGTTAAACAAGGCAGCATCAAGTACCATTTTTTGAGTCTTTGGTATAACTCGACCTGGGATTGAAACCCGGTCTCCTGGACCATTGGTGTACACTCTACTCATTTGGCCAAGCCAACCCTATAGAAATATTAAAATACTATATATTTTCTTTTCAGTGATGATTTTGTGCAACAATAGTTTACCGATCATACCAATCTGATCTGAGTGCCAAATTTCAGTTCAATCCACTTGAAAGTTTTGTCAAAAATGTCAGGATACAAAAAGATAATTGTATTCTGAGAAATGGAGATGGGGTGACAAATTGACACAGAAAATGAAGTGGCAAGCTGAGTTAAAAAAAATCTGGTCAAAGTTTTTTGGGTGTGTTTCAAATGAACATTCTTGAGAAAGGCATGAACCCATCTCTTCTTCCTTCCAATAAAAATAGGACAAACTGAGCTCTCTAGCCTTTGTAAGACAACCCATCAAGGGGAAGAATAATTAGATTCAAACCCTCAAATAATACCTCATAGGACAGTCTAGCCCATTACTTTCCATGTCTTACAGAGCTTTGGTTGGTTGGGTTTGGTCTTAAGGCATAGCAACTATTGTAGGTTATTTAATGCCAATCCATTTTCATACATAAACAGTTCTATTTCAAACAATTCAGTTTAGCATGAGTACAATTTTGGTTTACACACAGTTAAATAATAAAACAGTTCTATTTTAAACAATTCAGTTTAGCATAAGTACAGTTTAAAAGTCAAACACTTCTATTTGATCCATAGATAGGCCCATATCAGGTGCTATCACTCCAGGCCAGAGTGGACCTGGGAGCAATGGCAAAGAAGGAGTACTCCACATTCCCCAGAACTCCATTACGGGAGCCTCCCCATCAGATTGTTTAGTGACATATCCAGGACACACATTGGGGGTGTCTTATCTCTCAGCAGAGATGAAGTCGGTATATTCTACAGCTCCAGCCAAATGGGCCAACAGAGCTTAGGGAAGACCAGAGTCCTGAAGTGGACAAAGTTAAAGGTTGATGTAATGAGGAATGATGAAGATTTGACGGGAAAGGATAAAAACAAATAATTCCCCCTTGTATAACTTCATTAAAATATAATTATATTGGGTTTTGCCAGTTAAAAAAAAATAAAATAAAATAAACAGTCCATCATTTTCTTAACCTCACCCAATAGACTGAATATATAAAAGTATAAGATGATTTTTAACATTTAACATCATGGTTATCAACTTAGGAAATGGATCTAACAACCCAAGTTCAAATCCTGGACAAAGCTGTTTGCATTTACCTTTGCATCAATGCCCTTGGGAAAGGCATAAATCTCTTCTCACTCCCAATATGGGTAAATAGTAGGGCAGACTGGGTTCTTAAGCCTTAATTAGACAACCGGTCTAGAAGAATGAAAACTTAATTCAAACCTCTCTTTACTTTACTTAAAAATTGCCCTTTTGTCACATTCTGCTCATGGGGGATGGTAGGAGAGGGGTAAATACATCTGTGCACTATAGATTTAACTAAATAACAACAACAATAATAATAACAACAACCTGATTTAAATAAAATTGATAAAATGTAAAATACATAATTCAGTTACAAATATTGAATAAGGAGTTATTTTTCGGGAGCCTTAAAAGATTACTCATTTGTTCTTAAGATTCTAAAAAGAAAAGAAAGACAAAACAAAATGACACAAAAAAAAAAAAAAAAAAAAAAAAAAAAAAAAGAGAAGGGGATTTTTTTTTTGTTTAAATCTAACAAGCAATGGAATAAAACTACACATGCTCTGTTAGTAGAAATAAAAGGCATAAAGTAACTTATGTCTTTAAAGAGTAGCAGTTATCATGAACACCAATACCTACATGGAATTTTGAAGACTGTCACAGCTACAATGGAAAAGAAAAAGAGAAAAAAAAAATGAAAATAAAGCCCAAAGAAACAGTCTATATTTTGTATAAACATATGAGCTAACATGAACAGTTATGTTTATAAAAGCTTGAGAATTATTTACTTAGTCCCATTTTTCCAAAATATTTTTTTTTAATTCTAATAGCACTAATAGCTCTCAGAATGGGAGTAGGATTAATTTACAATAAAAATTTAAAAGAATGACATTTTTTAAAGTTTGCAAGTAGAAATTGAAAACAAGTGGGGTAAAAATATTTTAAATCATATAAGAGTGATAAAATATTTGTCTATAAACGGGGCATAAATTTAAGTAACTGATGACAATATCATTATTTTTGTTATTAGTTAGGGTTAAGGACAAAGTTATCACCCATAAATAATTACACTCTTAACATTTATTTTTGTTTTGTTTTTTTTAAATAAAAAGTTAATTTTCTTCTAAACCAAAGACACCAAGATTTCATATAGAACATTATACAATCAAAACATTAATTGGTATTATTTATTACCAAACTCTATGGCATTGAAACTCAAGTATAAGACCTTTGTAGCGAAAATTATATATATATATATATATATATATATATATATATATATATATATATATATATATATATATATATATATATATATATAAAATGTAATTTGTACTATTCATAAATAAATATTGGTCAATATTGGTTATAGAGTATATATAGATCTAAGTTAGGATAGTATAGGCTAAGTCAATAGTGCTTGGTGACAGTTTCTTACTTATGCAACCCTCTGACCAAGCACTGTTGACTCTGTATCAATGATATATATATAAGAAAGGAAAGTACTTATTTTTGGACTACTAAATATATATTCATATTTTTGGTTTTGTAGTTTCAATACTGTAGAGTTTGGTAATGAATAATAGCTAATGATCTTATTATGGAGTCTATTTAAGAGCTTTTAGAATATACAGCCCTGAATAGTTAGATGATAAATCTAAATACATTGAAAATACCTTTAAATCCCTCAAATGCCCCATTCCTTTTATACACAATGTTAGGAGCAAAGTATATCATATACAAACTAGCAAAGACCAAAAATAAAAAATAAAAAAACAAACATCAAAAAAGATATGTCTAGCAAAACCAGATTTAATAGATATGTAATTTTGCTAACAAACTACAAAAGATAATTGATAACGATTTAAAAAAAAAAAAATCAAGCATTCAAGTTGTTACAAGTACATCAAGATCAATAAGGAACACAATAAACCAAATAACAAAATTACACCAGAAACACGTATTTATATTATTACTGTAAACTTGGTAGAAATGTTAATATCAGTGAAACTTCCTGGTCTCTAAAGAAGCACCTATATGAATGCTAGCAGGAGTACCTGATCCATGACCTGATTAAAAAGATTTTATGAACAACAGTGACTGAGAAGAGAAGAATAAGCTAAAAATTAAAAATCTGTCCTTATTTATAGTTGAAAAAATTCAAATGAAAAATATTCTTTTATTTTAATTGCTTTTTCTTTTTTTAGTTTACATTCAACATAATATATAAAAATATGTAACCTTATACTGGGGAAAGGTTTAAAACATTTACATAATTTTTTGAAGGGGGGGGGACACCAATAAAAAATTTTATAATTAGTGCTCAGTCAAAGAACAATTTCTAGTTAATAATTTTTGAAAAAAGCAGCATAGTTTTGATTCAAATTTTTATTTATCCTCTAAAAATATTAAAATTTCTAGAGGATAAATAAAAATTTGATAAAAGAATCTAAGAATTCACATATTTCAATATTCTTTTATTTTAGGGATTCTTTTTTTTTTTTTACATTTAGAATATTATTTTAAAAAATGCAACTCTAAACTTATGAATGATTTGAAGCATAATTTTATTTTGCAAAAGACATTCTTTTTTTTAAAATATGACAAAAATTTAAACTCAGTTTTTAATACCTGTTCAGTAACAGTGATGAAGATGTATTCATTTCCTTTATCTTATTTTTTACCCTATAAAAATGTAACAATAAAAAGAAGCTACAAATTAAAAATGTGTTTTTATTTTAGGTGGAAAATTTTGCATATCAATTCAAATGAAAAGTATTCATTTATTCTATAGCCTATTTCTTTTTTTAGGAAAATGTTTTTGATTTACACTGATTAAAATTAATATATTTTGTTCTAAGAAATATGAAAAGTATTTATTTAAAAAAAAATCAGTTTTTGAGTTATTGATAAACTATGCTTTCATTTAATTTTTTTTTTCTTGTTAGCCTCTAAAATGTAACATAGGTAGGGTCAATAAAAAGAAGCTAAAAAGTAAAAATGTATTCTTACAATACAAAGATAAGACCTAAAAATGTAAAACTTTTTCTATTACAATTTTTTTTTCCTTAACATTTAAAATAATATTTTTAAAAACATACTCATTGGTTTGAAACATTTTTTTGATTTTTTAAAAAAATTAAGAATTTTTTTTCACAATTAGTATTGAATTACAAAACTAATTTTCAAAAAAGCATTAAATTCAAATTTTGCCCACAGGATCCATGTGATATTTAAACATGGCAGGTCTTAAGAAGAAATGAAAAGTTCCCCTTTCTTTTTGTACCTACTTGTGAAGACTTTTACAAATTGATTTGTTTTTAATTATTGAATTATATCATTTAATCAGCAAAAATCAAAAACTAAATTTTGTACTTTTTCTTATCATAAACAGATTAAAGTTTGTGATTTTAATGCTCAATGGCATCTCTTTTCTGAGTTATAAGTCAACACATAACTACCAAAACAGATTTGACTAATTTTTATTTAGGTTTGGTTTCTTTATCAAATAGCATATCAACCTTCATGGGTTATTTAATACAAAAGCCATCCTTGAGAAGAACAACAGTGATACTTATTTAACCCATAGCTGGGAGGATAAGGGGACTCAATACCTTTGTCAAGAGTATAAAGCTGAAAGTAAATGTAAAAGCGTGAATGGAGTTTGAACTCACTCACTTCAAGGCCACAGTACAGCACTTTAACCATTACACAACAGATTCCCCAATAGATATATAATTAGAGTTCTTTATATAAAAAAAAATTAAATTAAAAAAAAAGAAAAGAATTTAAATACTTTTATCCTACATTAGTTTGTAAAAGATGATTTTATTTAAAAAAAAAAAGAAAAGAGGCTTGCATGTTATTTCATAGGTATAACAAAAACGTCTGATCAAATTCACAATCATATCTTCATATTATCAAACAATCAAAATTCCATTTGATTTGATTCAGATTAGATTAATAAACTTTCTCCCAAAATTTAATAATAATGCATCATTCATTAACAATATTTTACCTTAAAACATATCTTTAAACATTTATTTCATAGTTTAATTGTCATAAGTACAATTTTAAACATTTTATCACTCACACATGTAAAAAAAATCCACAATTGGCATTCCAAGTTCATGTCACATACGAGAGTATCATGACAATCAAATAGCTGCATTTTTTTTTGGATAAATGAAAGAAACAGAATCATAACGCTATTTTGCAAATATTTTTTCAATACAGTTTTATTTCAACCAATATATATATATATATATATATATATATATATATATATATATATATATATATATATTATATAAAAAGCCATCAACATTACCACACCCATTACAGAAACTGTTTTTATTAGAATATTTTTTCATGTTGGCTACAGTTTTAGATCATGTTCAGTAATGATCATCCTCTCAGTAAAAACTTTTTAAAAATCTTCTAAATCAAGGACATTTTTTCTAATTAAGGCTTCATTTAGTTTGTTTAATATCAACCTTTATGGGTTATTTAATGCCTAAGCCATCCTTGTAGAATAACAGTAAATGCACTATTTAACCCATAGCTGGGAGGATAAATGGGTTCATGCCTTTCCCAAGGATGTGAAAGTAATAGTGCAACTGTAGTTTAAACTCACTGACTATGATATCTCACACTAGCCACTACACCACAGTGACTCCTCACACTGAATCTTTGAGGCAAAGAATTATCAATATTTACTGATGAACTTAAACTAGTATCCTCATCTTGATTGTTATTATAGTCACATTTTGGCTCTTGTACCTTCTGGCATTAAAGCCACAGAGCAAATGCCATGTAAATATAATTAACCCATTAATGGCTATGTCTCCATCCTCTATTAAAAGAATTCTACTCAAGTTGTGAAAATAATTAAAGACACTCTCATTCATTCCAACCAAATGGTGAGTTTGGTTCTCACATTTATTGATGTGTTAATGTTTCAGGTCAGCCATCTCAGTGAGTTTCCAAACTATTATAAAGAAGCGGTAACTCCCCGCATCTTCTTAAAAACATATTAAAGCCTCCTTAAAAAAAAGAAAAAGAATTGAATCTACAATAACATGTCTGTTTTGTATCACCCTAAAATGTAACAACTTAAACTTAAAACACAGACTTTCTCATTGCTTGCTTCAATTGAAATAACTTCTATCTTCACCTGTTCATCAAAAGCTCCCAGACTACTGTTATCCAGTGGATATTTCTGTTTGACAACATAAAACAAATTAGTTTAGACTATAGATATAACTTACTTTCCATCATTATATCCTGTGTATATGGTGACGCATGTGACTGGGAAAAAGTTCATCATATAGTTCTAGTGTATAACACATGCTTGTAACTTTTTAGCAAAAAATAGTACATCTTAGAGACACAAATGATTACAGTATATTTGAATCAATACAGGTGAGGATATAAAATTCTATTTCTACATCACCAGAAGAGTTCATAAATGTTAAATAGAAGAAATAAGATTTATCTTATTTTTCTATTTGTCAAATTAATTTTTGTCTCAAATTCTGTTAATTTTGAAGTTGTAAGATCAGGGTGTGTAACTGACAAATCTAAGTAACATTGTATTCAAGAATAATATGCAGGATTTTCTCAGTGATTTTTATCTTGTAAGGTGGGGTTGGGGAATTCCTCTGTAGTTATTTTCTAATCTTTGCTTAGTTATGGTACAAGGTCAGATATAGTGAGGTACCCAGTGAGACTCAAACTCACTAGTTTGCTAGTCTAGCTTGCTAACCCTCACACTATGCTAGATGCCCAGGGACATTCATTTGGACAACTTTGTGCAGAGTAAATATGTGGTTGAGAGAGAGAGAGAGAGAGAGAGAGAGATGATACTTGTAATAAAAAAAAAAAAAAATCCTTTTTTCTTGACAAAAGAAAATTGCAAACCCAGACACACTTCACTATCTCACTTCAAGAACAACTCTCTCATCCAGATCAACCTTCTACTAGCCAGGAAGAAGGAACAAAAAGAATGGTACTGACTTTCTTCTTGTTCACCTTTTATCTCACTAACCAACCACCCATCTACATTGTACTTGGAGGTGCCCGTGGTGTAATGGTTATCATCACAGGATATGGACACGGCGATACGAGTTCAATTCCTGGACAAGACTGATTGCATTTCAAATAGTACTAATACCCTTGGGAAAGGTATGAATCCAATTATTCTCCCTCCAGCTATGGGTAAATAGTAGGGCAGACTAGGTTCTTCAGCCTTGGTGAGGCAACTAGTCTAGGAGAAGGAAAACTCTGAATTCAAACCTGCTAAACTCCGCTTAAAAAAAGTGACCTTGTGTCATATCCTGCCCGAGCGGAGGGGTTGGGTAAATAGGATCTACATTGTACTTCAATCACCCACCACATTCCACTTTAATTAAAAAAATAAAAAGATTTTAAACAGACCTCCAAAAAAGCAATATAACTTTAAAAAAAAAAAAAAAAAAAAAAAAAAAAAAAAAAATTTTTTTTAAATTAAAAAAAAAAAAAATTTTTTTCTTTAAATTCTCCAGTGAAAGAAAACATATGCAAATAATTATAAGGTCAATGAAATCATTTAATAAGCTTAACTCAGTTTGGTAAAAGGTCAGAAGTAAGGGGAATCGAGTGAGAACTGAACTCTCTGAGACTAGCTTGCAAAACATTATACTGCTCAAAGCACACACAATCATTTACAAATAATAGATTAGTTTGGCCAGAATTATAGGCACCCAGAGAGACCCAAACTCACTAATAATGGTTTTCTAGTCTAGCTTGTTAACTTTTGCATCACATAAGAGGGGAAGCACGCTTCATATAACAGTTATCATTGTAGAAAATGGAATCAGCAACCCAAGTTCAAATCCTGATTGCCTACCGACTGCACCTCTGGAGAGGGGTAAGACTCCCACAAAAAAGTGACCTGGATATGACACTAAACAATCTGGTAGTGAGGTTCATGTAATGCTGGAGCTTTGGGGAATGCAGAGTGCCCCTTCACTGCTATCACTCCCAGGTCCACTCTGGCCCGGAGTGATAGCACCTGATAGGGCCCTATCTATGGGTTAAATAGAACTAAACTGCATATCTATGCTGAAATTAATTGTTTGAAATAGAACTGTTTTGACATTGAACTGTACTTACACTAAACTGAATTGTTTGAATAAGAACTGTTTGACTTAACTGAATAGCTTGAAATAGAAATGTTTTTGACAATTAAACTGTGTACTCATGCTAAACTCAATTGTTGGAAATGGAACTATTTGTATGAAAATGGATTTGGCATTAAATAACCTACAAAGGTTGATAAGCCATAAACCCAACCAACTAGCCATCAAATCCTGAATGAGGTTGTTAGCATTCCACTTTGCAGTAATGCCTTTAGGAAAGGCATGAATCCATCTTTTCTTCCCACTAGCAATAGGTCACATTAGTAGGGCAGGCTGGGTTCTTTAGCCTTGTTAAGACAATCAGTCTACGAGAAGGAAAACTCTGAATTCAAACAAGTTTTACTTTGCTTAAAAATTGACCTTGTAATGCATTCTGCTTATGGCAAAGGGGTTGGGTAGATACAGTAAATACATGTAAATATATTATTTAGTTTCTTTTCTATAATTTAAAAGAAAAATGTTCTAATAGCAATTCAAATAATACTGTGGATATTTTTACAGGTAATAAGTAATTTTGATAAGAAAGTGAATTGTTCTGAGAAAACAAAAAAAAAAAAAACACAACAAATAGTGTCAGCAGCAGAAATTATTGAAAGCATCTGCTGAGAGTTAAAAGCTAAAATAAATTGTTGTGAAAGTTTACTTCCTCTGTGAGTTTCTTCTGGCTCATGTCCAAAAGACAAGGTTTGTAGGTAAAGAAAAGCAATAAACGAAATTGTTATTCAATGCTATTTTGGATGAAAAAGAAGATGAATGAAAAGAAGAGTAAATTAAAAAAAAAAAAAGAAAAACCATGGCTGGACTTCCTTATTGCTCAGTATTTACTTGATAAACAATCTTTAAAAGAAAAAAAAAAAAAAGAAGAAAAATGAAAGAAACTTGTAAAATCATGTCAATCTTTGCCAACACCTGACAAAACATTGCATGTCATGAACAGAATTGACTACAGGAATAGATCAGTTAAAAACTATGGTCAAAACTAAGTCAAAACTATAATTCAATGCAAAAGAAGTGATATACCATATATATTGTATAAAAGATGACTTTTGATTTATAGTCACTAAATATATAATTTATAGAACTTATTTTTGAATATTTTTCATCAATTAAGTAATTCCTTTTTACAGCATGTCAAACTGTCTAGGGTTATTTTATGCCTAGATGTTAAGGAATCACATTGATATTTACATTTTTTTTAGTAGTTGTTTCTAGAGAATTTTTTTTCTTTTTGCACAAGTCCTATTGAATATACTGATAATTTTTAAACAGATCCTTTTGATCCACACTGAGACCTTAATAGGTACTACCACTATGAGTCAGAGTGGATCTGAGAGTAATGACAATGAAGAGGTACTCCTCACTCCCTAGATTTCTAGATGCGTCTTAGAATCATATCCTAGACACTCCATTTTTGAGAGGTCTTGACTCTGGGCAGTCAGTGTATTCTAAATCCTACCAACAGTGCATAAATATACTTTTTTTTTTAAAATAGCAATAGTACACTCATAAATCTAAAAAAAATCCTGGAAAGAATAACATTCTATTCATTTATTTATCTAAACTTAAGTTTTTCTAATTAAGATACTGAGTAGAGAAAGAGGGAAAGGGGTATTTAAAGTTTTCTGAATAAATATATGAAGGAAACAAGAGAGTATGATGACTTATAGCTGTAAAAAAAAAAAGTCTTCAAACTATTGTCTTTGTTTAATGGCATATCAATTTTCATAGGTTATCAAATGCTAAAGCCATCCTAGTATTAATACTATTTAACCCATAGCTAAGGATATAAGAAGGTTCATAACATTTTGAAGGGTATTAGTCTGAAAGTGAAGATGATAGTGTGACTGGAGTTCAAACTTACTATGATGCCACTATGTAGCATGGTAGTCAGTATATCACAGGGACTCCCCACCAACTATTTTCTAATAATCAATTCAGCAAATGAACTTTTTAAAGCCACAGAATTTTCTAAAAATCAGTTGGACTGCTAGTGACAGGTTAATAACCATATGGAAATCTGTTCTCTCTAATTAGGCAGACCCCCATCTCCAAAAAATTACCATTCAGTTGCACATTGGACTGAAAATTGCTTTATTCTCTAACAGTATTTTAAACTGTTATTCATTACTAAAACTAATATATAAAAAGACGTCTGTTTCAGTTCAAACTCCTTGTGTCCTTTTTGCTGCTAGGGTTGTTTTATTAATAATTAATTTCAGCATAACCCTATCATCACAGTACCTGAAAAATTCCTCAACTACAATATTACAAACTTGTAACATAATTTGCTACAACATTCACATTACCCTCATAGCAGTTTAAATAATCTAATCAATGAATGTCAAAAATAAATAGAAGACAATTTACAAAAAGTGACCAAAATATGAGGGTGAAGTGAAGTTCATATGATAACATCACATCTACTCTCAATGGCATTTTTTAACAAATGGGATCCAAGCATTGCAATACCAATGAAAAAGATGTGTGGATTGCAGTCAATGAACTTTTTAGCCAACCCTCCTATCATTTTTAGTTCAAATCAAAAGTCCAAAAATCTATTGGAGAAATTAAACAACAATTACTTCTTGAAACAAAATCGAAAACTTTCTTCCTTTCAAACATGCAGATTTAAGCAAGATATTTTCAAAGTCATCTCCTAAGTTAAAATTTTCCAGTTACATTGGGAAATGATAAAATGCAATCAACTAAGGGGAGGGGGATCACCATAGCGTAGTGGCTAAAGTGTTGGACTATGGCCTTGAAGTAAGCAAGTTCAAACTCCAGTTACACTATTACATTCCTTTTTGACTGATGTCCTTACAAAAAGTATGAGTCCTCTTAACTCACCAGTATTCTACCTTTGATATCAAATAACCCATAAAGGTTGATATACCATTGTTGGAATTCGGATAACCATCTTGTTTTCAGTTGTGCAATATAAAAAGTATGCCTTTTAAGTAACAAAGCTAGAACACATTGAGTCTAAGCTTGCAGCTTGTGGGGGTTCATATGTTTTAGTCATCTCTAATTGGTTAATTTACTGCTGCTAGATGAGCTTATAAACATTTGCTGACAATTTGTAGACAGCTGATACCCCTCTAACAAGGTCCCCCCCCAAACTATCCAACATGCCCTCCTGTTTGGGGTTTAAAATCGAATTTTCCACCTTTAATAGAAATACATATTAGAATAAAAAATGTGAATAACTTTTTCTTTTTAATCATTAATATTAATACAATTTTTGTTTGACACAAAACCACAATAAATGATTTAGGTTTTTTTTTTTTTTTTTTTTGGTTAGGATTAATTGGCTGGTTTATTGTCATATCCCAGGCATTCATCTTTTTTTTTGCGGGGGGCCTCTGTTGAGATGCAGTCAATGTATTCTTCTGCCCCCATCAACTGGGCTAATAATGCTTAATTTACTAATGTGACGGCAAATTGACTAAAATCCCAAAACGGGACTTTATTTTCGCACGTGTGAAGACGGGGCAGGTTGGCACTTGATCCCCTACAGAATAAGTCCTGTTCAGAGTTTTTCTCTCAGGCATATAAGAACTGGCATATTACCTGAGGGAATAATTTAGGGCCAGACTGACCACCGCTGGCAAAGGGGTTCCAAATTTCACACTATCACACACCCACCAGGCCGCTAAACTTCTTTCCCTTAGATAATAGAAGAATACGAGCCTATAGGTCTTAGTCGTAATAATATTAATATTGTAGTAGTCGGCAACTCCGGTTTCCCGTGTGATACTTTAAGAATTAATAGGACAATTCTAAGCAAGATAATATAAGGCGAATAGAAGCTGCAAAGAAAGCATGAAGTAACAACATAGACCACATGGTAAAATGAAAATACATAAATTCCTTTACTACTTATATATACACGTTCAGAGTGTCAAAAACATATAATTGGACAGTCCACGAGTATAAACGTCTTTTCTGACTTTTGTCCTTCTTCAAATTGAGAGAGAGAGAGTGGTAAACGAAATTTGGGTATAAAGGAAAAATGTCCCCAAAGTTACTTATCTTATTTTCGACGGGGTTCCACTGGAGAATTTTCTTCTTTCACGGGCTACTAGACTTTGTTCTGTTTTTAGTACTGGCTTGAGGGACTCGGGTCTCTCATGTCTCAGTTAATCTTTTTGTCTTCAGCCCGGAGTAAAATGGCTATGGTTCGTCTGCCCGCTATGAACCCTGCTCAAAAACTGACTTCTTACTATTTACTTCTGCTGAGGGGAAGGGAGCCTCACTTCTGTTTTGGGGTCCCAGCCAATCATTTGGCTTCTCTCTCTTTCCCCTTCCAATGTCCGGCGACCTGAGGTCACTAAGTGCGAACACCTGGTCTCCCCTGCGTGACCCACATTCTCTCTTAACGGTCACTTTTTGACTGCTAGATAGTGCTGATTCAACACAGGAGAATAGTATCGTCTCCGTGAGCTATCACGTGACACTAAGTTAAGAATCAATTACCTACTATAATTTTTCTGAAAGTGTTTAATTTTATTCCTATCATTGGCTTCATGAACACATCAGCTACATTTTTCTCTATTTCAATGAATTCTAAAAGAATGGACCCTTTATTTATTTCATCAGATATAAACTGAAACTTCATATCAATATGTTTTGATCTTTGATGAACAACTGGTTTTTTGTCAAAATTCTGGACTGATTATCACAATGAATAGTTGTTGGGTTCTTAAGTGACTCAAGTTCTGTTGTAGTTCTTAATAGTGCTCTAAGATATAGGGCTTCTTGACTTGCTAATGAGATAGCAATAAATTCTGTTTTGCATGTTGACAAAGCAACGAAATTCTGCTTTTTAGTTTTCCATGAAATCACATTGGGCTATTTCCTGCCAATCTAAAGCAAAATCTGCTCATGCTTTTTCCATCACTTAAATTAGCTCAATCTGTGTCACAAAATCCTTCTAATTTCAAGGGTTTCTGCAATTTCTTAAATATTAATGACTCATTAATTGTTGCCTTCTAAATAACATAAGACGTGTTTCGCCTTAGTTAAATGGAAAGAATTTGGTTTTGCTAGGTCTTGAGACAACCTAGTAACTGTAACAAATGCCTGGTCTTGTTGCAATCATTATATATATCAGACTGCTAATGATTTCACAATAAGGTTTGCTATCTATAATATCAACTTTGTCACTTGTTTTCGTTATATCATTTCACATGAAGATTAGCGGGGTTTGCAATCTGCCATGCCAAACTTTGATAACATCTAGATATATCTAGATAGATAGATAGATAGATAGATAGATAGATAGATTCCTTTTAATAGTATTATTTTTGCATTCAAATTGTATTCCTAAACACCAGGATAATTTCCCAAGATCAGTCATTTTCAATCTAGAGTTCACTCTTGCCTTAATTTGTATAAGGTGTGCCTCAGTTTTTGAAACAATTAATATATTATTTACCCACAATAAAATGATGGACATTAGATTGTGGACATTTTGAACGTACATGCAGGGGTCCACAGGTGACTGCATGAAATTTCGTGAAGTTAAATAAGTATGGAATGTCTTATTCCAAGTTTGACCACTCTGTTTTAACCCATATAAGGATTTTTTAAGTTTCCAAACATAATTCCCATCCTTACCTTTAAAGTCTTCTGGCAGCTCAACATATATTTTATAGTCTAAGGGGGCATTTAAATATGCACTCTTAACATCCATATGATGAATTAAGTTACACTGGACTGCTATTTGCAGTAGTAACCTTATGGAAGCCATATTTGTCATCGGGGGGGGTGAAAGTTTCTCTATGATCCTTGCCATATATTTGCAAGTAGCCTTGGGCTACGAAACAAGCTTTATACTTATGATTTTCGTCACTTACTTTTTATTGTAAAAAACCACCAACTACAGCCAATATTTTTATTTCTTGGAGCCTTCTGCCATTCAAAATTAGTATTTTCTCCCAAGGAATCAAATTCTCTTCGCATTGCTAAAATCCAGTAATTAGAGTTGACAGCGGTCTCAGTATAGTTAGTAGGGATCGTACGCAGAGTATAACAGTAATCAACCGCACCAAATTCAAAGTTTTCGACTACAAAAAAATCAGGTTTCTTTCTCTGTCAGGCTGGATAATGGCTTAATGCCCCTACCTTCAGTGATTAGGTTGTCTATTCATTGTATGTGATATGTGATTAAGTATTCCGGAAATTTGGTATTTCTATCCAGTTTTGATAGTGAGCTATTATCATCAGAGTCGGTGAATTTTATACCTAACTCTTTTAATAGCCATTGTTTCTAGAAAATAAATGAAGTTAGACTTTGTTTATCACAGCTGACAAAGATGCCATTTTCACAATGAGGATCATATTTCATGTTATTTTGTATATAACGAAAACAAGTCGTACCAAAAATATGCATCTTATTAAAATTAGGTTTTGAACCAGTGAAACTTTCATATGGAGTTTTTCTTGTGTTTTTATAATAACAACGATTTCTAATATACGCTAAAGCCATCAATGCATAAATCCACAAGTTTTGGGGCAATTTTGACTCAATAAGGAGACACCTTGCCATAGAAAATAAAGTACATCATGCTCATTCAGCAGTCCAATTTTGATGCAGAGAATAAGGAGCCGACTGGTTATGTTCAATTCTATTAAATACAAGTAACTATTGAAAAGGTTCAGAAGTGAACTCCGTCCCGTTGTCTGTCCGTAAACATTTTACATGGCCATAAGGGATGATGTCATCTAGATATTTCATTGTGGCGAGCAAAGTGTCAGACTTGTGTTTTAAGAAACATAACATTGTAAGGCCAGAATAGTCATCAATAAAATTAATTACATATTTATAACCATCTTTTGCTATAGGTTGAATAGGGCCTGCTAAATCACTGTGTACAAGTGCAAGGATTTTTGTTGCCTTGCTATCCAAAGTCTTATTTCTGTCATTAGACATCTTCCCTTGAATGCATATATCACAATTAAGAACATAATTTGGTGTCGGTTTTATCTTCATTCCTTTTACTAATTTGGGTAACTTTTTAATATCAGATTCATTACAGTGGCCTAAGATTTCATGCAAAGGATGTAAGACGTAAGTGGCATTTCTGGCAGAAACGATATTTTTCAGATAATACAAACACCCTCTGTGTTATATTGAAAGGTGCTCAATTAAGGTAAATTAATTGGCAGTTGTCATGCTCAAAACTTATGTGCACACTATCTTTTTGTTGTGGCTTTTACTGAAAATATATTTTGTTTAATAGCTGGTATATATAAAGCATTTTTTAAAATAAATCTACACGTGTCCTCTGCTATTGCGTAAATAAATGCAGGCGTTACCTCTTTTCAACACTATATCATATGCTCGGCTCCTGTCAGTTAATTCAACAAAATGGTTTCCTGGTTCAAAATTTTGGTCAAAATTAATAAATTTTGATTTATCAGTTATTACATGCTTGGTAGCACTGCAGTTGACTAATAAATTACTAATGTCTGAAACAGTATCATATCCTAAAGAAAAGAAATAGGTTTGGGCTTTAGAATAGGTTCGTATATTCTGACAAAAATCTTTTTGCCTTTGGTTTTTACATTGAAATGCTTTGTGGTCTCTCTTCCAACATAAATAATATTTGTCTTTCGTGGTTTTTTTTTTTTTTTTTTTTTTTTAATAGTCCTCTCAACTATGCCGAGGTTTCTGGTAATCATTATAATTATAATCTATTGATTTATAATCATAACAAGAATGGGTACTTACCCCAAGTTTATTCCTTGGGTTAATTTTTTTTAATGTGGTCTTCATTTGTAATATATTGTTAGATTCATCTGAGAGGTAAAACATATGCTCTGTTTCTTCATAACTTCTTTTCAACACTATATCATATGCAAATTCAGAAAAGTCAATTTTTTCTTCTGAGTTATAACCATTGTAAAAGGTTTAGAATTTGGAGGTAATCCTTTGAGAACCATAGCAATTAAAAGTCCATTGCTTATAACTTCCCTTGGTTCCTTCAGAGTGCTAGAAATATTCTCTGTCCTTATTATGCAGTCTATAATAGACCGATTCCAATCTTCTCAAAGACTGGAGAGGAAAATAACTTTTGGCTTTCCTTTTGACAAATGTTTCCTTAATATTGTTATGGCTTTTCTTCCATTGTCTCATGCATCTCTTATTACTAATGACAGACTTTTATCATCCAAATACTGAATGGGCTCAGCAAAGACGGTAGCCTTCTTTTCTATGAAGTCCATATTATCATTTTGATCTGTTGGTGACAGTATAATTTGGTGTAAATGTTGAATTCTAAGATATTCTAGGAACTTCACTTTCCACAACTCATACTTGGAGTCATCGCCACCAAAAATAGTTTTGCTGCCCTGGGCCCATAACCTGTTGCAATTTGGATAGCCATCTTGTTTTCAGTTGTGTGATATAAAAAGTATGCCTTCTAAGTACTTCTTGAAGATAATGTAAAATGCTAGAAACATGTGTTGAAGAAAAATAAATAACTTAAAAACAAATACTCTGGTGGACCTATTCATTTTAAAGTATTTACTTTTTCTCTCATGGGATATATATATATATATATATATATATATATATATATATATATATATATATATATATATATATATATATATACATACATACACACACACACACACACACACAGCGTGCATGTGTGCTTTCTCCATTATCATATATATATATATATGCAATGCATGACTGTGTGTGTATAAAGTCCTACTGAACACAATCGGTTCATGTGGGCATTTTTAATAGCAATAAAAAATTAAAAAAACTAAAGTGAATAAAATCAAACAGTACTCAGTAGAAATAAATTGTTTCTAAGCATCATACAATCATATGGTTACCCAAACAGGGGTGGTGCCAGACATACAATGTTAAATTTTTATAGTCTATAATTGTTTTAGGCTTAAACAAACAAACAAAAGCTTTATTCAGTGTCCAAATTATAACATCAGATTTTTTAGAATGTACCTCAGACATCAAGTGGCATACAACCACACACAGAGTAATGAGAAATTCAATTATTATTACAAGGCATTTTAAAAATTCAAATACATCCATTATTTATTTTTCCACAGGTAATAACAACACAGACTACACCACTTAATCAATCTCTCTCTCTCTCTATCCCACACAAACTTCTTTTTTTTTTTCCTACTATAACTTTCTATGCTTTTTGACATCACTTTTATTTCCTTCTTTTACAATTTATCTTTCATTCCAACTAATTCTCTCTTCACTTTCTTTTTCCTCTACTTTCTTTCTTGTTTACTCCAGTGATTTGATTTGATTTTACTTGGACAATTTTCCTGCATTCTCAACTCACTAACACAATTGATATCTCCATATTGAATCCATAGACAAACAGAAGAACCAATTCATACATAAATAATCAAATCATTTATGATTGGGAACAACTAAATGTGCAATGATGATCATTGATTCATTTAATTGAAGTATATGGACTGTTGTTGTTTCAAAAATGAATTTGCTCTTCTTTGAAATGCTAGTTCATTTGTTTCTACAGCTAAAACTATTTCCTTATTATTCTTTATCCTGTTTATCCTAACTTGTACTATTTTACTCTCATATTTTATTTATCTATTAGTTTATTCATGCCAACAAAAACGTCAGTAATATATTTCAATTTCATCACAATCTTTCAAAAACCATATGTTTGCTTAGCTAGCAGAGCCTAGAATAAGATGACTACATACATTGCAGAGGGATAAGGCCCCTCACTTCCCTCCCTCAAAAAAACTATCCAGGGTCAGACACTAAATTGTATCCAGTGCTAAGGCTTCAGTTCTGGAAAGTGTGGAGTCACCCTTTTGTTGCCATTATTCCTAGGTCCCCTCTGACCTGGGGTGGTAGTACCTGTTAGGGTCCCATCAATAGGTCAAATAGATTTGTTTCAAAATTATAATTACTAAATAAGAATATCTGTAACAATATAACTGTATAAATTATTGTACAGAATAAATTACTTGAAGCTATATTAGTTATTTTAAATAATATAATTGTGCGAAATATTTGAAAACATGAAATTGTGTTTAGATTAGTAGAATTTGATTAGAATACCTGAAACCATTTAACTGAGTGTAAACAATTTGATGATTTTAAGAGCATGTCAATCCATCTAGGGTTACTTTATACCTAGAAGTTAGAGAATTGTATTCATTGTACATTTTTTGCGAAACTGTTCAAGACTTTTCTGCACACAGTTATATATAAAGTATTCCTTTCTAATACGAATGATTTACACACTGCTGTATGGTTTCAAGTATTTGTACCTAATACTAATAATTACATCACTTCAAGAAATTATTTCTATTTGATAATAGTCATTTGTTTGTACAGTTATATGATTTCAAGCAACTACTTATAATCCATAGTAAACAATTATAAACTTCAAGAAACTATTTTTAATAAAAATAATTTACAGATCTATGGTATTAAGTATTCTAATACTAATAACTTTCAGACAAATCTATCTGACTCATCGAAAGGACTAAAAAGTACTACCACTCAGAGTGAACCTGGGAGTAATGGCAATGAAGGGATACTTCACATTCCAGATTTCCAGAATTGGAGCCACACCATCAGATACAATTGTGTCAATACACAGGACACCACTTTTATTTTTATTTTTTTGGAGGGGAGGTTCTTATCCCTCTGCAGGGGAAATAGTATATTCTAAGCCAAGCTGTTAGAGGGAGCAAATCATTTTTATTAAGAATAGTTACCCGAGACTATAATTCTTTACAAATGATTATTATCATTTTTTGAAACCATATAACGACTTGGGAGGAAAAAAAAAAGAAAGAAAGAATAAACTTGAGCTTAAATAACCCAACAATGATTGACATATCATCCAACCAAACAAACAAAAACCATGTTACTTTACATTTTCGAGTTTGCATTAAAATACTTCTTAAAAAGGAAACTAGACTTAAGGAAAGATAAAATAACGATAAAAATGATTATCTGCCTAAGTTAGGAAAATGCATATTAAATTTGAATTTATTTTTAAATCAAAACTGTGTCATGGATATGACATTAAACTGTCTGATGGTGAGGCTCCAGCCTTGGAGATCAAGGGAATATACACTACCCCTAATACTGGCCCATTGGTCTAGTGGGTAGAGTGTTCGCTAATGGTCCAGGAGACCTTGGTTCAATCCCAGGTTGCGTCATACGAAAGACTTTAAAAATGATACTTGATACCTCCTTGCTTAACACTCAGCAATATAAGGTACGTATCAAGGGTAAAGTGGAGCAATGCAGGGAAAGGAGTAGTGCCCTCTCCTACACCCCGGTGTAGTAGCTATTGAAAAGGTAGCCTTCTAGCCGCCTAGCTAAGGTCACCAACAACTTACAGTACCCCTTCATTGACGTTGCTCCCTGGTCCACTCTGACCCAGAGTAATAGCACCTGATAGGGTCCTATCTATGGGTCAAATAGAACAAACTGTGTGTGCAAACAAATTACTGATGTTAAATTGTGACTGTTATAGAGCAATACTTGAAACCATTTAACCATGTGCAAAAGAGAGCATGGGCTCACATTTAAGAATGTTATCAACAAAATGTGTTTACAAATTTGATATATATGTATAAAGAGGATTTGGCATTTAATAACCTACAATGGTTGATATGCCATAAAACTCAACCAAACCAATCAAAACTCTGATCAGCTGACCAAGTGTTTCTATAGAGAAGAATGATCATGGGATAAAAAGAATACAGTCATTAAGCACAATAAAATCAGAACATTCTAAATTTACTTGTTTAGAATAGAATTTCATAGTCAGGTCATCAGAAGTGTCTATTACATTGTTGTATACCGGGATCTAGATTGTATTGGTATACTAATATATCCTGATTAGTTGTAGAAGCAGAGTGTGTTGGCAGTTCACACTCAGCTTCCAAAAGGTACAACTTGTTGTCTCCATAATATTGGTATCACCATTGTATTACTATTACTCGTAACATCTGACTGTTTAAATGAATTGGGTTTCTGCTCTAACCAGCCGTAGATAGTCATGAACCAGTTTGCCTACTAATGAAGAAAGGTATAATAAGCTAATCAAAAACATGTATGGAGATGGATATTTTAAAGTAAATGCATTAATACCACAAGCTTGCCCCCCACCTGCATTTTTTCGGGAGACCATCGAGTGGTTGTTATTTAGCTGATTGCCTAGTTCCAGGGGGCCTTCCTGCCAGGCAATACCAGTTTATTGCTTGGTGCCTGAGGCACCTCAAAATGGGAACTGCTGACAGGATCAAGGATTTTTCATGATGCCAAGCATGAGTCTTGATGAATGCATGGCTTCCCTCACTATAAAATGATCCTGAGTTAAATCTGATTTGGTGGGAAGTTGGATGAATATCTAATTTAAAGTAAAATAACATAAGTTGGCTTACATAGTCAAGAGCAACCTAAAGGCTCCCTTCTCAATAGCTACTACATTGAGATGTAGGGGAGGGCACTACTCCTTTTCCTGGATTACTCCATTAATCCTTGATCAGTACCTTATAATACTGAATGTAAAGCAAGTACCATTTTTTGAGTCTTTGGTATGATCCAACCTGGGAGTGAACCTCGGTCTCCCCAGACCATTGAACACTAACCATTATAACAATGGCATGGGGAAACCAGCGTTCTTTCAGTTTTATCCAATGGTCAGCCAGAATGGCAAAGTCCGCTATTTGGCAGGTTTTCTTTTCTTTTTTTTTTTTTTGGTTGACTATCACAAAACCTGATCAAAATTAGGTGATACATTTGTGTATCTCGATCCCAGAGAATTTTGCCCATCATATTTTATAGGACAAATGATGATAATGATGATTAGAAGAAGAGATTATTCTCTGAAAGAATCTTGATGCTATTTTATAAAGTCTCATTATAAAGGGGCATTTTTGCTATGTTATTGTAACATACAAACCTACAAAAATTAGATCAGCAAAATAGAGATAATTATTACTCCTCCCCCCGCTCACTTCCATAGAACATTCTTCCTTTAATCCTGTATGGCCTATTTTGCAGTGCAGAGCTATTTTTCTTTTTTTTCTTTTCTTTTTTTAACAAGTGCTCCTCTTAAAAGACATTATAATCCATTGGAAATATAAGAAGCTTTTTAATCACACTTAATTAAAGATGCTCAAGACAAGTTATTAACACAATTTAGAGTATGGCTTTTATTTTTTGTTATTTACATAAAACCTCATGTCAAGGCAGTTCATCTAAACCAAAACAATGGTTTTTCAACACATTACACAATTGCTACAGGTTTCATTTTATTATATAAACAATTTGAGTAACACTTAATCTTTATATAGCTATTTATCAAGCTTAGCTTAGTTGTTGCACAAGGCCTGAAATATGGAGGACCTAGTAAGAATCAATTCATCAGTAACAATTAGCCAAAATCACTAATGATTACACAAAGAAAGACACCCTGTTATAGTATGCCTAACTTAGTTGTGGCACAAGGACTGAAGCATGGGGAACCCAATAAGACTTGAACTATCTGGTAATTGTTATGTAGTAGATGACAGCTCCGTTTCTAGCTCAGTGTATTTATGAATTAAAATCTGCGTGACAGGGTGATCGGGTTTGTAGATTTGTTGTGTTTTATAGTGTATCAACTCTTGTAGGTTATTTAATGCAAAATCTTGTTTTTTTATATATATATATATATATATATATATATATATATATACACACACACATACATACATATATATACATATATATATATATATGATTTGAGGTGACCGTGGTGAAACCGTTATCGTCATAGGAAATGGACACGGCGACACAAGTTCAAATCCTGGATGAGACTGATTGCATTTCACATAGCACTAATACCTCTGGGAAAGGTATGAATCCAATTATTCTCCCTCCAGCTATGGGTAAATAGTAGGGCAGACAAGGTTCTTCAGCCTTGGTTAGGCAACTAGTCTAGGAGAAGGAAAACAGAATTCAAACCTGTTAAACTCTGCTTAAAAATTGATCTTGTGTCATATCCTACCCGAGCGGAGGGGTTGGTAAATATGTACTTATGATTTGAAAAGAAATAGTTTGAAGGTAATAATTCTTAAACAAGCCAGAACTCATTTGTTTGCACACAAATAGTTTCAAGTATTACAATCTAACACTAATAATTTTATTTGCACACTGTTAAATGGTTTCAAGTATTGCTATTTAACACTAGTAATTTCATTAAATGTTATTCATTCATTTCGCTAAAGGTCCGGGAGACCTGGGTTCAATCCCAGGTTGAGTCATACCAAAGACTAAAAAAAATGGTACTTGATGCTAGGTAGGGATCAAGGCTAAAGGGAAGTAATCCAGGGAAAGGAGTAGTGCCCTCCCCTACACATTGGTGTCGTAGCTATCAAAAAGGGAGCCTTCGGGTCATCGGGTCACCCTCGACTATGGTCATCAACTTTACTTACTAAGTACTACCACTCTGGATCAGAGTGAACTAGGGAGTAATGGCAACAAAGAAGTACTCCACATTCTCCAAAGCACCAGGACTGGAGCCTCCCCATCAGATGGTTTAGCATTATATCTAGGACACTCATTGGGGAGGGGAGTCTTACCCCTCTACAAAGATGCAGCCGCCATATTCTACAGCCCCAGCTGACTGGGCTAGTGGTGAACTGAGGATTACTCAGAGTACAAAGAAAAAGGTCACATACCTGAACTGGAAATCCGTATTACATAGGAAATGCACTAAATGATAAACACATAACCAAATAATAAAGATTTTCCTCCTTCCAAACAACTGGTTTATAAACCTATATCTCTAAAGAGGTATAAACACATGGAAATAAAGTGAGTAGGAATTATTAAAAGAAATTTATGCTCTTCTCCCTATCATTATGTAAAACTGAAAATATTCCTACAACTTTGGGTTCGTGATCAGGAATAAATGACAACAAACATCCAACTATGAAATATAATGGTCAACTAGTCATGGGCATTTCAAGTGGTGTAATGGCTAGCAAGCTAGACTAAAACCTGTTAAACAAATGTGAGATGAAACATTATACATCTTGTAGGATATTTTATAATTTGATAGTTCATCTATCCCCCCCCCAAAAAAAAAACAATTATTATCATTGACTTGTATTTTCTTTCATCTTAATTTTTGATTTTAAATTGCTACTCACTTGAATCATCATTTCTATGAGAGCTAAGAACATATCAACCTGTCTGGGGTTATTACATGCCTAGCAGTAAGGAAACCATGTTCATTGTACATTCATATTTACCTCCTTTTTCTTTTCTTTTTTAATAGTTGTTTCTTAGTAGATCTTTTTGCATATGACAGTCTTATCTAATACTAAAAATTTTCAAACAAATCCATTTGCCCCATAGATGAGACCCAAACAGGTACTACCACTCTGGGTAAGAATGAACCTAAGAGTAATGACAGTGAAGGAGTACTCCACATTCCCCGAATCTTTAGAACTAGAGCTTCACTATCAGATGCAGTCGAGTGTCATACCCAGGATACTCCTTTTTTAAGAGATACAGTCAGCAGGAGATACAGTCAGCATATTGCAAGCCCTGCTGACAGGGCAAGAATAATAAGTAGGTCAAATGACTTCTGCATGTAATCAAGTGACAAGTGGTAGAAAACAGAATTCTGACTAAAAAATACTAAAGTATCTGTCCCATAATAGTTATTACATTGGTATATAAATTTCCTACATTATGTAAACAACTATTATGGTATAGAAATAGTACAAGAGTAGGCTGAAAAGCTCATATGATGACATCATGTCTGCTGTTTATGACTTTTTTGACCATTGGGATTCAAGCAATGCAACACCAACGGAAGAATTGAGTAGATTGCAAGGGTGACTATGTTGAAAAACAAACCTCATTCAGTCAATTCACGTGAGTATCTTAGTTAGTTTATAAATTTTTCAGTTGACCCTCATATTTGTTAAGGCTTCTTTGTTGAATGTCACTGGAATAGCCTGCAATGAAATGGCCTAACTAGCAACCAATAGGATAAAAGAATAAAAAGCAGCCATCTTGTTTATTTAATAACTACAAATGTATACAAGTATGTGTCAGAGACCGATTAATTTGAAGAAGTACCAAATAAAAATGTGGGCCAAGACAGGATTTCAAATAAACAGATTCATTACATTGTATTACAAATTTTATCAATACTATTGCGTTTGTGTGTGCTTCCTGAGATTCACAACCAAACTGAAAGACTAAAATTACTGTTCTTTTGTAGATACTGACTTGACCTCAGGCTCCAATACAGGCAATATATTTACCCAACCCCTCCACATGAGTAGGATATAACACAAGGTCAATTTTAAGTAAATTTTAACAGGTTTGAATTTAGAGTTTTCCTTCTAGATTGGTTGCCATATCAAGGTTAAAGGGCCTAGCCTGACCAACTATTTACCCATAGTTAGAGACAAAATAGTTGAATTCATACCTTTACCAAGGGTATTAATGCTATGTGAAATGTAAACAGCCTTGTCTATGATTTGAACTTGGGTCACTGTGTCCATTTCCAAGGATGGATACATTTACACCACAAATGCCTCTAACCTGATATAAACTACATATGGTTCAACTTCAAGATTACTTGATAAGATTATAAGATTGCAAAATATACCATTTCTGGCAAAATGGAATGAGATAGAGACTTTGATATGAAGTAGAAACATGTTTTTTGATCTCAAAAATGATAAAATGAATTATGCCAATTCTATGTTGGATGTTCATGGGTAAGCAGTGCAAAAGGTTCAAGAAAAAGATACTAATCTGAAATTTAAAAACAAAACTCTTTTCATTATGTACTAATATAAATGTTCATATTTCTGTGTCAATAGAATCTTACCAAAAGATGTATTAGAACAGGGGTGGGCAAAATCTGTCCTACAGACCACATGTGGCCCACTGCACTGTTCTGTGTGGCCCACGGGAGCCTCTAAAAAAATAAAAAATAAACACTTGCACTTGAACCAAGACTAAATTCTTTTGATTTCTAAAGATGCGGTTCTTTGATAATTCATAAACCAGTGATGCAGCCTTCCACCAAAAGTTTGCCCACCCCCGAATTAGAATTATTTCATCAAAATATTTTGTATCCTAACTTCTTTCCTGGGTACCACTCAATTTTCCCTGCTAGTAACTGCTATTTTAAAATCAATCTCTAACCTCTGGAAAATTATCAAATAGATGATTCAGTTTTCTCAAATTATAATATTTAACTTCCAGAAAATTATAAAATATATAATTCATTTTTTTTTTGTTTTTTTATTAGAATCTTTAGAAATTTTGAATTATCAATCATATCTAATCTGAATTTGACAAAATTCACAGGTAAAATCAGAATGGTTTTCACAGAAATTGATCCACAACTTCTGATTCTGACACTTTGTTGAATCATCTAAGAATTATAAGCAGAAAAGCTTGAGGTAACACTATTGTTTGCAAATATCTTCATAGCATTTGATTGCATACACAACAAATACTTCTAGGACATGGTCTCTCCAAAGAAACTGTTACCACTATAATGAGTCTCTATAAAAACATGAAAGAAATGGTTTGCTCACCTAATAGTGACAAAGATTTCTTTGATGTTGTCACATGAGTCTTGCAAGGATATATATTTCTATTCATAATCTGCATACTATTACATACTATGAATGTCAATAGGTCTAATGAAAGAAAACAGTCACACACTAAGAAAGGCAAGAAGCAGAGGATATCCTGCAGAAACTATCATGGATGCAGTATATACAGATGATCTAGTGCTTCTTGCAACAACACCTGCTCAAGTCAAATCTTTGCTGTATAGCCTGGAACAAGCAGTAAGAGGAATTGGTCTCCATATGAACTCTGTTTTACCTGAGTTCATGTGTTTTAAACGTTATTGTGCCATCTTGACAAGCCTCTGAAATTAGTAGACTCTTTCACATACCTTGGTAGCAATATCTCATCTACTGAAAGTGGTGCGAACATACATTGGTAAAACTTAGGCTGCTATTGACTTTATCAACCATATAGAAATCTGATTTCTGATGAAATAAAAAAGGAATTCTTCCAAGCTGTAGCCATGTCAATACTACTGTATGTCAGCACCACCTGAACAAAAAGTGAGATGGGAACTATACAAGGATGTAGTGTGCTGTTTAAATTAAATCCTGGACACAAAACCCCACAAAATAGCAGCTGTATGACCATCGCACAAACCATCAAAGTAAGATGTACCGGACATGCTAGGCACTGCTGGAGAAGCAGGAAGAAACTCATAATCGAAGTTCTATGGGATCCCACACATGGACACACTAGTATTGGCCGACCAAAAAAGGCTTACATTCATCAGCCCAGTGCAGACACAAGGTCTAGAGGACCTCCAAGTTGATGATAGGGACAGATGGTGAATCTGTGCCCTTGTGCCCTGAGCACAGCCTAATATTGATATATGATATACATGGTGATGATGATGATGTACAAGGTGAGTATAAAAACATTTCCCAATTTCTAGTAGCTAATGACATTAAAACTTATAGGAAAATGTTTATAAATACGGTGACATTACATAAATTAACTCAAAATATTTCTTTTTTTTCACCAGCAGAATCTCTGTGCACCCCTTCCATGGCTCGAGGGCAGTGAATCCAAGGTGGCTCTCAGCCCAACAACAATGTATTTTTGAGCTTACTATATAAACACATACAGAGTATCCCACTAAGTTTAATTCAAGAACAAATTGAGAACAATACAATCAATTTGAGATGCCCGTGGTGAAATGGTTATCGTCGTAGGAGATGGATACGGTGACACGAGTTCAAATCCTGGACCTGACCGATTGCATTTCACATAGCACTAATACCCTTGGGAAAGGTATGAATCCAATAATTTTTCCTCCAGCTATGGGTAAATAGTAGGATAGACTAGTTCTTCAGCCTTGGTGAGGCAACTAGTCTAGGAGAAGGAAAACTCTGAATTCAAACCTGTTAAACCCCGCTTAAAAACTGACCTTGTGTCACATCCTGCCCGAGCAGAGGGGTTGGTAAATATGAATATAATCAATTTGAGAAAGAGTTTGATATCATCAGCTGTTACACACTTATTCTAATCATATGCTTTATCTTAATCTACAATGAACAATTTCAGCAAAAACTTGTGACCAGACAGGAAATGGAAGAAATTTAACCATGTCATCATCATATGTCACATATCAATGACAAAGCAGAAATATGTACTCAGTCATTTTCATTTTCTATCTGATAAGACCATTTACATAAGTAACAATTACGGATATGTTAAAGAAAATAAAATAAAAAATAAAATTTGTTTAAACCTTTGAACTTTTAAACTTGATTTCAGGCTGAATGCTATTTTACAATACACTAATATCTAACCGAGATATTTCCAACTTAAGAAGATAATATCAGGTAGTAATAATAAAAGGCTTTGTATTCTGACTATTCACAACCTTTCTTTTAATGGAATAGTGGAATAGCTTTAAGCACAAATATCTTTTTCTTGGAATGATGTTTGAATGATTTGTGTATAATACTTTTGTGAATCTTGTGAGTGCAATAATCATTAGGTGGTGTAGTGCAAAAAAAAAGTCATATGATCAGGCTCAGTAGAGACAGACAACATCTCAAAGATGGCAGATGATCTATGCCTATGGACCAGTTAAAGGGTTTGGTATAAAATTCACAGACTACCAGCTTTGGAAAAGAGTGAAGAGTACAACAGCTAATGTTTTGACTAATAACTTGGATGACTTTTACTTACTTGAAGCCAAGAGAATACACTGCTTCACATATTTCATGTAAGTAGCCATCTGTAATGTGAGGAGTGTGAATGCACCGGTTTGAGTCCTTATGCTAATATTGCATATGAATATGCGTGAGTTATCATGCATCTAAGGACTCACCCAAAGCAATAGAGCACCGAGTTTGTCAATAATAGTAGGGAGAGAACCAGAACGAGTGACATTTGATTGGAGCATCAAAAGCAGAACTTTGTTGCTGAGAGAATTCTGCCTTGGAAGTGCAGTTTTGACAAAAGTTAGAAAAACATAACTTGCCACAAGAGAAGAAATAAGTCTGGGTATTTCTCCTTACAATAATAACCAAAAAGAGAGTTCAAATACAAGTATGTCAGTGTTTAGTAATAATCCTTTATCTACACTTATAAATTTCATTATTACTGGCCTGAAGGCTATACTACTCACTCATAAGAGTGGGATGTAAATGACATGAGGAAGATGACACTGGTAGTAGTCCCAGACTTGCAGGTTGGTGATTCAAGGATGAAGGGATAACATCATCATATAACAGCACTACTTGCTCCTCATCGCATGTTTACCATGGAGAGTAACCTTGAAATTTTCCTTGCTGGCCTACCACAAACAATGAACATCTAAAGAAGTTGTACTGTATGAAAAAATAAAATAAAAAAAGAACAAATGACCACCCTATCAGCATAGCTAAGAATATACTGACTATACTTCCTGAAGAGAAGTAAGGACCCCACTACTCCCCCCCCCAAAAAAAACGATCTTAAGTATGACACTAACATGGTTGTGAGGCTACAGTTACAGACATCTGAGAAGTGTGGAGCAGCCCTTTTTTGCCATTACTCCCAGGTCCACTCTGACCTGGAGTGATAGTACTTATTAAAGTCCCATCCATGGGTCAAATAGATCTGTTTAATAATCTTTCATATTTGATTGGATCATGTGCAAAAAAAAAAAAAAAAAAAAAATCAATCAATCATTAATCAACTAGACAAAAAACTACCTTTTCAATCTCACTTTCAGGAATGTAAAAATTATTCACGATACAAAACAACAAAACTAAAACAGAGTAAACCTCTGCTCTAATTGCACTTGCATAATAGCATTACAACCATCAGCAAAGTCTACTTCTTAAGGCAGTCTAATAGAAGATAAAGCAGCATACACTACTGGTGAGGGAACCCATAATAAAAGAAATGCCACTCACAACCATAGGCTTGTTGGTTAAGAATGCTTTTGTTTTTAAACTCACTGGTCAGTAATTACATCATATATATGCACCTTTCACAAAACAAGAAGCATTCTCCATTCTTCAGTATGTATGCTACAACACCTCGGAGCTGAACTAGAAGAAATCTATTCCAAACAATGTCACCGCATAACAAATATCCCAGCAACAGAAAATGTCATTGTGTTCAGCTTTAATGATAGGGTAGGTAAGGAGTGTTATATGGAAATATGGTTTGGTTAGCTTTTATGGCATATCAATCATTGAAGGTTATTTAATGCCATATATATATATATATATATATATATATATATATATATATATATATATATATATATATAATTTGTAAGCTCATTTTATTGATAATATTTTTAAACAAGCCTGAGCTAATTTGCTTTGCACACAATTAAATGGTTTCAAGTATTTCTAATATGAATAATTCTATTTACTATTCATCATTTGTTTGCATAAAGTTCAATGCTTTCAAGCAAGTATTGCTATTTAACACCAATTATTCTATTTAACACTATTCATTCGTTTGCACACAGTTAAATGGTTCCAAGTATTGCAATGCATCACTAACAATTCAATTAGACAGTCATTTGTTTACACACAGTTAAAGGGTCAAACAGTTTTATTTCTAACAATTCAATTAAGCATAGGTCATTTGTTTGCACTTGGTTTAAATGTCAAACAGTTTTATTTGATCCATAGATAGGACCCTATCAGGAGCTATCACTCCAGATCAGAGTAGACCAGGGAGCATCGACAATGAAGAGGTACTCCACATTCCCCAAAGATGTTTAATTTCATATCCAAAATGCTCATTAGATAGTGGGGGTCTTACTCCTCTGTAGAGATGCAGTTGGTGTATTTTATAGCTCCAGTTAACTGGGCTCATGGAAAAATGATTTTGGGAAATACAGAATAGAAAAATCAAATGACAGTTCTTCCTTGAATTAAGTGCAAAACAAGAACTGTATCAGCAACACATTATTTCAATGTAAAGAGACAGAAAACTGTGTGGCTGTGCCCTTACTGGCATCACAGACTACATTCTAATTTGGTAACATAATCTAAAAGATGCCCAATGAAGAGTGTTATACTAATAACCTCTTTGCCTGCAATAAATTTAGCTTCCATTTTAAGCCAAAGCTAAGAGAAGCAAATTGCCCTGAAAGACCTTCAGAGTTGGCTGCCTCCAAAATAAAGGACAGAATTTCAAGTAAAGCTAGAATCCTTATTGAAAGCTGTTTGAGCGATGCTTCGTTCAAAGTCATCTGGGATTACATAAAATATGACAATTTAGAAACCTCCGAAAGTCTCCTTGGCTTCTCTATAAGAAAAACAAACTGGATTGATGAGAATAACAAAAGTTCAAGAATTACAATAAAATATGTGAATCACACCAGGCATATCTCTCTCAACCATTGTGGTAATATAAATAGCTTTTTGCCAAATATGCCACACTCATCAACAGAGACCCTGCAATATACAAAACAAGTAGTGGACAAATTGCACAAATATAGCCCAACTTTGTACAGATTGGTTGGGTTTTATGGCATATCAACCTTTGTAGGTTATTTGAAGCCAAATCCATTTTTATACAAATAATCAGTTCTATTTCAAACAATTCAGTTTAGCATGAGTACACAGTTTAATTGTCAAAAACATTTCTATTTTAAGCTATTCAGTTTAGTCAAACAGTTCTAATTCAAACAATTCAGCTTAGTATAAGTACAGATTCTGTCCACACACAGTTAAAATGTCAAAACAGTTCTATTTCAAACAATTCAGTTCGGCATAAGTACGCAGTTTGGTTCTATTTAACCCATAGATAGGGCCCTATCAGGTGCTACCACTTCAGGCCAGTGTAGACTAGGTAGCAATAGCAATGAAGGGGTGCTCTGCATTCCCCAAAGCTCCAGCATCACTGGAGCCTCACCATCAGATCATTCAGTGTCATATCCAGGACACTCATTTGGGCAGGGTTTTTCACCTCTGCAGAGATGCAGTCAGTGTATTCTACAGCTCCAGCCAACTAGGCAACCAATTTTATACAGATGTTGAGAAATCAAGAGGTTTTTTACCAACCTTAAAATGTAACATGCAGCACCTCTGATCAGGCCCAAAACTCACTGAAAAGCATGCCAAGCCCAAGCTTTTCCACATACACTCCAGCACAAGTTGCATATGACAAAAGAGTCCAATTGACAACTTCCACCAACAACTAAATTTAAACTAATAATACATCAACATTACAAGAAATAGCAAAAAACAAGCAGAAAAGGATGGCAAAGCTCGAGAGATCTTGAAGTATAGTTGCCACGCCCTGCATATAAAATTTCAAGGACACCTTGTCACCTGCTGGGAACAGGGCAAACTACATCAGGACTTCAAAGATACAATCATCACAACCATTAGAAAAATAAATAAGAGGAAAAAACAAGGCTGTTCAAAACACCTTTTAATAAAAGCAAAATAACTGAAAGAGTTTTACTAAATAAACATTTAACTTGGTTCATTCAGGATCATCTCCTGAAGAGCCAACGTGGTCTCAAAGGTAACTGTTACAGCATGTTTTTTTTCCTCATATTTTTTTGAGGGGAGGGGTTGGCCTCAGTCAGATCTAAGAAAAGCATTGTGAACAAAACAAAATCATGTTTGTTAATCTAATACAATAAACAAGTTGAGCCTCTGGAGAATCTTACAAAAATATATGGATTTACTAAAGCTCTTCACGGCAGACAGGATGTGACACAAGGACAATTTCAGAGCAAAGTTTGAAATCAAAATTTTCCTTCAAGGTTGATTGCTAAACCAAAACTAAAGAATCCAGTCTGCCATATTGTTTATGCATAGCTGGAGAGGGGGAAGAACAGATGGATTCATGCCTTTCATATGGGCATTAGGACAAAGAGAAACACAAACAGCCTCAAGTAGGATTTTAATTTAGATCACCAATTCCATATTCTATTACACTATTTCCTTAGGAAAAGTAGATTCTCTACAAAAATTCCTCATCATGGTCATTTGACATTTTAGGCACAGATCACACAAGTCAGATGTAGCAACAACCCTTCCCAATCATAATCAATATGAAACAAGGCTTTGTGCTGGCAACCTCACTGACTTTGATATTCTTTGGTATTATGTTTGAAGCAGGCCACAAAAGAAATGTATAAAAGACATGTACATCTTCACCCTAAAATTAGTACAGATAACTTAGGGCAAAACAGGATGTACATTTATATCCCACCAAGAGAATAGTTGGATTCATTCTTTTCTCAAGGGTATTAACACAATGTGAAATGCAAACAGCCTTTTCTAGGATTTGAAATCGGGTCATCATGTTCATTCTTTACAACAGTAACCATTACACCATGAATGCATCCATTATATATATTATGGCATTAATCAGTCTTGCAAGACTATGAATCTGTATAAGCTTCCCTTCTTTGTGATATCAATGCAGCAGGGTTGCTGCAGAAATTGCCAGAACAATACTGAAGAAATGTTGGACTGTGTTCAGGATATAAGCTCCTGGTTTTGAATTCAGTCTTCCATCTCCTAGACGACTGTCTTGCCAAGGCTAGAGAGCTCTAACTGACCTACTATTTACCAATAGCCAATGGAGAGAAAGAGATGGGTTCATGCCTTCCACAGCAGCATTAATGTAAAGTGAAATGAAATGCAAACAACCTCATCAGGAAATTCAACTTGCTGAAACCCTTTACTTGACAATAACAATTATTCCCACTTTCCTATGTTCCAAGTTTTACCCCCATGTTGAGAGCTGGGGCTGTAGAATACACCAACTGCATCTCTGCCAAGAGGTAAGACTCCCTCTAATGAGTGTCCGTGTCCTAGATATGACACTAAACGATCTGATGGTGAGGTTCCAGTAATTCCAGGAGCTTTGAGGAATGCAAAGCACCCCTTCATTAACATCGTTCCCAGGTCCACTCTGGTCTGGAGTGGTAGCACCTGATAGGGCCCTATCTATGAGTCAAATAGAACTAAACTGCATACTTGTGCTAAACTGAATTACTTGAAATAGAACTGTTTTGTTTTGAACTGTGTACTTATGCTAAACTGAATTGTTTGAAATAGAACTGATTATTTGTATAAAAATGGATTTGGCATTAAATAACCTACAAAAGGTGGATATGCCATAATTGTTTGAATTAAAATTAATTAAAAATTCCCAAACTATTCTTATACATGCACACAGGTTATACAAACAAACCTTCACACTAAAAAAGAAAATCCTCTTTCCTGACCAAAAGGCTAAACTACCCCTGATTTTCCTTAATATTTTATTTTTTGATACTGTGGAGGACCTTCCTGTGCCAAAAATTAACCCAGATTTCCTGGTACTTTGGTCTGTTTATAGATTCACGTCTTATTAGAAGATAATTTGTGTGTGTGTGTGTGTGTGTGTGTGTGTTCACTTATACAGATAGGAAGATCCATATAAGAAGATTGAAGGGAATCTCTCTCCTCCCCCACTCTCTCTTTCTCTCTCAATGCACCCCCATGCACTATGTTCACAGAATTCTTTTTTATCATCTTCACAATATTGATTAATCAGTTACAAACAAAGTACCAAGAACACACACACACACACAAAAAGCAAAGGTGACTTATAGAATACACCAATTGCATCTCTGTAGAGGAATAAGACCCCACCCCCATCCAACTAGTATCCTGGATATGACACTAAAATAACTGATGGTGGGGCTCCAATTCTGGAGCTTTGAAGAATGTGGACTATGCCTTCATTGCCATTACCTCCAGGTTCACTCCAACCCGGAGTGGTAGTACCTATTAGGGTCTCTTCTATAGGTCAAATAGAACTATTTAATCGTTTATGAGTCAAATAGAACTGTTTAACCATTTAACTCTGAGCAAACAAATGACTGATATTAAATTGAATTGTTAGCGTGACATAGTTAAATGGTTTGTAGCACGACTAAGTCCAAATAAAACTACTGGTGTTAGACAGCAATATTTGAAGCCATTTAAGTGTGTGCAAACAAATTAATACTAAATAGAATTTTTCAGGTTAGATAGGAATGCATGAAACCATTTAACTGTGTGCAAAATTGAATTACTGGTATTACATAGTAATATTTGCAACTATTTAACAGTTGAAAGCACTTCACTGGGTATGAACAAATTAATAGTAAATAGAATTATTAGTGTTAAATAGCAATACTTGAAATCATTTAACTGTGTGCAAACAATAGCGATACTTGTGTGCAAAGAAATTAGCTCTAACTCATTTAAAAATAAGATTTTCAACAAACTATTGACTAATGACTAAATTTGGCATTAAATGACTTTGGGTCATTTAATGCAAAATTTAGTCATTTTGATAATTTTTTAGTTTACCCAGTTAAATATAAAACAGTTCTATTTCAAACAATTCAGTTTAGCATAAGCACACAGTTCTATTTGACCCATAGATAGGACCCTATCATGTGCTACCACTCCAGGCCAGAGTGAACCTGGGAGCAATGGCAATGAAGGGGCACTCTGCATTCTCCAAAGCTCTAGCATTACTGGAGCCTCACCATCAGATTGTTTAGTGCCATATCCAGGACACTTGTTGAGGAAGCTTTACCCCTCTGCAGATATGCAGTCAATGTATTTTACAGCCCCAGCCAACTGGGCCAGTTAAATCTGAGGACAGATTCATATTCATAAGAACCAAACACCTAGTAAAAGGTAGTGTTATGCCTCCATTTATTTTCATATATGGCTTCAGACTCAACATGGAAGCCTCTGTCAAGTGCCTAGAGGAGGCAATGCTGTGCTGGATCAAGAGGGTGAATGCTGGAAGGCCCTATATCTGGCAACAGGACTCTATGTCATGACACACAAGCAGGAGAAGCTAATCTTGGCTGTCAGATAATTTCTGTAACCACATCAGCCCAAACATCTGACTGCCTAACTCTCCAGATTCCAATCCCCTTTATCATTATGTGTGGGGTGCGATTGAGGAAGAGACCAACAAAACTATGCAAAAACCAAAGATGAACTGAAGGCAAGGATAATAGCAGCATTTATCAATTTAAACAAGGAGAATGCTGGAAAGGCTTGCAGAAGATTTTAAAGTCGTCTGAAGCCAATGGTGAATAATTTGAATAAATCTAATCTGTAGTATTTCAAGATGTTTTTATGTAATTTTATAGATATATCTGATACAGTGAGATGTCAGTGTTATTCTCATTTTTGCATAATTTAGACGCCAATTTACCAATCACACCCTGTATATGAGTCTGTATAGTATCAACAAAAAAATAGTTTCAAAAACATTTTTTTTAGATATGTAAAATATTAACAATGACAAAACAAAGCTTTGTAGAGAAAGAGTTTATTACTGCAACTTACAATTCCTTGATGTGTACAAACCCCTAGTCACACTGCCAATATCATTAAACACTTCTTCAGTTTTAGCAACGGCTGTTGTGATACATTGTTTCAGATTACCTGAATAAACAGGAAGAGGATGTGTTACATAATATATTGGTGAGATCTATTATTGGTTGGTTGGTTTTTATGGCATATCAACCATGTACAGTATTTAATGCCAAATCCATTTTTATGCAAATAGTTTTATTTCAAACAATTCAGTTTAGCATGACTTCACAGTTTGTCAAAACATTTCTATTTCATGCTATTCAGTTTATTCAAACAGTTCTAATTCAGCTTAGTATAAGTACAGATTTTGTTTACAAACAGTTAAATGTCAAAACAGTTCTATATTAAACAATTCAGTTTAGTGTAAGTACAGTTTCAATGTCAAAAACAGTTCCATTTCAAACAATTCAGTTTAGCATTAGCACAGAGTTTAAATGTAAGTACAGTTTAATAGTGAAAAACATTTCTATTTCAAGTTATTCAGTTTAGTCAAGCAGTTCTAATTCAAACAATTCAGTTTAGCATAAGTATGCAGTTAGTTCTATTTAACCCATAGATAGGGCCCTATCAGGTGCTACTATTCCAGGCTAGAGTGGACCTGGGAGCAATGGCAATGAAGGGGTGCTCCGCATTCCCCAAAGCTCCAGCATCACTGGAACCTCACCATCAGATTGTTTAGGGTCATATCAGAACACTCATTGGGGGGTCTTACCCCTCTGCAGAGGTGCAGTCAGTGTATTCTATAGCCCCAGCCAACTGGGCAACTATTATTGGCATATAGTGCGGCATTTGAATAAAGTCTAACAATTAAAATAGCTAAAAAGATACCAGAATGTCAACTCAGTTTAATTAAGACTGACCTTTAGTGGCAGTTGAAAGCTTGGCTGTCATTGGAGGACTGTAAAGTCAAGTGACTGAAAAGTTAGAAGTTAAATTCAAACTTTAAGTTAGTTAACTAAGACTAGGCAAAGTGATGAGAGAAATTTTCATTTGTAGTCCAGCACTTTTGATCAGATCAGTAATCTAGATGAAATGAATAAAGTTATGCGTGCACAAGAAAAGAAGACTTTGCATTTGTTATTAATATTGGAAAGAGCATTCAACATAGAAGATGGAACAATGTTGGGACTGAAGAAGAAAAAGACGGCTAACCCAACAAGAAGATACCTTTATACTACAGAAGAACAAATACCAAAAGTCTAAATATCAAACTTTGTGTGCTCCTCTACAAAACTGTTTATCATGAATATCAATATCTTAGTTCATGTTTTTTTTAATAACATTCTGAAAATGTTTATTTCTTTTGTAGATATTGTGTGTATATAAGAGAGTCAGGAAAGGATCTGGTCATTTAACTTTAATGAAAAAATAGCCAACTAGGAGCAATAGTACCTTATCCCCCCAACCTATTATGTCTTCGGAAAAGGGCATAAAATAAGACAAACATGTATTATGAAAGAAGAATAAAGGTTATATATTACAGTAAATCAAGTAATATAATGTTGTCAGTGCAGCTCTTACTACCCACTCCTCGAGTCAAATATTATAGTAATTTACAAAGCTTTTTTTGCTTTGATGTGGCACAAGGCCGAATGAATGGGGCGCCCAATGAGACTCGAACTCACTCGTGTAGGTTTGCTAGTCTAGCTTGCTAACCATTACACCACCAAAGGTGCCCCTTGAGTCAAATATTATATCCTTATTGGAAGAGTCCATTGTGTATCAAAAATAGGGATGATACCACAAGACTACCTTAACTCTAAAGAGGCATGCTTGGTATAATGGCTATCTTTATAGGAAATGGAATTGGCAACCCGAGATCAAATCTTAGACAAAGCTGCTTGTGTTCCACTTTGCCTTAATGCTCTTGGAAAATGCATGACTCCAGCTATCAGTAAATAGTAAGAAAGACTGGGTTCTTTAGACTTGGTTAGGCAACCAATCAAAGAGAAGGAAAACTGAATACAAACTATCTGTATGCCACTTTAAAATTAACCTTGTGTCACATCCTATCCATGGTGGAAGGATTGGATAAATACATAACCCCCACCACCACAAAATACTCTCTCTTAAGGTCTTATACTTATCCCAGCATCCCTCTCACTTTCCAAAACTGTTCAATCTTTTACAGGATCAAAAACAGCTCCCTTGTTGCATTCTCCTTATTCTCTTCCATAGCTGGAAATTAAACTAATAGCAATTTTCTTAATCAGTTTTCTAGCTTTGGGGTAAGTCAGAAGTTGCAGGACATTGAATCTGCACTGTAAAGGAGCTAACTGACCTGACTGATATCATATTTTGCCAAAATCCTTGAAGGAGACATTATTCTGAATTTAATGGTCACGACAAATAATTTCATTAAATGGTATCTCACTGCCAAATCAGTAAGCCATGGGAGAGTTTCATTGGTTGCCAAATTACATCAAACCCATAATATTCAAAGTGACTGGATACCTTCTGAATATCTTATATATAAGTAAGTAAAGTTGGTGACCTTAGTCGAAAGTGACCCAAAGGCTCCCTTTTCAATAGCTACTATACCAAGGTGTAGGGGAGGATGCTACTGCATTCCCTAGACTGTTCCACTTTACCCTTGATCCTTACCTTATAATGCTGAGTGTTAAGTAAGGCAGTATCAAGATCCATTTTTTAGTCTTTGGTATGACTCGACCTGGGATTGAACCCTGGTCTCCCAGACCATTGGCGAACACTTTACTCATTAAGCTAATGACCCTATACACACAGAAATTTACATTTCTTTTTAATGAATAAAAACTTATTTTATCTTAAAAAGAAACACTTAACATTCCTAATATTAAACAAAGAAGTCTCTCTATGAAAGCCAAATCATAATTTGGTCTTTCTTAATATTCACTTTCAAGTGGACAGACATCTCTTGTTATTATGCCAACAACATTTTTGTACTGATTAGATAAAAAGAATGAATATAAAAGATGAATATAAGATAAATATTTTTAAAAATACATCCATAATAAGCACTTAATAAATATTACTACTTCTGTTTCTGTAATAATTGTTATATTTAGTGTATGGAATGTGTCAGAAAATAGTTATATTTCTAAATAAAAAATTAAGTCAATGAAAAATGTTACAGTTCATAAATTAATTAAATATGAAAAACATTTAATTTACACTTAAGTACTTTTTGGTGTTTAAGATAGCATCAGAATTACATTATTGTTTACTAACTAATTTTAACATAAAAATTCTGTTACCATGCAACAATGTTCCATTTTTAGAACATGTAACAAATACTGTAGCAGAGTATTTTGGATATCATTTATCAGTTCAGCTTTTTTCCTTCCACGATCTTAAATTTCTATCCATTGTTGTTTAGAAGTCTAAATGATTTAGCAAATTGTCTGGATCAATATCCTCTTGATTTTATAGGCAAAAATTCTATGAACGACATTTGCTACCCAACAAGTACAGTAATGAAACTTTTCATTTCACCTAACCAACCTGAACTGTTCAAAGCTAAGACTTTTGAACAGTTCAGGTTGGTTAGGTTTTATGGCATATCAATCCTTGTAGGTTATTTAATGCCAAATCCTATTTCATATATAAGTAAGTAAAGTTAGTAACTGTAGTTGAGGGCGACCCAAAGGCTCCCTTTTCAAAAGCTACTATACCTAGGTATAGGGGAGGGTGCTACTCCTTTCCCTGGATTGCTCCACAACCCTTGATACATACCTTATAATGCTGAATGTTAAGCAAAACAGCAACAAGTATCATTTTTTGAGTCTTTGATATGACTCAACCTGGGATTGAACCCCAGTCTCATGGGTCATCGCCAAACACTCTACTCATTAGGCCAATGGGTCACTTTTATATATATATATATATATATATATATATATATATAGTAGTTGTTTTTTAAAAACTATATATCAGGTTGGGTCACTTCAGTAAGCTAGCAAACCATAACTTGTAAGTTCAGTTACTATTGGGTGCTCCCCCATACTTCTGGCCTTGAGTCAAACAAAACTTAATAAATGACCACTACTGCTAGATTTAAATGCAACAATACAAAGTTGTCACTTGAACATATAAACATAACCTTCGATAAGTTTTGCCTAAATTTCTGAAATGAAGAATTATTATTATTACTATTATTTTACTTCTTTGAGAGTTTTTCACATCAGTGTTAGCTGAGGTTTTTCACTGGAGTTTGAGTGACAACAAGTCTCCAGGACTCTTCTCAGTATTCAGGCCAATCTTAATAATGCTGTAGTCTGGATGGACTCTACTTGTCCTTTGATTTAAAAGTCTTCTAGCCCCTTTATCAATCCTTTGAGGATTGTTCCAAGTGCACCAATTACAATTCGTATCACCGTCATCTTCATGTTCTATAGTTGTTTTTAAGTTCTCTTAGCAAAGTCAAGATATTTATTTCTCTTTCTTTTAATTTTACTGTGGTCTACCAGAACAGCAAAGTTCACTATTTGGCAGGTTTTTTACTTGTCTTTTTTTTTTTTCTTTTTTTTTTTTGTTGACTATCACTATGTCTGGTCGTCTGGCCAAGATTAGATGGTCCATTTGTATCTCAAAATCCCAGAGAAGTTTGTGAGTCTCATTGTCCAGGAGAGATTCTGGGTTCTGCATATACAGTTTATTTGTATGATCAAATTTAAATTTCTTGTACAATTCCCAGTGGATCAAATTTCCCACCCAGTCATGTCTAGTCTCATACTATTTTGCTGCATTTGCTTATGATAAACTCAAACTGATAACCTCACTTAGGTTGTTATTGTTGTCACAATATTTGTACATTGTACATCTCCAGATGTCTGTTATAGTCAGTCATATGAAAATGGTTCCAGGAACATTTGGCTAAATTCCAGGACTTCACTAGGCTCCCTGTTCACACAGTTTGGCATATAAACCTTATCAAATACATCCATTTGAAAATTATTAACCCAATATAACCCAAATTTTTAATTTTCCAATTTATAATGAAAGTATTATAAGGAAACACATAAAAACTGAATAGTAAACACACTGAAACATCCATTTAAATTTTTTTAATATAAATATAAATTGAATACTTACATTTTAGTTATTAAATTAACAAAAGTTTAAGTATTTAATGCAATTTTCATATCTATTTCAACTGTCCTCAAATGAGGACAATAGGTTATAATGGGTTAATATTGAATAGGAATACATGAAACCATACAACTATATGTAAATTATTTGTATTCGTGGTTTTAGAAGTCTAGTCGAAGTGGAATCAACCTATTGGGGGGTAGTCAAATCATTTAACACGCAAAATAAACTGATGGATGTTCACCAATCAGACATAAGCAAAATACTGCTCTGCTTTTTCCACCTCAAACTTAGTTTCTTATATGCTCATTAAATCTCGCCACTTCACGGGGGCTTATCATATTCTCCTCCATAAAATAAGTCACACCTCTTGCATCCTTTTCTTCTTCTGGTTTCCGTGTGCCGGTAGCAGGGAGAACACACCTTCTGTTTCTTCAAGGTAAGATTGTTCGTGGCATTACTACTACAGATAGAAAAACTTGACATCATATGATTATGTATGAATAAATGTATATAGATAAAGTGGGGAAAAAAATGTAATGGGATATTGAAAATATAATTAATACAATCAAACATTTACAAAGGAATCAAATTTTGGCATTAAATAACTCATAAGGAGTTGATATGCTATTAAATAAATAAACCTAGCTGAACACTGCAAAAAGAGAGGGTCCCCATAGTGTAGTGGCTATTTGATCCATAGTTAGGACCTAAACACACTGAACAAGGAGTACTCCAGAACTCCAGAATGGAAACCTCACTACCAGACGCAGGTTAGTGTCATACTCAAAACACCCCTTGAAGAGGAGTCTTACTCTTCTGCAGGGGATGCAGTCAGCATATTCTAAGCCCTACTAATAGGGCAAGCTCACAGTTAAACTCTATTAAATTTATATGGGACATGATGTAGATCTTACTACATCCCTTACAGCCACACCCAACAGCTTAGATACCTTTGTAGATGCCATGCTACACTGCATAGCCACTATTATTCAACCAAAGGTAGCAGCTACATTATGAAATAGCTGTCTATAATTTTTTGGCTTTTCAGTCTGTAAGTACAGCTTATATAAATGAAATATGTGCAAAATATCCAATTTATGTAAGAGATTAGAGGATTATAGAGAGATTACAATTTAGGGCTTCAAAGATTATCTCTGCAAAAAATTGAACAGATTACATTAAGTGTCAATTTGCACATATATATCCTTAGTATACATAGGCATATTACCAGCTCATTGGCCTAATGGGTAGAATGTTCGCCAATGGTACTGGAAACCTGGGTTCAATCCCAGATCGTGTCATACCAAAGACTTTAAAAATGGTACTTGATACCTCCTTGCTTAATACTCAGCAATATATGGTACATATCAAGGGTAAAGTGGAGCAATCCAGGGAAAGGAGTAGTGCCCTCCCCTACACCTTGGTGTAGTAGCTACTGAAAAGGGAGCTTTCTGGTCACCCTCGACTACAGTCACCAACTATACATAAGCATAGAAACTTATCTACCCCCCCCCCACACACACACATATCCTAGTCAACTGACAACTCATAATACAAAACAAACAAACCCTATTTCCAAGAAGCAATGAGTCACTGATGCCATCAGCCAATAGCTGTCTAGGGAGTGGTTGTTAAGGAACCAAATTGCTCCACATAGGACGTCTTTTAAAAATATTGAATTCAGCTGATCTTTCTAAGGACAGTCCACAACTAATGGATAAAATAGGTACTAATAAGAAAAACCCCGTCGAAGTAGAATGAAGTTTCTCACTTCTATGTGGTGATAATAAGCAAATTCATTCAACTTAGATCACATAGAGTAGTAACACACTGTAAACATAAAAGTGGCGGTATTAAAATGGTCAAGTCAAGATTTGGCTGGACATCAGCCAAGGGTGTGGGAAGAATCCGATTCTCCCCTGGTCAACTTTACGACTGAAGCCTTATCAGCAGAAGCTGCCCATGAGGCACTGTTCAAGGCTTCCCCTAAAGCCAACGTCCTGATTTCAGCCAGCAGACAATGCAGGAATATTACTAGCTGCAGACAATGCAGGAAGACTACCAGTCTCTCAGCTTAAAAGCCCTTTTCAGGACTACTCAAACACCCCCTGAGATGGCACGATGCAGCAGTCCCGACAACTAGCCTCTCAATCTAACAGCCCTTTTCAGGTCTAATTTCCGAATGTCTAACTTAATACCTTCTGAAACGACACCAGCAGCAACCAGTTCTACACCAGCAACTAGATCCTGCACCATTGACTACCTTCCGGCAACAGTGACTGTCCGCCGTACGACATTCCAATTGACGATTTGCCATAATAAAATCTGGCCTTTCGAAAAAAACAGCACCTTGTTTTGTCATTCTTGCCTAGTTTGTTGTCAACATTTTAAAAGATATATTTATTGGACCCGCAACAATATATAAGAAGCTGTATCCATGAAAATTTCCTGGAATACATAGATAATAGTAAGAATTTAAACTATAAAGAATATTTCGAGATAAATCCTTATTGACTTAATATTTCCATTTTAAAGTTCGCTGAATTAATTAATATCTAACAAAAGTAAATTAAACATAACATTACAACAAAAAAATTAAACATAAAAATTGAAGATTTGGTTTGGGTTGATGGCTTATCAACCTTCATGGATTATTAAATGCCAAAGCCATTCTTATAGAAGAACAGCAAAGGTACTATTTAACTCATACTTGTGAGAGGTGGGTATAACAAGGTTCATAACTTTCCCAAGGGTATTAGTTCAAAAATCAACATTATAGCACAACAGGATTTTCAACACACTTTCTATGATGTCTCAGTCCAGTATGTTAGCTACAATACCATGGAGACTACTCCCTGAAGATTTGGTTTTGTGAAATAACCAGTTCACTTCCATTAGTGATATTCACTAACAGAAGTGAACTGGTTATTTTATTTTCTACAAGACTTTAATTAAATTTTTAAGTGAATGGTTTGACTTAGAATAAGGCTAACATTGCTTGTTGGCAAGAAGATTAAGGTTGATAACACTATGACAGTGGTGATATCATCCCTGGTTGGTGGTTAATGAGGACAGGGTATCGCATGTGTTCTCACACTTTGTGTGATAAAATTTGATGGCCAAGAATAATTATCAAATTAAAACTGAAAATGAATGATAAAACAGTTATTTTAGTTTTAATCATATTTTTTCTAACAAAATGTTTTCTTTTTGTTTTTAAATCAAAGTGATTTTAAAGCAAAATAGTCAGCTATAGGAAAAAAATCATTACTTTAAGTTATTTACAAAAATTAGCTTAGTTGTGGCACAAGTCTTGAAATATGGAGCACCCAGTGAGAATCGAACTCACTAACAATAAACACAAGTAAATCACTAAGAATCTTGTTTGAGGCAAGAAGAATTGGTTAGTTTGATGACAACATTTTATGAAGAACCCAAAATCAAATGAAAAAAAAACAAAACACAGACAACTTTAGATATGAAAATTCATGTACATATAATAATGAAATTCACATCTAACCAGCTTCACTACACTTATATAAAATGTGATTACTAGTATAATACCCATCAAAATTATTGGCATTATTATCTATTTGTTATATAGGTAATTTCTCAACTATTTCTGTTTTATAAAATCTTAATCATTTAGAATTTAAAACAAATTTGCAAACTTCTAAATATCAAAATTATACCCAAAACTTTAATCATTTTTTCCCTTGTTTAAATCTGTTGTCTATCCTTAAAACTTATTTGATTAGAACAGAAAATTATTTGAAAGAAAAAAAATTAGTGATTCTGAAAATTTCTTTTTTTATCTTTTCTAAATCTTGAAAATTTCCTAGTTTTTTAAATTATTTTTCTTTAACAAATTAGAAAAGAAATTAATTAAGAAATACAATAGATACTAATTCAAATAATTATGTACCAATATTTAACTTTAAGTTTTTAAAATAATTTGTCACAGAAATTAGAATCTGTTTTATTGCATGTTTGTAAGGGTTCACATAGCCTAATAGTTAAACTGCGAGTTTCAAATTACACCTGTTCTGAGCTCTTCATTTTGAAGTTCTGTAGGAAAGTTTAATTGTAAAATTCAAGGTGGTGAGGAATGTTTTTGTTTTTAAATCAGCCTAAAAATTGATTTGATTAGAACTGGAAATTGTTGGAAAGAAAAAAAAATTTACTGAGACAGATGATTTATTTCCACTAAAATCTTGAAAATGCCCCATCTTTTCATCCTTTTTCCTTAAAGGGTCATTAAAGGATATTGGACTGCCAAACTGTCAATGCAGTTTCAATTCATGCCAATTCTAATTTTATATCATTCAGTTAATTTTTGTTTGATACATTCAGGTAAACAAAAAATTTTACTTAAACTTTTATATATTAGTGACTGCCACATCTTTACACAAGAAGGCTATCTCTTCAATCCCGTAAAGAGTGCTCATAGACATACATGTGGCTCCTTAAACCAACTTCACCATTGCATATGTAACAAGACTTGTCTTTGACATTGACATTAAAACTGTACATTCTCTTATGGCTTCTCAAACCTGCTGCAGACGCACATAATTTACCACAAATGACACAAAGTACCTGTAGGTTACTGAGAAAAGATCTGTATATAATTAGTCAGTGATTGTTTGCTGTCATGAAATATCATATGGCAAGGAAGTCCAATTTTGAACAAACTGATCCTACCACAAATGTAACAAACATGCTCATGTACATGTTTGAATATTGTAGACATATAGTTTGTGGCACTTAGTGACTGTCAGTACAAGAAATCCTGGTCTTATGATCACATAGGTAAGAAACTGAGTCACCAAGTGGTGTTGACTGTATCTATGATATTCAAACTTAGATATTGGTTGGTGTGTTTACCAATGGCCCAGAAGACCTGGGTTCAATCCCAGGTTGAATCATACCAAAAAAAAACCCAAAAAAACTTAATACCTCCTTGCTTAAGACTCAGCATTATAAGGTATGTATCAGGGGCAAAGTAGAGTAATCCAGAGACTAAAGTCACCAACTTTACTTTTTCCCCGATATATAGATTTTCCCTAGATTTTAGTATGATTTTTTTTTCTCTAAACATCCACTGTTGAGTTAACATCACTAATATCATCTCTCCCAGTTCAGATGATGGTTTATTAGAACTGAAAAGCTATAGTGTCGGCTTTGTTCCTCAATAAATCTCTCCTTCTGCTTGGATTACCTTGTTATCAATCTCTCTCTCTCTCTATATATATATATATATATATATATATATATATATATATATATATATATATATATAGCTGTGTGCATGTGTGTGTATATATATATATATATACACACACATACACTCAGAGTAAAAGTAATTAAGACATCACCTTTTCACTATCATTTCATGCGTCTTTTATAGAACGTAACTTTTGAAATATTCAAGCACTTTTTGATTTATAAAATACTTCTTAAATTATTAAAACACTACTATTTATTATAAAACTAGAAAACTAATTTAGATATGTCTTAATTTGTATTGCATGCCTCACACCCATACAAAGATGAGGTGCATGATAAATCTAAAATCTGGGCAAGGCTTAGAACTTTTTGAACGAAAGGTGTGTGTAGGTGTATATATATATATATGTGTGTGTGAGTGTGGTTAGGCAGCAGTCTTTCATCCAAGCATGTTTGATTAAATAATAAAGACATTTTGTCTATATAATTTTATTAAGATCTTTTCAAGTTTCCTGATAAGTGTCTTGGTTTCAGGTCGGGATTGGTGGATGAATTTATCAAAATTGTCCCAAGTGCTTTCAGACCTTTCATAGAAAACTAATTTCATAGTAATTATAAGATAGATAAACATATACTCAAAACCTTATCCAAAAAAAACGTTCTCTCTACCGATCCTACCAAAAACATAACTTTTATAACAAATTCAAAACCTCCAACCTAATTATTTCCAATAACTCTTCCCCCTCCACTGGTCCTTTGGGAGACTGTATCTCCAAAGAAAATAATACATATGTTGGTCTTACCCCGACAACACTTTCAAGACAGCTGGCTTATGATGCACCTGATGATTCTAGCTCTATAGCCTTACATCTTAAAACCCATTCTATTTCCAAATCCAAATTTCGAAAAATTTTAGTTGAAAACCCCACCATAATAGCACACAAAATTAATAAGCTACAACTACAAATCCTAGAAGCCCTACATATAAAAACAAAAGCTCAAAATCAAAAGAATTAATATTGAAAATAGTGACAATGTTTTGAAATGCCTTTAATTTTTGCTTTGCTTTTTGTTTTTTTAAATATTCCATATTTCTTGATGATATTCTATTTCTGTTGATAGCGTTCTGTTTTTTAAATTCATCAGCATCTCAGTTTTATCCAAATCTGCATTTATATAATTTTGTTAGGCAATAAAAAACATAAAAAACTTTTAAAAAACGCTCTTTATACATGCAAGCAACCCCTGATGATGACCTATGAAAGGTTTGAAAGCACTTGAGACAATTTTTGTAAATTCATCCTCCAATTCCAACTTGAAACCAAGACACGTATCAGAAAACTTGAAAGGATCTTAATGAAATTATATAGACAAAATGTGTCTTTATTATTTAATCAAACAAGCATATGTCTTTCTTTTTCTTCCTCCTTTTGACTCAAAATCTTTCTCGATAAATAAATGGAACATAAATTCTATACAATATTTTTAATAAGTCAAATGATGTAATTTAAAACTACAAACACTGATTAACTTATTAAAACAGCCAACTTTTTCTTGTTATACAAAAATTTCCCTAGGTTTTTGTATTTTGCATTTTTAAACATCCATTGTTGATTTAACATCACTAATATCATCCCTCATAGTCCTGATGATGGTTCACAAGAACCGAAACGCTATAGTGTTGACTTTGCTTCTCAATAAATCTCTTTCTACTTGGATTACTTTGTCGTCAATTTTTATAGATATATATATATATATTATATACACACACTATAACATTCAAAGTTATATTTCTTATACTACATTTTTACTATACAAGTAGCTATATCAATAAATATTGTTGCTACAATTGCTGATGATTTGCAGTAGAGCTAGAGAGAGAGAGAGATCAAATGATTTAGTTATATCCCCTTTTCCTTAACCTTGTAATTCCAGCATTTCCCCACCCTTTGAACAGATAGACTAATTTCTGCACAACATTAATCATTAATTAATTGATCTTTTCATTTTATTTTATTTTATTTTTTGTTTTTTCAAAAGATAATGTTTTCTTTTCCTTTGATTTATGTCCAGTTTTTCCTGAACATTCAGAAAGACTTGTTTTTTTCACACAGAATTCTTTTTTTTCTAATCTTAAGAGAAGTAATCTTTTGTAGTTACATCATCAGAAAAGAGATATATGTCAAGGGCAATATATGTACGTGAGAATGTTAATATGCTTTTTACAGACTGCCACTCAAATAAAACATTCTCAATGAATGAATTTCAAATTTTTAAAGTGGAAAAGGAATTCATCAATTACTTTTGAATACCTCAAAAGCTGCAGCATTTAAGGTCTTTTCCTTATAAGTTAAGGAAAAAAATATTGTTTCTATATGCTACTTATTTACTCCTTGCCTACCAGGTGTACTTGGTGTCAAATGCACCCCCGATAACCAGGTGTGCAGGCTGAAAACTATACTCTACATCTTTTGCATATCAGAATATTAGAAACATGATACTTTGAATTAGGAATAATGTAGTAGTATATTCATTGAAGATAGATACAGCAGAACTTTCACTAATACCTGAAAGCAAATATATTCAAGGTCAGTATGTAAGTCTATAAGCTCTTCTGTACCTGGGTGTACATATTTAGGAGCAATAATGCATATGTGTGTAGGTGTGGGCCTGTGTCTATATAACTATATATGAGTATAGGCTTAGCATATATGTATTTATAAGAATGTGAGGTAGAGCGTACCTATATGGGTGTGTGTGGGCATAGGTAATGTTTGATTTGGTTTCTTTTGTTTGCTGGTACATCAACCTTCATGGATCATTTAATGCCAAAACCATCTTTGTAGAAGAACAGTAGAGGTACTATTTAGCCCATAGGATCAGCAGGTCCATACCTTTTCCCAAGGATATTAATCCAAAAGTGAATATAATAACAGGACTGGAATTCAAGCTCACTCACTTCCATGTCACAGTCCAACACATTAGCTACTTCACCACTGGGACTCTTGCCCTCTCCCATAGATAGTGTATGCGTACATAAATGTGAGTATAGTAATATCAATAGGACATGTAAACAAATTAGGGAGATTGGCAAATTTTAATCATAAAAATCGATTAATCCATACACAATCAAAAATACTGTCATATATAAATAATCTACTTATGATGAGAATTACATTGGTTATTATAATAAGAGTATTTAAGAGTAAGGATACAGCACTCATTTTTACTTTATTAAAAGTTTAATTGATGAAACAAATCACTTGACAAATCTGAGAAAATCTGGGAGCTGCTTTCGAATAAGTAAGTTTGCTGAAAAAGCTGCTTTCAAATAAGTTTGCTGAAAAAGCTGCTTTCAAATAAGTAAGTTTGCTGAAAAAGCTGCTTTCAAATAAGTAAGTTTGCTGAAAAAGCTGCTTTCAAATAAGTAAGTTTGCTGAAAAAGCTGCTTTCAAATAAGTAAGTTTGCTGAAAAGCTGCTTTCGAATAAGTGAGTTAGCTCATACAAATATGATGCTATGTGATAATGTTTAAAAGTTATACTAGAAGATCCATGAACCATTTGAGTTCTTGTTTTAATAGTAGTTCATAATATGGTTTGCTTCCAACCTGGTTTTTACATTGAACAATGTGCTCAGTGTAATGGTTATCAAAGTAGGAAATAAAATTGGCAACCCAAGTTCAATTTCTGGACAAAGCCCTTTGTATTTCACTTCACACTAATGACATAGGGAAAGGCATGAATCCATGTGTTCTCCTCCCAGCAAGGGGTAAATAGTAAGGCAGACTGGGTTCTTTAGCCTTGGTTAGGTAACTGGTCTATAAGAAAAAAAAAACTCTGAATTCAAACCAGCTGTACTCCACTTAAAAATCGATTTTTTGTCACATATTCTTTGTGGCAGAAATGTTGTATTTACCATATAAACTATTAACAAAGTTTATTGATTTGATATTACAATACAACCTTATTTTTAACGCCTTTTAGAATAAACTAAAATATTTCATTCATTACTTAAGAACCTGAAAAAACATTTTCCCCTAACCTGCTCATAGTATGGGTAAATGCACACATTGAACAGCTTGATTTCAGTAGGCCATTCTCCCCAGGTAGCACCTGCTCTTCATCTAATAGAGCAAGAGTTAGGTTCTTTGCTTGATGCCAATCAATTTTTAGCACTATCCTCAAATCCCATATTCATGCACTGGAGGCTTTTCTCCAAAAAAAAAAAAAAAAAAAAAAAAAAAATTGAGCTCCTGCCCATAGCAAGAGAGTTAGGTAAACACTGTTTGAAGCCAAGAAATTACCTTCTGGCTATGAAGCGCAAGTCTCATCTAAAAGGGCAAAAGTCAGGGTCATTGCCTGATGCCTGAAGTGCCTCACAACATAGGGAATACTGATAGATTCAAGCATGAGGGTCTCTGGTGGAGAGGTGAAAGTGGAAAGTAGTAATTGTTTTGGTGACACAATTTTATGTAGAATCCAAATTCAGACAAATGAACAGATACAGCAGCTTTATATATATTAATGATATATATAGATATATATGTGAATGACTTTTGTAGGAGAGTGATGAATATATACTAAATCATCATCTAAGGCCTATTTAATAAAATAAAAGCAATGACTATTTGATATTTATGAATTATTGTTTCATCTGTCTTTATACAGAAATAAGTTTTCATATGGGATTTGGAATGTAGCTATTTTCAAGAATAGCATTAATATGAACAACAAGAAAATCTGCCTGATTCTCTCTTATGTGGGAGTAAATGTTTATTGTCAAAATGTGAAAACTGTTTACTAGCAAGGTTTTTTGAAGACTATTACAAGCAGAACAGAAGCAAAACACCAATTCCTGCCACTCAACTCGGAGCCAGTCTGACTTAAAAATATCTTTCAAAGACAATATTCGAGGTAGAATACCAAAGATTTGAAGGAAAAAGCTACTAAGAAATTTAGGTGATTCAAATATTTAAATTGTTGTTGCTCTGATTTGATGAATATATTTAACACAAAAGCAGTTATTTCTATAAGATTTCTAGAAATTTGCAGAAACCAATTTTTGGCAGTGGTTATTTACAAAAACAGTATTATACACAAAAATATACTTTGATTCGCAATACTATTTCCCTACGATTCATCTTAGTACACCTATATCCATAGATTCACAAATTCCCTCCCCTGTCAAGAGGGTTTAGAATACACTGACTGTATCTCCTACAGAAAGATAAAGCTCTCCCCAAAAAGGGGCATGACACTTTACTGCATCCACAGATAACATTCCAGCTCTGGAGATTTGGGGAATGTAGAGTACCCCTTCATTGACATTAGTCCCAGGCCCACTCTGACCCAGAGTGATAGTACCTGCTAGGGTCCCAATATATGGATCAAATAGATCTGTTTAAAAATTATTTGCATTTGATAAGAATACCTGATACCATAAAACTGTAAATTATTAGTATTAAGTATAAGTACTTGAAGGTATAATTGTTTACAAAGAATTATTATTAGTTACTTGAAACCATATAACTGTGTGCAAACAAATGACTATTATAAAATAGAAATAATTATTTGAAACCATATAATTATTACAATTAGATAAGAATACCTGATATCCTATAATGGTGTGCAAAAATATCTTAGGAAACAACTACACAAAAAATGTAAATATAAACCTACAATGAATGTAATTCTCTAACTTTAGGCATAAAATAACTCAACAATCAAAAAAAAAATCAATAAGAAGTTTCATTAACGTTTGGATAAAATTTGGAGATTTTAAAAATGTATGGAAAATGTCAGACAAAAAATAGTCGACATTACAGTAAATTAAACTATTCACATGCAAAAAAAAAATTATTTCCTTTGATACAACACAACTTTATTTTTAAAGTCTTCTAGAACAAATAAGTTAACTAAATTTTCAATCATTAGTTAAAATGTAGAAAAAAAAAATGTTCAGTATTTTTCCCCCATTAATTTTTTTTTTTTTTTAATTAAAATGAATACAATAGATGCTTATCATCTATAAAAACCAATGTAACATGCTTCAATATAAGCTTCACACTACAAAATGCATTCATGTACACAGCACACAACGAAACGTGTTTATGTACACATCACACAGCAAAATACATCCTTCATGAACACACCACACATTCATGTACATGCCACACAGCAAAACACATTCATGTACACTCCGCATAATCAAACACATTCATTTACACATCACACTGTGAAATGCATGCATATACACACCAGTGTAACACATTTCACACAGGCTTTATACTTAGAAACACATTTATAAGCTTCAATAAGATAACCTCATTTTTAAAATACCTCCCCTTGTAATTTTAAAAATGTCATTCTTGATTCATAATCTAATTGATTTATTTTAATACTAGTTTATTAACCATGCCATAACCCCCCCCCCCACAAAAAAAAACAGCAATATTTTATTAATTTTGTAATTGCAATATATCAAGAACATTGTGTGTTCTGCATTTTCTTACAATGCTAAATATTAAACTAACGATAAACTATCTTCTCTTCTATTCATTTATCTTTGACTTAAGAATAATTTCCAAGCTAAAAATACTTAAAGTTATGTGGTTATATTTTTCTTCAAGTTTAAACTAATTAGAAAATTTGAATCCTAATATGTCACTGGACTATTCCCATGTTCATAATTGAATAATTATAAAGTTTTATTTATCATAGCAAATTTCTGTTTCTGCTACATCATTGGAAGAGTCCATTATTAAGGAATGGATAATTCAGAGAAAATTATGCAGAGAAGTCTTATGTAAAAATGTGTGGGCACATATTTGTGGTTGTAATTATTATCTAACGAGGCTAGAAAACCATTACTAATGAGTTTGTTTTTATGAGTGCAAATAACTGATTATCAAGGAAATGATGAAGAGTGATGCACTGGTGCAGCTAATAAACAAAAGTTGCTACTTCCGTTTCCCCCCCCCCACACACACACACACACTTTTTTTTTATTTTTAGATAGCATGTTTACTTAAATCCGAGAAGCAGAAAGACAAAAGAAGCTACAAATGTTAAAACAAACACACACACACACATATATATATATATATATATATATATATATATATATATATATATAAAAAACAGTGTAAAGTGAAACCTTGTTGCCTAACACTAAACTGAATGTGAAGTAGTTACAGTACAAAACACGAATCACTTATTCATTTTGTACAAAACTAAAAGCATTATTACTAACCCCCAAACTGATATTACCATATTTTGTAAAACAGAAAATTAAAATTATTTCTTAATGTAAATCTTCAATATATAGTTTGTCTTTTGTTTTGGTCCTTTGTTTTTTGTGGGTTTTTTTGTGGGTTGGAGAAGTATCTTCAAATACTTTATTTACATAAGCATCTAAACAAAAATTGTTACTAACCTGGACTAAAACTATCAATTAATGTTGTTTATATATATATATATATATATATATATATATATATATATATAAAAATGGTGGGAGGGAGGTCTTCAGACACTTTATTTTTATAAGCATATAAACAAAAAAATATTGGCACAGTTAAACTGTTTTCTTTGAGTTTAAAAAAATAAAAACAGAAAACTTTTAAATTGGTTTGTTGTATATTGCACACATTTAAATAAAGGAAGTTCTAAGTGATTCCCAGATTTATAATAAAGATTATCAATAAGATGTAAAAACAAAATCTATATCATAATGATCCATGTATGTAGTTTACCATAATACAATAAAAATGGCACACTGTAGTGAGATTTTTGATAGTACAATAGCTTAGAGAGTAAAGCAATTTCAATTTCCTCTTTAAAAAGTAGATCTATTCTTTAAAATAAATTTACAAACTATTCTTACTCACAGAATATAATTTTTTTTAAATATCCAAATAACATAAATTAAACAGATACTACAGATGACCATAGCAAATACAAAATAATAAGCAGGCATGTTAAAACATGATTCTATCAGCATAAGCTCTCATATGAGATGTGATTAATATAAAAATAAAAAAAGTGTCACCCTGAAGCTTTAAATTTTAAAAAATTCAATATTCAGAATTTAAATGTAGGGATGTGCACTGCTAAGCAACTTATATAATAAAGGATGTCTAGACTTCATCTAGATGTGTCAGTAGTAAATTTTGGGGGAAAATATGAAGCTAGTCTCAATACTTTTTTAATAGCAATCTTTGGTGAAATACAGGATTGTTATTTAATGTTAAAACCATACTTGTAGAAAAACAGAAGGGGTACTATTTAACCCATAGCTTGATGGCAGTGAGGGGGGGGTAAAGGAATCTATACCTTTCCCAAGACCAATAGTCCGAAAGTGAACATGATATTATGACTAGAGTTTTAAATTCTCCTACTTTGAGGCACTTCATCTAATACGCCATGGGGGACTTCCCTCATTGCTTATAGATATAAAATGTAAGCAGAAAAAGACAAATGAAATGATATTTGTATTAAACAGCCAATAAGTGTTACCTTTGAACATTTAAGTAGTTTACATCCTAATTATTTTTAAAGCTACTTGATTTCTAGTTGAGGATTTTGGATAAATCTTTCACCTTTCACTAACAGACAATGCATTTACTTAGTTGTTTGAAGGTCATCATAATTAATGACAAGTGCTTTCTTTTTTTGAACTTTAATTTTTAGCCCCACCCCACCCCCAACCACCCACCCACCCTCCATTTTTTTTTAAAAATCAGAACTCATTTGGGTCATCAAACAACAATACTGAAGAACAGCTCAGATCAGAAATAGTAAAGTATAAGTCTCACGGTAAAAGTGAGAAATCCTCTGAACCACTAGGCCATTGTATGATAGGACAAAGACACAGCAGATCAGTTGAAAAGACAGACAAACGACATCCCAAGGACAATTTAAATTGGAAGAATTAACAGATATGTGTTATCAGCACAGAATGAGAAAAACGTATCTTGTGTCCTCACCACCCACCACACACACATTTTAGTCAGACATAAATTCAAATTTAAACCAGTTGTATGAAATATATTTCTTTATACTAACTAGCAGTTCTTACCTAGTTTACATACATGGATTGTAAGATGGTCCTCATTAAAGATAAAGAATATTGTTATTTCTATTAAAGTTTACTAGAAGTACTTACCTTTTATCATTAAGGGTTTGTCGAAACACCTGAAGAAGGCCAGAGGACATATCGGCCGAAACATTGTGGAAATAACAATAAATTGAAGACAATAGTCCAAAAACTCTTAATGATGAAAATCATCAAGCTTCATCTCAGAAATTTCAACAACTAAGTACTTACACTCAGAGTTCTAAGATGGTCATTATAAGAATAAAAGATACAGAGTCACTTTTATCAACGTTTATTTGTATTTAAAGGATATTTTATCCGTGTTTATCATTTATTCAAATGTTCTGAGAATAGTATTTGAGATATGTGCTTACAGTTAAAAGACATTTTATTATAGAACATTGGCATGTTTTCCAATGGCCCAGGTGACCTGGGTTCAATTCCAGGTCGAGTCATACCAAAGACTCAAAAAATGGTACTTGATGCCTCCTTGCTTAACACTCAGCATTATAAGGTACAGATCAAGGGTAAAGTGGAGCAATCTAGGGAAAGGAGTAGCGCCCTTCCCTACACAATGGTGTAGTAGCTATCAAAAAGGGAGCCTTCAGGTCACCTTCGACTATGATCGCCAACTTTACTTATTATAGAATGGATATATTAAAATAGACAGGGAATCAAAATATCATCTAAACATTGCAAAAAATTGACATATCATTTTTTGAAATATTTTCTAGTCTGCATTCAGAGACGTTTCTTTTCCTATATTTTTATAACAACTAAGATATATTGTATTAACTGAATCAGTTTTCATATTTTCTATTACATGTATGGGCATACACATGGTTACCTGACTGTATCGTTATATAATTAATAAGTAAAGAGATAGCTATCTGCCTATTGTAATGACTACCAAAAAAGTATGCAAGTACTACAAAATGGGCTCCCTTTTACAACATGGGAGACAGTAAGACAGAGGGTGAAAGAGAAATTTTACCTAAAAATCAGTCTGAGTTGGATTTTCTAGATTAGTTTAGAACCTTTCCAGGCATGACTAACAATTCTTGAATATCTAGGAAATTATTATAAAATTTTGAAAGAGAAGACTCAGTTAAAAATAATTTCCCAAGTTGGTAGAGTAGAACAGTGTTTATCTGCTCTTACTTAGATGGACTTTTATTTTGGCCTTGTCCAATGCATATAGGAGTATCTTTATGCACTAGGAATTGCTCTTTACTTTTACTTCCTCTTAGATCAATATCAACATATATATATTCTGTCAATAAATATTTCTCTGAATAGCACCTCATGTTCTCTTTATTCTGATGACAGGAAATTATGCCTTTACAACAGTACAATATATTTTCAGATTAGGAGTGGGAAAAGATTCATAACATGCTTTTTTTTTCTTTTTTTTTTAACTGTATATAACAGAGACATGCCAAGCTTCAAGAACCCCCCCAAAAAAAAATTTCCACAACCACGAATTTCCGTGCTCTCAAGGGAGATTGAGAAAAAAGCTCATCATAATGAACTCTGCCAAAGAATTTCTTTTTCCTAGGAAACTTTTATAATATATTATTTGTACATCGACCATTTGAAGCAGAAGAAATACACTGGAAAACTAAAATCTATGAATTATACTAAACAAATGATTACAGGCAATGAAAACTAATAAACATTATATATCTGTAGGTATGAACATGGACTTAAATGATTGCATTTGATTATTTTTTTTTTTAATATTTATCTGTTTGTAGAAGAGCATGATCTCCTCTCTACAATCATAGTAAATAGCAGGGTGGTTGGGCTTGTAAAAAGGTAGTCCATTTTGGGCATTTAAAACAATTAAGATCTATGTTCGTTCCTTGTTGCCATTCCCATGTAACACAGGTAAACCTATCACATGTTACTTAGAGATAAGATGAGCACAACCAAGTAATCTGCTTATTTTCATAGGACACCTTGAAAGGGAGTTAATTGGTATAGCACCCTGATGACCAAATAGGTGAGGGAAAATATCATCAATTCATTTATCAAATACTTTTTAATTAACCGATAATAGCAATTTGAACATAATTAACATAACACTGTAAAAGAGATGAACATTTCAAAGTTTTGAGAGCACGATATTTGCATTAAATATTAATTGATAGTTTGATTTTAACAATCTGTCAAAAGTTATTTTATGCCTAGAAGTTAAGGAATCAGTCATTGTACATCCATATTTTCTGTAATCATTTCTTAAAAGTTTTTTTATTTTTTTTTTATTGGGAGCGATGCATGTGATCTTATTGAATACAATTAATTTTTAAACAGATCTATTGGACCCAAAGCTGGAAACTAACAGGTACTACCACTCCAGGTCAGAGTGAACCTAGGAGTAATGACAATGAAAGAGCACTCCACACTCACTAGAGCTCCAGATGTAGAGCTTCACCATCAGATGCAGTTTAGTGTGATATCTAGGATGCTAAATAAATGTGTACAGAAAACATGAGACATGTAAAAATAAACACAAAGATTTCAAAGCAACTATCACAAAAGCAGATAAACATGTTTTGGGGATTTTTTTCTTTTTGTTGTTATAATAAAACTATCTTCTACGTTATTTATTCACATTATGGTAATGTCCCTTCCAGACTTCTACTGGCTTTCTGTAATATGGGATTTACAGATAATGGAAAGTATCAAAGATCTATTTTGAAAATTTAAATAACTCACAGAGGAAGAAAATAGTCCCTTTTTTTAAAAATTCTTTTATAAGAATTTAATAATAACTCTCTAACAAAATACAAAGTATATAAGTTATTTTATGAATTAGTCACATTTGAAGCAATACATTTTTCCCTGCTTTTTTCAGTCATCATATTTCAATTCAGACACTAGAATTAAAACTTAAGTTTAACACTGACTTGTTACATTAATAAGAAAAGAAAATTATTTACTACAACTACTACTATTACCACAAAATTGGAAATAGTATTCTACTTATAAAACTGTGGGTGCATGTGTGAGCATTTAAGCTTGCCAAGATTTCTGCTTCAAAAAATGAATTATGATGTGTGATAAAAAAAAAAAAAAAAAAAGTATAGTGTCTGAAGTTTTAAATTTTTAAAGTTCAATTTAAATGAAAACCCATGCACAGCTGAGCAACTCATACAATAAAGTGATGATATCTGGACTGCTATCTACACATTTAAACTTCTAGATAAGTCAGTACTGATTTTATATATATATATATATATATATATGAAACAATCTCAATATGTTTTGAACAGCAGTTTTGGGCAAAACACAGGATTGTACCAGTGCAGCACTCTCCATAGTATCACATTTAGTTCCATGCAATTTTTTCTTGTTTTCTAAACTGAAAATTCATCTCACAGATAAGATTTGAGGATATGGAGGAGATTAAATGAAATCGAATGGTGCAGCCTTCCAGGTGTTCCAGAGGCATTTTAACCAATGGAAAACTCTCAGGAATAAATGTGTCGAATGCTATGAGGACTATTTTCAAGGAAATTAATGTTTCATTCATTGTTCATTTCTGTCGAGGTAAATACAGCTTCAGTCTTGATAACTTTTGAACACACTTGGTATTTCTATCAAAATTTTGACTCATAAATCACCAAAACAATTTAATGAAGCAAAATAAACATTCTGTCAATTAAGACAGACATGAATCAGTTTCTCCTTGTAGAAACAAAACTAATGAAACTGTAAAAAAATTTATTATCGATGATGTTCCTACACCTGGAATTCTTCAACTGACACTGCCTTCTTTTGATTTGTTACAAGATATTGTATATTGTCTACTGTTCCAAAATAGTGATCATAGGGCTAAGTTTGATTTTTAGGAACAGGAAATAGTTATAAGAACTTGGATCAGGAGAGTAAGTAAGCTGTGGCACCACAAGAATACTCTGTCTAGAAAGTAATCAGAGTGTTTTTTTTGTTTTGCTTTTTCAGGTTGGCAACCTTAATGGAAAATTGCTGATCAAAGTTAATTCATTACCAATCACTCTCACTCTTAAATGTCAATCAGATCTGATAAGCGTTCTCACTTTTGTTTAATTTCCCTCAAGTCACTTCATGCAGTGACCAGTTGATCAGAACTGGGTTTCATCTTCCACGGTCTCTTACTCTTAGCCATTGAAAAAATGGATTGAGCCACCTAAAAATCTGTATCAAAGATAGAACTTGATTTACATAATCCTGTATTAACTTGTTAAATTTATCGGTTGCATGGTCATAAAGTTTGACATAGATACAATCTTGGGCTCAATTTTTATGGTACACTTAGCCAAACTCATTTGAGAATTCTGAGAGGCAAATTTTTTCAAATTCAGGTCAATACTGATCAGCTGATTTACAATCAGAGTTGACAAACTGAAAAATTTTTTAAAAATCAGTCTTATGACTTTTCTAGACTGACCCTGTACACTTTGTAAAATTTAAATAATAGATTTGGAATAAGATTATAATACTTTTGTCATTCAGAAGTTTATGATTTAAATCATAAGTTATATTTTCTTCATAGTTACATTAAACCCACTTGCATAATGTACCAATAGTACAATGAAATTTGTATAAAATCATCAAGGCATGTTAAAAAGCACACACACTTACATATCTATTATGTTACTATTCTAAGAGTGGTATTTCTGTCTGGAGGGAAAGCAAAACAACAACAACAAAAAGAAAAAAAGACTCTACAGCAAATAAATTGAAGGCTGTGCATATTAATCAACCTGTTTTTGATCTTAGTCCACAGCTTGCTTGATGAAAGTACCAGCATTTAGGTGGTTTATGCCACGGAGAAATCCTTGACTCTCCAACAAAATGACCTGAGCACAAATTAAAAAGTGCCAATTAAATATAAAACTCCAAAACAAATGCCAAATCATAAAGGAAGTTTATCTTAACAAGGGTTTTAATTAAGATTATAATCTATAAGATATTTAATTCTAAAAATGACACTATGTTATAAACACACAACTTTTTCTTCTGAAAATATAATTAAGTGTAACTGATATAGTATTTCTGGTTAACACTCTAAACCCATTAAGCTTGATATTTTGGTCGGTTGATTTTACATCATGTCAACACTTGTTAGGTTATTTGATGCCAAAAGCAATCTTTCTTTTTCTTTTCTTGCTAGCAATTATATGGCTTCCAGTAAATGATAATAATTTGTAAACAATTATTACCTCAAGTAGCTCTTCTCAATACAAATAATTTGAACACAGTTACATGGTTTCAAGTATTCCTATGTAATGTTAATAATTTTCAAACTGAACTATTTGATCGAAAGATTGAACATGAACAGGTACTACATCTTTGAGTTAGAGTGAGCCTGGGATTAATGGCAGTGAAGTGCTGATTCCACCCACACTAGAGCTCCAGAACTGGAGCTTCACCATCTAATGTAGTCTAGTGATATATCCAGGAGACATTAGTTGCAGTCAGCAAATTGTAAGCTCTAACAACAGGGTAGGGATATTTTGGGATGAATGCTATTTTAGTATATATATATATATATATATATATATATATATATATATATATATAAATAAACAGTGTTTAATCCAGTAAATCCAGAATTGGGAACAATCCCAAGCATGACAATTTACATATCTAAATATAGAATATTAAATTTAAGTAATCCTGACCAAGAGGCCAATGCAATTAAAATTTACCAAGCAAATTATTTTATTAGTTTGGTTATAAATCTGAAAGAGTTATTTTCATACATTTTCTTGTTTGATCTGAAGAAGTCCTATTAATTTTTTAGAGCATTGATTTACATCAATGCTCTAAAAACAGACTGGAGATAAATTTATTATCTCAATGTGACCAATTGTTAGTTTTTATTTTGGGGAAAAAGAAAAATCATATACACATTATATATATACACACACACACACTCTCACTCTCTCTCTCTATGAGCCCAAATTTTTGTTCAAGTTGGATATTAATAATAAAATACTGACTGTAATGATAATCATAACCTTTTTTTATGGATGGGACAGATTCAAACAAAGAAGTCTATGTCTAGGGGCACTGTTCGGATATGTTTCTAGGCACAATTTTTTTTCCGTGAACTTTGTTAACTCAGATTACAGACAAAGAAATTAAAGGTTTAAGGAGTTAAAACTTGAATGAAATTTACACCTGAACATTAATTTACATGCTAAATAATGATATAAATTTTAATCAAAATGTAATTGTACAAATTAAGGTTAAAAAAAAAAAAAAAAAAAAAAAAAAAAATCAGAGGATTAAATCTTGCTAACATTCATGCAGTAAGAAATGCACTTCATAAATAACGATAATGGAAAATCTTAGGTCAGGTTACAGTGGGTGGATGGAGGAAGGTTTGCATGATTGGTAATTGGTTGTATAGTACATCAACTCTTGCCAAAATCAATCTTGATTTTCAAGAAATTATATAGTTTCAAGGTAAGTTCCTATTGAATAACAATAATCATTTGTTTGCAGTTATATGATTTCAAGTATTCCTATCTAACATTAATAATAATGGTCTCAAGTAACTAATAATAATATAAATGGTCTCAAGTAACTAATAATAATAATCCTTAGTTAACAATTATAGCTTCGAATAACTATTCTTAAAACAAGTACGAGGATCATTAAATAAGTTTCCAGACTTTTTTTTTCATATGGGCACTTTTATTGATAGTACACACATGAAACTCTAGTCCCCTTCAAAGTAATCTCCTCCGGCTGCAATGCACTTGTCGTACTATTCCAACAACTTCAGGAAGGCCCCATGGAAGTCCTCTTGTGTGACCTTTGTCACAGCCTCTTTCATCTCCTCAAGTGTTTCATAACGACATCTTCTGAAATTACCAAAAGTCACAGAGAGCAAGGTCTGGACTATAGGGAGGCTGAGCAACTGTCTTGATGCCCATCTTGGTCAAATAGTCTGTGATAAGTTGTGGACTGGTGCATTGTCCTGGTGGAAATGCTACTGACCTAATTTGAAGAGTGCTGGCCTCTTCCTAAGGAATCTCTTCCTGAACTCCCTTAAAACCTCAACATAGTAACCCTAACCATAACCCTTTGGCCAATCAACTCTGGTGTATTGATTTCCTTACTACTCCCACACCTTTCATCATCCCTCACAGACTCTCTGCCTTCCTTGAATCTCTTATGCCACTCAAAAACTGATGCTCGATTCATGCAAGATGCTACAATAGCAGTCTGAAGCATTCCATACGTTTCTGTGGCATTTTTTCCAACTTTAAAACAGAATTTTATTGCATATCGTTCTTTTAAAGTGTCCTCACATCCAGATTGCATTTTTAAAATTCACCAGCTGTGAAAATCAGGCTTTAGTAGGGTGTATTCCAATTCCTGCTGTAGCTGTTGATTTGAACCTGAAATCATAAAAATTGGTCAGTCATCTCATAAGATGTATAGCAATAACAGTGAATTTTCAAGAGTCTATGACAATTTTAAATGCCTGTACAAAAAAAGTCTGGAAACTTATTGAATGCCCCACATAATTTACAGTTACATGGTATAAAGTATTCCTATCTAATATTCATAATTTTCAAACAGATTTATTTGATCAATTTTTTTGTCAACACTTATCAGTAACTATTCTTGATACAAATAATTTATACACAGTTATATGGTTTCAAGTAATTATCCCTATGTAATGGGCACCTTGAGTTGTGTAATGGTTAGCAAGCTAGACTAGCAAACCTTCATGAATGAGTGAGTCTCACTGAGCATCTCATTCATTCAACCTTGTGTCACATCTAAGCAAAAATCTTAGTAAATTACAATATTCCAATTTAATAATGATAATCATTTGCACAGTTATACAGTTTCAAGTATTCCTATCTAATACTAATAATGTTCAAACTGATCTATTTGACCTATTCATGAGACTCTAACAGATACTACTGCTCTAGATCAGAGTGAACCAAGGAATAATGATGAACGGATGACCCCACATTCTCCAAAGCTCCAGAATTGAAGTCTTACTATCAGATTCAGTTTAATGGTATACTCAAGCTTTTAGGGGGTGGGTCTTACCCCTCAGCAAGGAATGTAGTCAGCATATTCTAGGTCTCACCAACAGGCTAACAAGGCTTTTACAAAATTTGAAACAAACATCTTTCAGCCTTTAGACAACAATCTGCCTTTTAGCCATGAGTTTGATACCAGAAGGTGAAACCATTCACTGAAGGAAGCTCATTGCAATTAGAAACCAGAATCATATAAAAAGCAGAAGGGTAGGGTAGCAGCAGCACTATATAGTTGATGATGACCAACTAAATTTGGCTCTCCTAGGGCTGACAGCTGTAGAAAGAAGGTCATCATACTTAAAAACACAGGTCACCTTTCTTTCCATAAGTGTGTGTGTGTGTGTGTATATATATATATATATATATATATAGAGAGAGAGAGAGAGAGAGAGAGAGAGAGCTGATAAATAAAACAAAAGAAATATTTTTAAAATGAGATTTACCAATAATTGATTCTTTATGTTCACTGACAGTCTGGTCTCTCAAAAACATTATCCACACTGTCAGTAGGGTTTAGAATATGCTGTATCTCCTGCAGAGGGGGTAAGGCCCCATGTCTACTAAAAAAAAATTGGGGGCTATCCCAGGTGTAACACTAAACTGCATCTGATGATGGGGCTCTACCTCTAGGGATCTTTATTCCCAGAGTGATAATATCTGTTAGGGTCCAAAATCTATGGGTAAAATAAACATCTTAAGGAGGAGAAGAGTTATCAAAGTAGTTCGACTAATAAGAATAGAACTCCTTCGGTTTGAATTCAGAGCTCTCCTTCTAGACCAGTTGTCATGCCAAGTTTAAAGTGACTAGTCTGCCCTACTATTTACCCATAGATGAAGGGAGTATTCATACCTTTTCCAGGGGTACTAATGCTATATGAAATGCAAACAGCTTCATTCAGGATTTGAACTGAGTCACAATGTCCATTTTCTACAATGATAACTTTTACATCAGGAGTGATTCCAAATAGATCTATTGAAAATTTAATTATATTAAATAGGAATATTTGATGACCTATGACTAAATTATTAGTATTAAAAATGGTTACTTGAAGCTATAAATGTTTACTCAGGATTATTATTAATTGCTTGAAACCATTTAACTTGTGCAAACCTAACTATTAAATAGAAATAATTACTTGAAACCATATAATCATTGGTATTAGATAAGAATACTTAAAACCATACAACTGTGTACAAATCATTTGTATTAGAAATACTTGATACCATGTATGCAAAAAAACTCTTAAGAAACAACTATACAAAAAACAAAAATATAAATGTACAATTTATACAATTCCCAGCCCGGGAGACCAGGATTCAATCCATAGTTGAGTCATACCAAAAACTCAAAAATGGTACTTGATACTTCCTAGCTTAACACTCAGCCTTATAAGGTATGGATCAAGGGTAAAGTGGAGCAATCCAGGGAAAGGAGTAGCACCCTCTCCAACACTTTGTTGTAGTAGCTATTGAAAAGGGAACCTTTGGGTTGCCCTCGACTACGGTCTCCACTTTTACTTCAATGCAATTCCCAAACTTCTAGGCATGAAATAACTCTAGGCAGGTTCACATGCTGTTAAAAACAATCATTTCTTCCACTCATTTATATATATATATATATATATATATATATATATATATATATATAAAGAAACCCTTCCTTTATCCTTTTATCTGAATTGAATTAAAAGAATGATTATTCTCATTAAAAAAAGCTGTACCTATCACCTTTAATGACAACTATTACATCAAGCGATGACAACACAGATGATTCATGAGGGTTTTTATAGTGAGTCAATCACATGTTTTGAGCTCAAAAATGATATTGGTGCTTCTTATCAGGAAAGAGTAAAGGATTTTGTTTAGTACTTCATAATTATCTCATTTATATCAAAATTTAGATGATTCTAAAAAAATTAAAAAAATATGTTCTGTACAAATACACAGCCAACAAAATTATTCCATTGCAAATCGTACTGTAAATTGTTTTATTCTCAAATTTGGAATATTTGAGAGTATTGCACTAATACAAATTTTACTATGATGTTGTGATTTTGGGGTTACAGTTAAATATAAACATAAATATTTTCATAATATATAGATTGTTTAAACTTATTCTTTTCTTATACTTAATTAAAATCCGTTTGTAATTTTATTATATAATAACAGTAAACAATTCAAGGAGCATTTTTGCATTTGATAATAAACTTGGGCAATGTATAAATAGTATATAATATTTTACTAAAATCAGTACTAGAATTTCTTAGAAATAAGCAAATAAAACACACATTCTCCCATATATTGTTATAGGAAATATCGACTTGAGAGGTCATGAAAAAATAAAGTTTTGGTTTAACTAACCTAATGGAAGGTCCAGTTTAACTGTCACGTGATAGCCCACGGAGACGATAGAAATAAGATTAATACTATCCTCCCGTTGGAATAAATAGTGGCGACCTGTCAAAAAAGTGACCGTTAAGGAAGAATGTAGGTCACAGAGGGGATATCAACAGGTGTTGGTACTTAGTAACCTCAGGTCGCTGGACACCAAGGGGGAGAAGAGAGAAGCCAAATGATTGGCTGGGACCCCAAAACGGAAGTAGGGACTCCTTCCCCTCAGCGGAAGTAAATAATAAGAAAGTCAGTTTTTGAGCAGGGCTCGTGGCAGACAGACCCATAGCCATTTACTCCGGGTTGAAGACAAAAGAATATCTGAGACATGAGGGACCCCAGGTTCTTCAAGCCAGTGTAAAAAAATAGAATAAAGTCTATAAGCCCGTGAAAGAGGAAAGATTCTCCAGTGGAACCCCGTCGAAAAATAAGATAAGTAACTTTGGGGCCATTTCTCCTTTATACCCAAACTTTATATACCACTCTCTCTCTCTCTCAATTTGAAGAAAAACAGAAGTCAAGAAAAGACATTTTTATTCGTGGACTGTCCATTTATTATATGTTTGACACTTTGAAAGTGTACCTCTTTGTATAGTAAAGGATTAATGTATTTTTATGTTACCACGTGGTCTAAGTTGTTCTTTGCAGTTCTGCTATGAATTTGTTACCTCATGCTTCCTTTTCAGCTTCTATTCGCCTTATGTTATCTTGCTTAGAATTGTCCTATAAATTCCCTTAAAATATCACACAGGAAACCGAAGTTGCCAACTACTACAATATAATATTATTACGACTAAACCTATAGGTCCATATTCTTCCATTGTCTAGGGGAAGGAAGGAAGGAAAGCGGCCTGGTGGGTGTGTGGATAGTGTGAAATTTGGAACCCCTTGCCAGCGGCAGTCAGTCTGGCCCTAAATTAATCCCTCACATAATATGCCAGTTCTTATATGCCTGAGAGAAAAACTCTGAACGAGGACTTATTCTATAGGGGATCAAGTGCCAACCTGTCCCGTCTTCACACGTGCGAAAATAAAAGTCCCGTTTTGGGATTTTAGTCAATTTGCCGTCACACTAACCTAATGAAAGGTCCAGTTTAACTAACCTAATGAAAGGTCCAGTTTAGGATTATTGTAATGTAGTAACAGCCCTTCTACTCCTGGATAACCTGATCCCAGGGTGTATAACCAACAACAAAGGGTCATCCACAAGAACTCTCCCAGTAAGTTCAAGAAAGTCCCACAAATGTGGGTGACTTTTCATAGGGTCAGTCAGTAAGTCAGTGACCAGCAGAAGACAAGTTAAAAGCTTAAATCTTGTAGCTAGCAAATTTGCTCAGCACCAATTGGGGGTGGGCTACAATTTATGAAAGAGAATCTTTCCTTCAACAATTTTTTTTTAAATTCACTTCACCCTGATTTGAGAACAGTTTAGAGGAAGGTTAAAACATACTTATATAAAGAGAGTGGTATTTTTCTATCACCATGGGAACTCATTGTAATTCCTTCATCTTGCCTTTGTCTCCAGCAACTTTCAAGAACCAACAATACATTATATACTTAAAAGAAAAAAATTTGTGGAGGGAATCAAAGAAATTTCAAATAAAACTAAATTTTCACCTAGATTTCTACTTTATATATGAGAGATCAACATGATAAAGATCTGGTTTAGCTCACCTGATGGACACAAAATAAGGGTGCTATTTAGTATTATACTTACACTGTAAAATGAACCACTTGCTAAGAACTTGGAAAGTTTTGAAATTTTAAAAAATGAATATGCTAAAAACATCAGGGTCCCATAAGTAATCAGAAAGGTTATAAGTTCTACAAGCAGATGGATGAAAAAGACATTTGGCTTGCTATAGTAAGATGAGATGAAAAAAAAATGTGTGGAGGGAATCATAGAAATTTTGAGTAAAACCAAAACAATAATCAGGAGAAGAAAAACATTTTTCTTTTATTTTTTAATGAGTTGCCTTAACTTGTTTTTTTTTTTTGTTTTCTCCCTTACAAATGTTACAAACCGATTTCTTATACTATGATAATTAGCATGAGAAAGAAAACATTTAGCAATCAATATTTGTTTTGGTTTTTCATTATTTTTTTTGTTTTGTTTTTTTAGTTCCCAATACAAGGATTTTTAATTTCCTTGAAAAATATCAGTTGCCTTCCCTCCTGCCACATTTTTTAAAAAAATATTTGGTATTTGTATTTTGTTTGACTTCCTTGTTCTATAAAGAAATAAAAAAAAAAAAAAAAAAAAAAAAACAGGTTTTTATTACTCAACTACAATGAGCAAGTTTTTGACAAAACACTTTTGGTTTGCATCAGGCACAAATGATAAGAAAGATAAGGAGGAAGATAGGGAATAGATATCCAACGCTTTTAAAAAGGATAACAAACATGTATTTGGGAATAACATAATAGAGAAAAAAAAATCAATACCCAAGGGAGAAAAGAAAGCAAAACAAATCAAAACCAACTAACATGAAAATTAGACACATTATCTTTAAGTTTTCACACAATATTCTCCCAACATTTTCAATGTAAACAAGAAGCTATAAAAGTTTTTATGTTACACTAATAATAAAAGATTGTTGCTTTTTTCCCCAAAGTCAAACTTACCAACATAACTGACTGGTTACTTTTTTTTTTTTTTTAAATCACAACTTATTTAGATTATTTCTAAGACAGTGAAGAACAGAGTGTATCCAAGACAATCATCATCATCAAGTAATGCTAACAGCACAGATTTCCTTGACTCTCTCTCTCTCTCAATCCATCCCTGTCATCCATTGCTCCCAGCAGGTCTTCTAAACTACATCCTGTGTCTGCACAGACCTGATGTAAATAAGTTCCTGCTGGTCAGCCAACACTGCCATGTCCATGTGTAGGGGTCCATTGAAGAAAGTCATTCAGGACTTCGCCTTTGCTTGTCCATTATGTCTTGTTCATCTTACTTGGATGGTTTTTGAGATGGGAAGTAAGTGGCGATACACCTGTTTTATGGGGTGTTGCTTCCAGGATTTCTTCATAAGCTCTCAATATCTATTTACCCAACCCCTTCACAATGAGCAGGATATGACATAAGTCAGTTTTTAAGTGGAGTTAAGCTGGTTTGAAATCAGTTTTTATTATGACTAAAGAGCCTTGTCTATGCTATTGTGTACCATTAGCTAGGAAAAGATGAGATGGATCCATGCCTTTATCAACAATATTAGATTAAAGTGAAACACAAATAGCTAAGTCCAGGATTTGAACTGGGGTTGCCCATTCCATTTTCTACAATGATAACCATCATACTACACATGCCTCCACAAGCCTCAGGCTCAAACTCACAATTCCTTTTATCTTGGGGATACCTGATTGTTCATACCAACTGGTTTACCAACTAAGCCACGAGAGCTACTGGTATTGTAGAACCCTAAATTATACCTATAAACCCATTCCTTTATCTCTTGATCTGTCGGCAGTTGATTTGTTATTGCTTTATATACTAAATATTAATAGCATTTTTTTTTAAGTGAAGCATTGTCAATCATTATTATCATAAGTTTTAACAGGTATTTTTATTCATTTTTTAAAATTCTGTTACTGCCTACAACAGATACTGTTCCTCACTGTGGTAGTAATAACAACCTGAGTAAGTTGTGATAAAAAAGCAACTAGATTTTTTTTCTTCCAAGAAGGAGTAGAAAGAAGCATAAGCTTATTTAGTTCTACTCCATTTTTTGCTAATATACAATAAAAAAAAATCAATACATATTTTTTAAATTCCATATCTCAAAATAAAAAAAAAAGAAGTAAGGAACTTTATCACTGGTAAAACTAAATATAACAATATTGGCAGCAAAAGTAAGTAAAGTTGACGACTGTAGTCGAGGGTGACCAGAAGGCTCCCTTTTCGATAGCTACTACACCAAGGTGTAGGGAAGGGCACTACTCCTTTCCCTGGATTGCTCCACTTTACCCTTGATCCTTACCTTATAATGCTGAGTGTTAAGCAAGGTTGTATCAAGTACCATTTTTTGAGTCTTTGGTATGCCTCGACCCAGGATTGAACCCAGGTCTCCTGGGCCATTGGCAAACACTAACTTTTATGTCAATGTCCAGAAAACCATTACTAAAAAAACATAACTAGCCATTAAGCTTGACATTGTAACAGTCTACTTATAGAATCTACAGAATTAATTGCAAATAAAGGGAAGTATTCTATGATTAACATTTAATAGTTATCCCTCTTGAGAATGATCAGGGTTAGCACAAAAATGACCCCCCCATGCCTAGATACACACTAATTAAGATGTAAACCAGATCAAAAATTGCTTTATTCTCTTAGTTAAAACATTTTAATACTCTTTCACTAGCAAAGATTTTGCTACATTCCTATGGCATTTTTGCTGTTACAAACAAAAATCTAATCATTACAAAATAGATTACAAAAAAAAAAAAAATTCAAGAGTTGAAACTACATTCAAGATTAAATTTTGTAGAAGAAGAAGACGAAGATGAAGAAGACTTTTGTGATCTAGATGTTTCTGAAGCAGTCATGAAGAACTTTTTTGAGATGTGAGCTGCAAGAGACATGGTCCATTGTCAGGCAGGTCACACTAGGGGGGAAAAGGGGGGGGGGGGTCAAGGTAATTTCACATTGAAGGTACATCAGCTATTTTCACTGCATGTAAGCATCTGCTTTGGAAATAGGGACAAGTTGATTCCCCCCTCCCTTTCTTCTAGGTAAAAAGATGTTTTCAATAAAAAAATTGAAATCTTAGGCAGGATATTTAGAAAGCACTGCAAGCCACATGTGGCCAATGGGCCACAGTTTGCTTATGACTGTTCCAAAGTGTTTTCATTTTTTGCTTGTCTCTCATGAAGAAAAAATTTAAATATTAAAATAGATAAAAAGAAAAAAATGAAAAGAAAAGAAACTAGAAAAAAAATACTGATAATAATTATATCAAATACAAACTGATACAACTCTTATCCAACACTGAATATTTACAGTTTATACTATCTTCGTAACAACTAAATTATCATTGAGGAAGGGGTACTATCCTAACAGTAGAACAATAAATGAAAAACCAAGTGAGTGCTTCTATGAAGAATATCAATCTTTGGGTTCTCTGCATTATGAGATGTTTAGGAAGGTTACCTTATCAACCTAAATTTTAGCAATCAATAAACAGTTCTATACTCTTTATATTAATACTCTACTTACCGACCAGTATAAGGTGGGTGTCATGAGGAAAGGCAAGAATGATAAACCAGAAAGAAAAAAGAAAGACCAACAATATATCTGCCTTTCTATTCTTCACCCATGCTGAAAGACTTAAATTTCCCTTACTCCTACTGCCACTAGACAACAGTTTCACCTAAATTCATAGATTTTTCTTTCAAGTTAATTTGGAACATTCCCCCACCAATCTATTAACTTCTTGCAAAGAGAATCATAGTCCAGGTTAAAAGCACACAAAGGGTAACCTGAAGCCAAACTTTTTAAGACTTTATTTTTGATGCAGGTATCATTAGAGAACAGGCAAAGTTTTGGTAAATACTGGAGGCTTTACCCCATTTACCAAAACTTTTTCATTCCGCAATGATGCCTGCATCAGAAAAATAAGGTTTAAAAAAAGTTGTTTTGGGTTACTCTTACCAGATTTTTCACTTGATGAAAATGCCCATATTTAATAAATGCAGTGACTTTGGCCAATTTACACACACTTTTTCCCCATAAGAAAGATAAGGTTTAAAAACATTACCCTTACTCTACTTTTAATCTGGAGAATAATAGCATTGTTGAGTTTTTTAAAAAAAAGGTCATATATATATATATATATATATATATATTGATTTTAATTCGCAACTAAATTATAATTTTGTGAAGGTTTCATTTATGCTGAACTGTTATTGTAATTATCCAAATTCTCATAATAATGAGATAACTATGAAATGTTAATTAGAATCTACTCCTCCCTAAATAAAACCATCAATCTCATCATGGGCTATTATTAACTTTATGATACTAATTAAAATCCTACACTCCTTCCAAAATCGACCATAGTGGGGGGAGGGTAAATGACCCGAAGGCTCCCTTTTTGATAGCTACCAAACCAAGGTGTAGAGGAGGATACTACTCCTTTCCCTGGATTGCTCCATTTTACCCTTGATCCGTATCTTATAATGCTGAGTGTTAAGCAAGGCATCAAATACCATTTTTTGAGTCTTAGGTATGACTCGACCAGGAATTGAACCCATGTCTCCCGGACCATTGGCAAACACTAACTATTATGCCAATGTCCAATATCCTTCCAAAACAGAGGCATCAATATTATCCTGAACCACTGTTAACTAAGAAATGCTAATTAAAATCCTTCACTTTTTCTTGAATAGAAGCATCTATATCATCATGGATTACAATTAACTATGAAATGTTAATGAGAACCCTTCACTTCTTCCTGAATAGAAGAATCAATATCATCATGGATTGCTGTTAAGTATGAAATGTTAATTAGAATCCTTCATTTATTCCTGAATAGAAGAATCAATATCAACAAGAACCTAATAGGTTCATAAATCATTAAGTTTGAGTATATATATTAACTCCTAAATAAAGCATTAAGTTGTTTCTGAGTTCACACAACCAACTAGTAACAAATGAAAGGATTTAACTAAACTCTACAATCCTAAAATCTTTGCTTGTTTTGAAAAAGAAGAAATAGAATATAAAATTTAAGCACTTAAAGAGACATGTAATCTTAACTTAAAATGTACTCTTCCTCTTCAAGAAATAAGAATTACAAAAACAAACAAGTACTGTCAACTAAAACAAAGACATGTTAATTCAACATATCTAAGAATTATATTTGTTGCCAAAGATAAGTATGGCACAAAGTCAGAATTATTGGGCACCCAGTGAGAATCTTAAGCAACTGTAAATAGCTTCTGTTGTTAAGAGTGAAACAGTAATAAAACAAACAAAAAACACAATATAGTGTTGAGTTGGATGAGTAGAGGAAGTATACAAGTTGAAAAAGAGGTCTGTAAATAGGAGCAGTGCAGGATGTTGTGGTAGGAGCATCAATTTCCTGGGTGATAGAATTTCAGATATATCAGCCATGCTACAAAGATTCCTTTAATGACCAAATGTTAAGAACACTAAAATACTCAATAAGTTTCTTGTCTGCGCACGGATTCTGTTGTCTTGTACACCCATCCTGATAATACCATTACAAAGGCAGTTTATCTGTTTGTGTATGCATGCACGCACGCGCACACACACACACACAACAACCAAATGCCCTTGAAATAAACTAAAGAACCTCTCAACAGACTTTAATAGACTAAGAGGATGATAGGATTAAGAGATGAATGCTAACCATTTTTTCCACCTAGATGTAGAATCTTTATTTAAATTAAACAAATCAGATTTTAATCCCTTTCCTATTTTTATGATGCCAAAGAGTTTAAATCAAAGTATTGTTCTCTGAAGGCAAATGACAATTTTTTTTACTTAAAATCAATGCACAAATACAGATGCTGTTGCTAAAAATGTACTACTGAAATAATAGCTTTTCATGATTTTTCAAAATGTGATAAATTTCTAATAAAGCTGTCATCATGAAGAATAACTTGCTTAAAAGGACACCTTCAAGGTTCATTAAATTTTATATTGGGTCACATCCTATTTGTAAAATGTATGTTCTACTAATTTGTATTTGTTGTTACTGCTATAAATAAAGTCAGTATAGCTGATTACTTTATTAAGTGAATTCCTTCATAGAAACTTTCACATAGTGCAAATTGGTTGGTTAGGTTTGGGTTTGGGTTTTATGGCATATCAACCTTTGTAGGTTATTTAATGCCAAATCCACTTTTATACAAATAATCAATTCTATTTCAAACAATTCAGTTTTGTATGAGTATACAGTTTAGATATCAAAACAGTTCTATTTCAAGTAATTTAGTTTACCATAAGTACACAGATTAGTTCTATTTAATCCATAGATAGGACCCTGTCAGGTGCTACCACTCCGGGTCAGAGTGAACCTGGGAGCAATGGCAATGAAGGAGTACTCCACATTCCCCAAAGCTCCAGCATTACTGGAACTTCACCATGAGTTTGTTTAGCGTTATATCTAGGACACTTGTTGTGTGTGTGTGTGTGGGGGGGTCTTACCCACAGTCAATGTATTCTACAGCTCCAGCCGAATGGGCAATCACACAGTGCAAGGCTTTCAAAATCAGACCTTTGCAAATATTCTAAGAACAAATAAATAAATATGAGGGAAGTACTTAATGATTACCATTTAAGATTATATCTCTTGAGAAATGATCAAGATGAGATCAAAAGTAGCTAATGAAATTGGAAATTGCTTTAAGTTCAGGCATTTTAATTCTTAGAACCCGAGTGGCCAGTACCTAGAAGTACATATACCAAAGTATTCTGAATTCTGGCTGGAAAATACCTATTTCTACATTGTTAATGCATAGCAATAATACAACCAATTGAGCTGTTAAGTTATAAATTCTTTAGGGTAGAACCCACAAGGTGTATCAGGGTTCTTGCATATTGCTGTCATTGCACTAAGATAGATAGCCTAACAATGTGCTATTTATACTGTTACTGTAGTGTACTAAACAAGAATCAAATCATCATAAAATACAATTGATTGTCCTTTATCTTTAGGTATAATGTACTGCAATACATTAAATGTTTTTCAAAGAAAAATATTTAAAACTGCAAGGCTTGACTAATAATCATATAGATCTTATAAATGGTATCATTACATGTAAACAAACTGTTAAAGACTTTAGGGGAATTAAATAAATACAATTATTATTTGTTTGCTATATTTCCTTGGACATCTAAAATCAACCTTGAGGAGGGGGAAAAAGAGAATCTTTGTACAGAACATAATATTAATACAATATCTATATGCAGATCAAATTCTGTTAAGTAATTCATCTGACAATTCCCAAAAATGTCCTCTTAAATTCTTTTCCTTATTCTTATTTGTGAAATCATCTAAATCAATCTTAATTTTTTTTAAAAACATTTTTGCAGTTTTTGATCTGATTAGGCAATTTATTCCAAAAGTATAAACCTCTATTGGCAAAAGAAAATCTAATTAGTTTTTGAAATCAGCATTAATAGTAATTTCTAGTTCAAGGAGAAATATTTTTAGAATGTCTACTATAATTAGAAATTTCATTTATCATTTTGAAAGTGTCAATTATAATCACCTCTCATTCTTCTTTTGAGCAGTTAATCCTAAATTCTCCAAGCTCTCTGTAAACCATAGTTTTTTAACTCTTTTTATTAGTTTTGTCACTCTTTGAAAAGTTTCCAAGTAATTTTTTTAAATAAAAATAATTAACAATAATCTATAAAGAAAGCTATAGAATATAACGAATATTTATACAATGACTTCAAGGGTTACAAAATAAACAATTTCCAAAAAATAAATGAACCTTTGCAAATATATGCCAGATTTTAAGGTCAAGATTAAATTCAGAAATGTTTGCCATTTTCATAGAAGAAAAGTATAAGGCAGATATTCTCAGGAAATTTGTTAATTTAAAAACAATCTAACTTTTTTTTTTAATGAGGAGACTCAGTTTATAATATAACAGCTATAGTAAAGAAAACCCTCACTTTCTGTCTATATCAAAAGTGAAACTGTAGAATTACAATATCAGTGCTTATTCTCTTTCTTGCATTTTTTAAAAAAAATTTTTAAAAACCTTTTTGTTGTCATAGTTTAGATTTTTGAGGAATAAACTTTAAAACCTAAGTAGTTATTTAAAAAAGATTTTTTAAAATTAGATAAAAATATTAACTTATTTTGAGCTAAAACTTAACACTAACACGATGATGACTGTAATAAAAATAGCAATACAGAAAGTCTCAGTTTTAGAAAATAGGCAGAAAGTATACGTTCATTTTACTATAGCAGTTATATTGTAAACTGAACACCCTCCACCACTAAAAACCTTTAGAAAATAATTTCAAAAAATATTTCTGTGAAAACAGTAAATTTAACTTAAGTGAATCTTGACCAGTTTTAATGAGAAAGATACTGAAACAATAACATTTTCTGAAAAATTTTGTAATCTTGGAGAGGGGGGAAAAAAAGAAAAAAAAAGCACTTTATTTGAAGGAAATAAAAGTTTTGAAGTCAATGAAACAATTGTTACTTCTGTATATTTCTGTTAATAACTCTAGTTATGTTTAGAATGACAAATATTGATATTATTCTGGACTTACAGTGCAGTATCATATGAGCCCAGTTGGCTGGGGCTGTAGAATACACTGACTGCATCTCTGCAGTCCTGGATATAACAGTAAACAATCTGATGGCAAGGCTCCAGCCTTGAAGATTTATGGAATGTGGAGTACTCCTTCATTGCCATTGCTCCCAGATCCACTCTGACTCACAGTGATAGCACCTGATATGGTCCTATCTATGGCTCTAATAGAACAAACTGTGTATGGAAACAAATGACTGATGTTAAATTGTGACTGTTATATAGCAATGCTTGAAACCATTTAACTGTGTCCAGAAAAGAGCTCAGGCTCATTTAAGAATGTTATCTACAAAATGTGTTCACAATCATATTTGATATACATGTATAAATAAGATTTGGCATTAAATAAATAAATAACCTACAATGGTTGATATGCCATAAAACCAAACCAGTATCATATCAATGTTCCAATTCCTACCAAATCACCAAAGTTAAACAGCTACGTAGTACCTACATGAGACCAGTATGTCAGACTAAATAAAACAGAGTAAATAGGAACAACACTGATATGATACTGTTGAGTAAATACAAGATCTCTCCAGAAAGTATCCAGCTATTTGGAATATTTTCAGTACTAGCTGTGTTGCTTGATATAACTTAGCTACCAATCAGAAGACCTCACTGTGCATGTGTGAACAGACACTCTCTTGGGGTTACTCAGTTGGCAGTGAAACATCATTGAGTGAGCTTCTCTCCAGCATTTTCTTTGTTTCACAATGACCAAGGGATAAGATCAACAAATATTCATCAAGGTCATCCACAGAAAGTATGAGATGAGATCAAGAAGTATCAAGATTGAAGCTTAATATATTTTTTTAAATTTAAATGATTAGTTGGTTGGTTGTGTTATGTTTTATAGCATACCAAACCTTGTAGGTTATTTAATGCCAAATGCTATTCATATATATATGATTTGTAAACAAATAGTTTGTAGGTAACATCTTTAAGCAAGGCAGAGCTCATTTGTTTGCACACAGTTAAATGGTTACAAGTATTGCCATTTATTGTTTGCAAACAGTTAAATGGTTTCAATTATTGCAATCTAATGTTAATAATTCAAATTGATATTATTTATTTGCACACAGTTAAAAAGATTTAAGTATAAAGCATTCTATTTGACCTATAGATAGAACCCCAACAAGTACAACCACTTCAGGTCAAAGTGGTCTTGAGAGTAACGGCAATGATGGATTACTCCATACTCCCCAGAGCTTCAGGACTGGAGACTCACCATCAGCAGTTTAATGTCATATCGAAAACACTTGTTGGAGGTGGTGGATCTTATCCCTCTGCTGTGATGCAATCAGCATATTCCACTGCCCCAGGTAAGTGGGCTGAAATTTAGGTCAAGACATATGCACAGCTGAAAAACCTTCATAATGAAGTGACTGCTGTCTAGCATCCTCTATATTCACCAAACCTAGCACCATGTGACTTTCTTGTTTACTAAACTGAAAATTCACCTCAACAGTAAGATTTGAGGATGTGGAGGACATTGTAAACAACAGTGCAGCTTCTATGTCAAAAAGAGTTTCAGATGTGCTTTGACCAATGGGTAGCTCACTGGAATAAGTGTGTTGGATGCTAAGGGGACTATTTTGAATAAAATTAATATTTCATTTTTTGTTCATTTCTGTCTTGGTAAATAAAGCTTCCATCTTAATACCTAAACTAGCATTCTCTTGTTGGTTTATTCTGTCAAAAATGAGATACTATTAAGTAAACTTGTATAATGAGTGACCTTTGCATTTATCATGAATACACATCCAGTTTTGGTTCAAAATATACAATCATCCTGAATATTTTGAGAATCGGTTGTATAGTCATGATGTAATTTGGCCACGAGTCAGAGGACCTTACTATGAATGTGTGAACAGACACTCTCCTTTGGGATTACTCAGTTGGAAATGATACAATAAACTAACCCCTGATAAAAATTTTCTACTGATACTACCATTTTGACGAGGAATCTCTTGAAAGCAATACATATTTTGGAAGACCTTCAATAAGCTAAATACCCAAAATGTGTTCAATTTGCAATCAAAAGAAATCAGTGATTAACAGTGAAGATTTGTGGATCCCATAAACTTTCTAAAAAATGTTCAGCCATTTTGAATATCCCAAGAACCAGTTGTGCAACTGAGCAACCAATCAGCGGGACCTTACTGCTCATAACGAAACAGACATTCTTGTTAGGTTATTCAGTCAACAATGAGATGCCACTGAGTAAGCTTGAATATTGTGTGACCTTTGCATTAACCAAGAATATACATCCAGTTTTGTTTGAAACTTGGACATTTATCCATGTAAACTATTCAAATGACTGAAAGGTTTTTGAGAATGATCAAATAAGCTAAGTCAGTAATTAATTCAAATTCTGGAAGATTTTCAATGAGTGAACAACCAAAAATGCTAAATGCATGTAAGCAGCGGTCCAAAAAATATCAGCAATCGACAGGCTGAGAATTAGAAGATCTAGGAATTCTATAGATAGTTTGGAAAATATACAACCATTCTAAACATCTTGATTGCCAATGTTTCAAGTCTTGTGCAGATAAACATCACATAACCCAAGTCTGTCTGCCTCCCACTTCTACGGTTCAGATTTGGATCTCTGTGACCTTTAACATAGAGACCATGGATAAGATTAAAGGGAATGAAAGGAGACAACTGATCTCAAAAGAGGACTTTATAGGATATTTTAAAAAGTGGAAGTAACACTGAGTTAAATTTATAAAATCCCGAGGGGGTCACTTTAAAGAGGCTAATCCTGTTGACTCTGAGGGGCACTGACTATGCTATAGTTTCCATAGTAGATAGGATTTTATGGGTAGAGTTGTTAGTCCTAACTGTCCTGGCTTTGAAGTCAAAATTTTTTACTTCTCCTAGATTGGTTTGTCTACCTACAAGGCTAGAGAACCCTGTCTATCCTACTATTTACCAATAGTAGTGGTGGGGAGATGCTTTCCTTAATACAAAGGGAACAACCTTATCTAGGATTTGAACTTGGCACACTGATTTTATTTCCTACAATGATAACCAAGTCTGTTGTTTTATATATGATTGTTTTGTTTTTGGTTTTTTGGTGGGGTGGGGGGTCTTTACTTAACATAGCATCACCCAAGTCTGTCACACACACACACACAAAATTTGGCTCACTGCAATTTCTGGAATCACCTTTGAAAGAGAGGATATTTCAGACTATGTATGAAATTAAGGGGAATGCAACCAGAGATGTAATAGGAATCCAAAAAGAAGACTTTGCAAACTGTTTTAACAAGTGGAATAAATGACAGGATAAGAGTGAGAGGTACCCAAGTGTAATACTTTGAAGGGAACTGAAGCATCATTGCTAGAGAGACTGCTTTTTTCATTACCATTAAATGGCTTGTATATTCCTGGACATAAGCACATAGATATATCAATAAGGCTGTAACTTATTGATGGAAATGACATTTTTACACAGCAATTATTTATTTTTCAACATAATCTCTTTCCATGTCAATGCATTTAATTTAGTAGTGAATATGTATTACATATATTAAACATTATACAGTGAAAATGTCAAATCAAAATTAAGTGAATAAATATATTTCAGTCAATGAATTAATTGCTCCACCTTTATATATATATATATATATATATATATATATATATATATATATACACACACAATATCAGTTCATTTAATATGCCCTCCTAGCAAAAAAAAATTTTTTTAATTTCTTGAGAAACAAGACTTAAAATTAAACATTCAAAATTGTTTTGTGTATAATGACTACACACTTGATATATTCTAAAAAGGTGAAAAACAGAAAAAAATATATATAATCTACAATACCTCCCTCCCACATAGTCTGATTTGGTTTCTTTGTTTAATGACATATCAACCTTTGTGGGTTATTTCATACCAAAGCTATCCTTGTAAAAGTACAGTTGCAGAACTACTTAACCTATAGCTGAGGGATAAGGAGATTCATGCCTTTCCCAAGAGTATTAGTCCAAAAGAGAATGCAATAACACAGTTGGAATTCAAACTCACTTACTACAATGTCTCAGCCCAGTATGTTAGCCACTATGCCACAGAGACTCACTCCCCCATGGTTTGAATGTTATATATTAAATATATAAGAACAATGAATTAATTTATAAGGAAATATCAACCTTAATCCTTCATCACAACACTTAAAACTGATAAACCTAATACATTAATCTAAATTGAAATTATATCCTGGATCATGGAAACTAGTCTAAGTGTTGTCTTCTGTTTTACAATTATTGTTAGAAAGGTAAAATTTATTAATTCAAGCTTTGAGAGTTTTGACATAGATGAAAAAAAATTAATTTTCATCAGAAGATCTTGAGTGATCTAAAACTTGACATTACATTTTCTGATGACAGAAGAATTGAAATTTTGGTGGTATGTTATTCTTGCAAGACAATGGATTTAGGTCTAGGCAAAGTTGTATAGAAGACCAACAGTTCCCCACATACAGCAGGTTTCTCCTCTTCTTACTACCAAAAAGAATAGCAAGGAATACTAAAATTTGTCATCAAGATCTTAATAGAAGGTGCCAGAATGAGGTTGAAGGCAATGTTGAACTGCCTTACGTACTCCAGCTTTTTCATTCAGAATTATACTTCTCCAAGATTGGTTACCAAATGAGGCAAGAAATCCCAGTCACCTTGCTATTTTATTCATAGCAAAGTAGAAAGGAAATTAATTCATCTGATTATAACCACAAAAAAGAAAAAAATCATTTTTAGACTTTCAAAAATGTCTTCATCTTTTATATTCAAAATCTCACAATTAAAATTACTGAAAATCATCATTTCCCTGGAGCTCTAAAAATAATTTTTGTTTTTTTACTAAGACTCTCATATTCTTAAGATGAGAATGTGTTTAATATTCTATCTTTTAGATGTCAGCTTTTTTTTTTTTTTAAATCTAAAATTAATTTTATTTTAAATTGATATTAACTTGTTTTCATTGGGGATTTTTGTTGTTGCTTTCCTTTTTCTTATTTTAAGATAAAATAAAAAAATTCAAATTGCATCATTTTCAGATGATTGTAATCATTTAAAAGCTGAAACTTAAGTATTTTTCACATAACACTGAAACTGAGAAAGTATGTGCTTCATATCTAATAAAACAAGATATAAAAAATATATACAAAATAAAACTGTTTATGGTTTACCTTCAAATCAGTTGCTGTCAAAAGATTAGAGGAAGCTTACCTGCAAATATAAAAAAAATGTATATGTAAATAATAAATTATTCATATAAAAATAAGTAAAGCCTATTTTTTTAAGTGTAATTGGATTGAATTTATGAATACATTGACTTACTCAAATAAAATATTCAAGTTAATAAAGAGACAAAAACAGACATGGTAATTCATTTAGTCAGTTCATTCTTAGTAATTAACAAAAAAAAAAAAAGAATTTCTGACAGCATGTCACAACCCACCTAGGGTTATTTTATGCCAAGAGGTTAGGGAATTGCATTTATTGTACATTCATATTTACATTTTTTGTGTAATCATTCTTTAAGAGGGTCATTTTTGTTTTTGGAGGTCCAATCGAATGGTTTTATCAAATACAAATAATTTTTAAACAAATCTGACCTATAGATGGGACCTTAATTTTGATTAGTTGTGTTTTATGGCATATCAATCCTTGTAGGTTTTTTTAATAGATATATATATATATATATATATATATATATATATGTATGTGTGTGTGTGTGTGTGTGTGTATGTTGCGTTCTGGTTAGTGAACGCTTGTAATATTGAATAAAGGACAAACCACAATATGAGAGGAAATAGAGATATATTTTCAGGAAAAAGTATATACAATAGAGAGACTATAAGTAGACAAGAACATAGGATTAGTGAATACAGAATAAAGATATAGTCCAACGATTGTATTGGCTTCCGTTATTACAGTAGCAAGTAAGGTGATCTAGTGCAAACTCCAGTCTCCAATGCTCTAATACTATTCCTATAAGAAGCTGCTCTTCACCTAGTCTGCCCTGGTATTAGTAGCTACTGCTATATATGGCAGATGGACCAGTTCATTGTGTGGAAAAAGATGGGTGATACCCAACTATATATATATATATATATATATATATATGCACGCACGCACACACACACACACACACACACACACACTAGACTTATAAAATATAGTTGGTCACATTTTTTAAACAAGCCTGAACTCATTTGTTTGCACACAGTTGAATAGTTTCAAGTATTGCAATTTAATATTAATAATAATCCCTAGATTAAGGGAAAACAGCTCTATTTAATCCATAGATGTGACCCTAACAGGTGCTACCACTCCAGGTTAGAGTGAATCTGAAAATAATGGTAATGGAGAACTCCAAATTCACCAATGCCAAGATTGGAGCTTCAACATCAAATGTAGTTTAATGTCATCCCCAGAACACTAAACGGTTTCAAGTATTGCAATCTAACACTAACAATTCAATTCAATATTATTCATTTGTTTACAGACAGTTAAATAGTTTCAAGACTTACTATGAAATACTAATATTTCAATTTAATATCGAGCATTTGTTTGCACACAATTAAATGGTTTAAAGTATAGTAAATGATTAAATAATTTTATTTGACCCATAGATGAGACCCTAACAGGTACTACCACTGCTGGTCAGAGTGAACCTGAAAGTAATAGCAATCAAAGAGTACCCCACAGTACCCATATCTCCATCAGATGGATTTTAGTGTTATACCTAAGTCATTTTTTGCTGGAAGATGCAGTATTGAGAGTATCAAAAAATTGGATAATGATACAGTAAAAGGATTAATATCAAATGGTAACTATATTATTTTTTTAAACTTTGTTTTTAGTTGATATTACTGTTGGTTTAGTCCCAATTCATTAAGTCATTTGTGTGCCATAGTAGACATTCTGACATCTGAGAGAGGCGAGTTGGATTAAGTAGGCATGTCTATCACCACTTCCCCCACTAGTAGATTGCCCAGTTGGCTGGGGCTGTAAAATACACTGACTGCACCTCTGCTAAGGGGTAAGACCACGTCCCCAACGAGTGCCCGGGATATGACACTAAACAATCAGATGAGGTTCCAGTGATGCTGGGGCTTTGAGGAATGCAAAGTACCCCTTCATTGCCATTGCTCCCAGGTCCACTGTCCCAGAATGGTAGTACCTAATAGAGCCATATTTATGGGTTAAATAGAACTAAACTGAATACTTATGCTAAACTGAATTGTTTGAAATGGAACTGTTTTTGACATTGAAACTGTACTTACACTAAACAATTGTTTAATATAGAACTGTTTTGACATTTAACTATGTGTAAACAAAATCTATACTTATATTAAACTGAATTGGCTGAATTAGAACTATTTGAATAAACTGAATAGCCTGAAATAGAAATGGTTTTGATAATTAAACTGTGTACTCATGCTTTGGCATTAAATAACCTGCAAAGGTTGATATGCCATAAAACCCAACCAACAAACCCACTAGTAGAATTGGTTACCAATAGCAAGGAATATTCTATGGCCTAATAGCGTCATCTTCTGTTAACCATCATGGCATGCTAGTGATAAGATCCTTGTTAAGATATCTGGCATTGAGACAGTAAAGAGAAGTGGATTCTTTACTTTTCTCAAGGTCATTATTACAAAAAAGACAACACTGTGCTCCATACTGATAACAATTATATCACCTCATATCTATTGTACACATATCTAATCAATTGGAGTGAAGATGTGGTCATTTGCTAAGGTTAGTTTAGTTTAGCAGAATGCCACAAACAGAGCACCCAGTGAGAATAGAACTCACTGATAATGGTCTATTTGTTTGGTTTGGTTTAATAGTATATCTACCTTCATTGGCTATTTAATGCCAAAACTATCTTTGTAGAAGAACAGCAGTGATACTATTTCAACCATAGTTGGGAAGATAAGGGTATTCATACCTTTCCCAAGGGTTGTGGGTTGAATCACCATGACCAGAAAATCCAACAAACACTTACACAGGACATATGGAAACACTGGACAGCTGTTTCAACCTTATTATGTCTCATCAAATCAGTGACCACAGATTACAGAGCCAAAACTCTAAAACTGAGCCATCAGTCCATATCATACACAAGTGATGCTAAATTAACTGGTCATGGTAATTGTGCAGCCAATTAACCTGAATATGTCTTGCAAGTTACATCCATACTTTTTATAGAGGACATGGTCACCTCCAGGACCAAATCTTTCCAAGAGGATTAGAAACATGCATCCACCTAATTATTATGACCTCAAGAGCAAGGATATAGATCTACGTTTTCTTTTATTAAGTAGAAGAATTATATTGGGAATTGAATTACCATGACCAGAAAACACTTACACACAACATACAGAAACAATGGACAGCTGTTTCGACCTTATTAGGTCTCATCAGCAGTGTATACCGTGATCTCCACCACTGGAGATCAAACCAGCAACCACAGATTGCAGAACCGGAACTCTACAACTGAGCCATCAGTCCATAACACACACAAGTGAGGCCAAATTAACTAGCCATGGTAATATACTGCTGATGAAACCTAATAAGGTCGAAACAACTGTCCAGTGTTTCCGTATGTCATGCGTAAGTATTCGCTGGATTTTCTGGTCATGGTAATTCAATTCACAATATAATTCCTCTACTTAAAAAAGAAAATGTAGATCTTTCCCGAGGGTATTAGTCCAAAAGTGAATGCAACAGCACAACTGGAGTTCAAGCTCACTTACTTTAATGTTGCAGTTCAGCAAGTTACCCACTACGCCACAGAGACTCCTTCCACTAACAATAGTCTATGAGCCTAGCTCTGTAAGCATTACATAATACAAGGTGCCAAAATGTAATGAATAGATAGGTGGAAGTTAACATGTGACTTTTTATCAATAGCAATGAATCAACAGCTGCAAATATCTTTGAAGTCAATTTTAGTTTTTTTAAACTATACCAGCTGCTATGGCATATAACAGCTTTCAAACAACGATATAAAATATTACCTTTGTCCCATAATAGTTGTTATACTCACATATATATTTCACATGTTAAATGTAACCATAAAATAGCGGTAGTAATACAGTTGATATTCAACTAAAGTACCTCAAATAGAAGATCAGACATCATCATAATGGAGGTACATATTCATGGGTAAGAGCAAATATTTCCTGATTCCTACAATCAGTGTACGATAAATGTCAAACTATTCTGACTCTACCCTTCTCTTACAATGGAGAGGTACTAGTTGGAATATCCGGGACAAGAACCATCATTCCCCCTTCGACTTGTTCGACCCCAAGAAAAGAAAGAACTAAAAGAGAAGATGAGGTACCATACTCAAATCCAGACACAAAAGCCAGGAAAAGTTAGTTGCCTGTTTAAGCATGAATTTACCTAATTGCCTGTTTAAGCATGAATTTACATCATGAGCTAGATGTACAGCTGGTTTGAAGTGAAGTGTTGTTTTTATTCTATACTAATTGCTATACTATTGTAATATTACTGGGTGGGATATTGGACTAATAACTCTAAATTATAATATACAATGAAAAGTGTTTATTGTACAAGGATGTGTTGATAGAGGTATACTGCTAGCTAGTTTTGCTAGGAAAAGCTGGGAACCTGGCTTATAAATGCAGCTACTTATATTTAAATAGAACAGTCCATTCTAATACAGAGGTGTATTATCTCTTCTCTACAATACATACCAAGGCTAAAGAACCTAGTCTGTCCACCTATTTACCTATAGCTGAAGGAAAATGAAACAGATTTATATCTTTCACAAGGGTATTAGCACAAAGTGAAACACAAACAGCCTGGTCCAGAATTTGAACTTGGGTCACTGATTTCATTTCCTACAATGATAGATGTCACACTTACTTGTTACTAAAATTAAGAATTTATTCTATACATGAAATAATTACCAATGCATTGTTCTCTTCAACCATGAGAATTTTTTTAAAATCAAAATAGGATCACTAGATTTTAATCCATTAAAAAAAAAAAAAAAAAAAAAAAAAAAAAATTCTTTGGACCACATTCCAAAAATTCCTATAAATTGTAAAATCCTTAGATAATGCTGAACTATGAATTCTCAATAGTTTTTCACTTAACCCTTACTGTGCAGAAACCTAGTATATAAAATTCCATTGAGTGCATGTGCAATTGAGACATGGGGACAGAGTTAACTCATTTTGTTAGTAGAGTAAGTCCTGGAATTCTCCACATTTTATATGACATAATACATACATTTTATTTTTACTGGCCAATAAAAATAAGTTGCAAGAGATGATTTGCATATGATTAGCATGATGCATCACCAATCCCAGGTCAAACTTTACCTAACTTTATACAATTTCAACCATTCATATCTAATATTGATAATTTTCAAACATCTATTTGACTCACAGATGAGTGCATAACAAATACTACCACTTTGGGTCAGAATGGGCCTGGGAGTAATGACAGAGATCCAGAACTGTAGCCTCACACTCAGATGCAGTTTAGTATTATATTAAAGACACTCCTTTTTCGGTGGGGAGGATATCTTATCCCTCAGCTAGGGATGCTGTCAGCATATTCTAAGCCTCATTAACAAGACAATTTCATCTTCTATTTGGTTTGGTTTCTTTGTTTAATGGCATATCAACCTTTGTAGGTTATTTAATGCCATAAGCCATTCTCCTAGAAGAACAGTAGTGGTACTATTTAACCCATAGCTGGGAGGATAAGGGGAAAGCCAATTTCAGTTCAGGAAAATGATTCAGGAATTTTCTGAGGCAGGCAAGCTCTATATTATACAATACATATATATTTATATCTTATACAGCAAATGAAAGGAAAGCATTTCACTTACTGTTAAATTAATTTGCAATTGGGAAGAACTCCCTATGTTGTTTTTAGCTATTAAGATAAAAATTATAATTATCAGAACTTGTACATCAGAGAAACCAATTATTTTAATTGTATATGTTTTTATCCCAAATCTCTAACAGAGTAACTGATAAGAAATTTGTATTAATCATTAGCTGCACAAGTTGCCAATTGTAACAACAGAAATAACGTCAAAAAACTGAAGTTGTTAGATAGAAATAAATAAAAGTGTAATCAATTATAAAAACTAGGTAAATTATTCTTAATTTCTATGGTAAATAAGAAGCTTAAATTATCAACTACTTTGTACAGGTTGGGAGTTGCTAATTATGAAAACAGAAATATTTATGGCCTGAAATGTCAAGAAGCTGAAGTTATTAGATAGGAATAAATGAATACAAGTTGATTAGAGCTTAACAACAACAAAAGTTATTCAACAATTAAATGTAAGATAAAGGAAAATCTGAAAAAGTTTAGGAAAGTTATAGCTATATATCAAAAAATATGGCAGGGAGGAGAGTAATTGAGTTCAGATCTAACAATATGGAAATTTGCTATTTTCCATATACCAGCAATTTAAAAGATTACAATCCAGAAAAGTTCCTGATTATTTATCAAGATATGATTTTTTGAGACATTAGACATAATTTATATACCTGTGGTGAACTTGCCAAGATTCTTTTGTGAAACAAAGATGTGTATGGATACAAAAAAGATTTTTATTTTGGGGTTTTCCTTCCGCTGAGATACTTTTACCAAAATGACCAAACATACCAAGGTGGAAAGTATGGTACCAGATATGGTGCTTTTCTTAAAAAAACTTTAAAAATAAAAAAAGATAGAAATCTCGCTATATGCTTGCCCCAGTTGATAGGCTGTAGAACACACTGACTGTATCTCTGCTGAGGGGTAAGACCCCCTGCCCCAATGAGTGTCCTGGACATGACAAACAATTTGATGGTGAGACTCCAGTGACACTGGAGATTTGAGGAATGCAGAGTAACCCTTCATTTCCATTGCTCCCAGGTCCACTGTTATCTTATTTTTAAATTAATTTATTCCAATAGACATTTTTTAAAAGGAAAAAACAGAATAAGAACAATTATTATCATTCTTTATGAATTTTCATGTAAGTATTAGCTAGCAGCCTTTACTGAAGTACAAGTGACAGCAAGTCTCCTCAGGTCTCCAAGACTCTGATGACAGTCCCCATGATATAGTGGCTAAAGTATTGGACTGCGACATTGTAGTAAGCGAGTTCAAACTCCAGCCGCACTAGTACAGGGTGGAACGATAAAATTGTCACCCTAGAAAAGACGACATGATTCCATTTCCGTTTAATGAAAACCGGTTTTCTTTTTTGTTGCAGACCTTCTACTAGTTGGCCAGTTGTGTACAAATCCCAAGAGTGATAGCAGCCTTCTATCATGTCTGAAAGTGACACAATGTTCAACAAGTGAGATCGGAGATGTGCCACTGTACAACCCATGCTCTATACTGATCCAACTTATCACAACAGGACCATTGCCAGCACCCTCAAAATGCAAATCTGGATGGCCACGAATAACAGGGACGTGCCCAGGGTGATAAAAACAAAGTTTCCGGCTACGATTATGGTTTTTGGTGTGATTTCAAGTGAGGGCCACATCATGCCACCTCACATCTTCAAAGTCGGCTTGAAAGTCAACACCAAAGTGTACCTGGATGTGCTGAAGAGTGTGGTGATCCCCTGTTACAATCGGGTAGCCAGTGGCAGACCCTGGGTGTGGCAGCAGGACTCGGCGCCGGCCCACAAGTCCAAAGAGACCCAGGCTTGGCTTCAGAAGGAGTGCAACGACTTTGTATCCTTCTCTTACTGGCTCCCCTCCTCCCCCGACTACTTTGTTTGGTCATATGTCGAGAACATCACTAACATGACCTCCCACAACACCAAAGCCAGCCTGATTGCCGCCATCCACCGAGTATTCGCCGGCGTTTATAGAAAAGGCATGCTCCCAGTTCCAGATCCGTATGGAGGCGGTGATTGAGGCTGAAGGCGGCTACATTGAATAGATAGATGTCAGCTCTACTACATAATCAAGTTACCTGAATTGATTTTTTCAATAAAAGTTTTAAGATAAAGCTGTAGTGTTGCATTCTTAAAGACGACAATTTTATCGTTCCACCTTATACATTCAGTTTTGGACTAATGCTCTTGGGAAAGATATGAACTCCTTTATCTCCACCAACTATAGGTTAAATAGTACTAAAGAAAAAAAAACCCAGTGAAATACAATATCAAAGAGATGGCTGGCTTTGTCTGATCACAGAAAATTAAAGTATATTTAACTATGACGTCAACTGCATTTCTCTTTGGACCTACTAAGTCAACAAGTACAAACTTTCCACTGAAAATTAATATTCTTCATTTATATCACAAAAAAAACAAAAATAATATAGTAGAAATCAATCTTATATTCTCAAGTTACTAAGTGGAGAACAAAATGAACTTAAAGCAAATACTGACATTTATCCAAGATAATAAATTCCATATAATACAAAACCTGCGCAAATTTGATAAAACATGTCTATGAACTTTTGTTTGTTTGTTTAGGTTTATGGCATATCAACCTTTGTAGGTTATTTAATGTCAAATCCATTTTTATACAAATAAACAGTTCTATTTCTAACAATTCAGTTTAGCACAAGTACACAGTTTAATTGTCAAAAACATTTCTATTTCAAGCTATTCAGTTTAGTCAAACAGTTCTAATTCAAACAATTCAGTTTAGCATACAAAAATAGTTCCATTTCAAATAATTCCGTTTAGCATAAGTACACAGTTTAAATGTCAAAACAGTTCTATTTCAAGCAATTTAGTTTAGCATAAATATGCAGTTTAGTTCTATTTGACCCATAGATAGGACCCTATCAGGTGCTACTACTACGGGCCAGAGTGGACTTCTGCATTCCCCAAAGCTCCAGCATTACTGGAACCTCACCAACAGATTTAATGTCATATCAGTACACTTGAAGGGGGGTCCTTACCCTCTGCAGAGATGCAGTTGGTTTATTCTACAGCCCCAGCCGACTGGGCAAATGAACTTTTGATTTATACAATACATGATGGTATTTGCAGTACACAGTTAGGAAATGAGATTATTGTATCTGTTAAAAAGTAAACTAGGTCTCCAAGTTACAACATACACAAATTTTCATGACCCACACTTATGACTGTTGTAAAATGGACAAGTTTATGTGTAGCGTTGGGTATCAATCTTCATAGTGTGACGCGAAATTGTCTAAAATCCCAAAACAGGACTTTATTTTCGCACATGTGAAGACGGGGCAGGTTGGCACTGGATCCCCTACAGAATAAGTCCTGTTCAGAGTTTTTCTCTCCGGCATATAAGAACTGGCATATTACGTGAGGGAATAATTTAGGGCCAGACTGACCACCGCTGGCAAAGGGGTCCCAATTTCACACTATCACACACCCACCAGGCCGCTAAACTTCTTCCCCTTAGACAACAGAAGAATATGGGCCTACAGGTTTTAGTCGTAATAATATTAATATTATAGCAGTCGGCAACTCCGGTTTCCCGTGTGATACTTTAGGAATTAATAGGACAATTCTAAGCAAGATAACATAAGGCGAATAGAAGCTGAAAAGAAAGCATGAAGTAACAACATAGACCACATGGTAAAATGAAAATACATAAATTCCTTTACTACAATTATGTACACGTTCAAAGTGTCAAAAACATATAATTGAACAGTCCACGAATATAAACGTCTTTTTTGACTTTTGTCTTTCTTCAAATTGAGAGAGAGAGAGAGAGAGTGGTAAACGAAATTTGGGTATAAAAGGAAAAATGTCCCCAAAGTTACTTATCTAATTTTCGACGGGGTTCCACTGGAGAATTTTCTTCTTTCACGGGCCAATAGACTTTGTTCTGTTTTTAATACTGGCTTGAAGGATTTGGAGTCCTTCGTGTCTCAGTTAATCTTTTGTCTTCAACCCGGAGTAAAATGGCTATGGTTCGTCTGCCACGAGCCTTGCTCAAAAACTCCCTTTCTTGTCCTTTACTTCCACTGAGGGGAAAGAAGCCCCACTTCCGTTTTGGGGTCCCAGCCAATCATTTGGCTTCTCTCTCTTTCCCCTTCCGATGTCCAGCGACCTGAGGTCACTAAGTACCAACATCTGTTTATCCTCTCTGTGACCCACATTCTCTCTTAACGGTCACTTTTTGACTGCTAGATACTGCTAATTCAACACGGGAGGATAGTATCAGTCTTACCTCTTCGTCTCCGTGGGCTATCACGTGACAATAGGTTATTTAATGCCAAAGCCAACTTTGTAGAAGAACAGCAGTGATACTATTTAATCTATAGCTGAGAGGATAAGAGGGTTCATACCTTCCCCAAGGCTATCAGTCCAAAAGTGAATATAATAGCTCAACTGGAATTCGGACTTGCTCACTTTGAGACCACAGTCCAGCACTTTAGCCATTACGGCATGGGGACTCCCCACCCCTGTTTATGTGTAGTAAGAATGTTAGATTAGAGAGGAGAGCGTATGATAAGGACATGTGGTCCCTTCACACATATGTTAGGGGGTTCTCATCTTATCTTCACACAACAGCTGCTTAATTATGATATCCAATAAATAAGCCTGTAGTTAGCTTTTATACATGTTAATTTAGCAAATTTTGGAGCATAAAGAGAATCAGTAGATGCCCCTATACACTGACATCAAAGCAATTTATAGAGATGCCCAAATGTTAATTTTTTTCATAATAATCTGTGCTTGAATGGAGAAAATTTGGATACCATGATTATTTATGTATAACATGTACCCCTAACTTTGGACTATGAATTTCTGGAAACAAATTCCCTTGTATAATATGCACTGATTTTATAGAATTTGTAGCAGCTAAACTTAGCATTTGTTCAACTTTTTATAAGTTCATACTGACTAAAAATAAGAACTTATATAGTTTACATTGTATTAAAAGACAAAATTTACAAAGTATTTAGAGCAAACATACAGATATATACACAAACTAAACACAGGCTTGATGCGAAATTAAGCTCACATAAAAAGAAACAAAATCATAAACACACAAATTTAAGTGGATTTTTCTCTAACAGCATAAAACAAATTAATTCAGGCTATAGATATAACTTACTTTCAGTCATGCCATCCCAAATATACCTGGAAAAAGAGTCAATTATTTATAATTCTTGTGTATAATACGCAACCCTAACATTTGTGTTGAAAAATCTGGCAAAATAGTGCATCTTATACACAAATAATTATGGTAATCAAATTGTTTGTGTCCAATAGATAGAATAGAAGATTTTTGTCTTTACAAAGTTTTCTTCAGAGACAATCACTTTTTTTTATCCACTAACATTATTTTTACATTGTTTTTTTTTTCATTATTATGACAATAAATTTAGTCCAGGTTAAAAGTGCAGTAAGGGTAACCCAAAACTAAATATTTTGAGACCTTAGTTTTCTGATGCAGATATCATTGAGAGAATAAGAAAAGTTTTGGTAAACTGGTCAGGTTTTGACTTGTTTACCAATACCTTCCTTGTTCCCCAATGATACCTATATCAGATAAACAAGATCTAAAAAAGGTTGGTTTCAAGTTACCCTAACCACATTTTTAATCTAGACTAATTTGTTTTATAAGTCTAAAACGTTTTTTAATTTAAAAATAAAAAATTAATTTTTTTAAAGACATTCTTTTTTAAACTTAAAGATGGTAACTGATACTACAACTGCAACTCTCTACATGAGATATTCACTTACATCAAAACCAACTTATGAAATGGTGGGTAGAATGGCATCTTGTCTAAAAGGAAGTACCAGCTATCATTTGAAAATATATCATGTAAAAAAAATATTCCAACTGCTTTTGGAGAAGCAATACTTATAAATATTAAGTAAATATAAGAAGTCTGTGTACAGAATTGGAATAAATATTTATCTTAAATTCCAAATTAGGTTTATATTTAATTATTTTCAAATTAAGACTTCAGGAAAAAAGAGGATTTACAAAAATCATATTGCCAAAAACCTAGAAATGAAAATGTTACACTATAATTTGATTTTTTTTTTTTTATCAAAACTCATGATCAGACAGAGTAACAATATAAAATTTTTATTTTAAAAATAAGATGAAAAATATATATTACTGCTTCCTGTAAAAATAAAAAGATAAATATTAAAGTTAATTTTTGAAAATCTATTTTGATATCTCATCAATACTTTCTTGATATTTAGATAAAACACTACCACTCCAAGTCAAAATGAACCTAGGAGTAATGGCAATGAAGGGGCACTCCACATTTCCTAGATTTCCATAACTGAAGCCTCACCACTAAATGTGGTTTAGTGTCATACCCAGGTGAGGGGGAGTCTTACTCCTCTGCAGAGGATACAGTCAGCATATTCAAAGCCCTGCTGATAGGAGCTAATATCTATTTTGAGATAAATATATTCAACATATTATATAAACAATCACCAAGTGAAGAAACAATCAATAAGATTTTTATTTAACTACCATTTCAGAATCCCTACTTTTAGAAAGTCTGCATTTCTTTTCTCTTTCTTTAAATTCCTTATCATCCTCAGTCCATAATGACAAAAAGGGTAACATTGACTGCAGGATTACCCTAAAGAAAATATATACACATCTGCAGTGCTCCTTAGTAGATCATGGAATTTCTTCTTTCTCTTTTTTAATGAGAGATGGCATTATTAGGAGGAAAGAAGAAGATTTGTTTTATCATCTGGAATTTTATTTTTCTCAAGAACAAATGTTAACGCTGGTCATTTCTGGCTTAGGACATAAGCATAAGACACAGCTCCTTATTGCCCTTAACAGATCATGGTCAGGGTCAATCCCTGATGCAACCTCAAAAGGTAATTGCAAAGGGAAAGGAACAATTTGTCCTTATAAATTCCAACAATTTCAAATCATTATATTCTTTTTCAGTATTAAATTTTTAAAAATATTTGATAAATCTATCCTGAAAAGGAACTATTGATTTACATATATAATATAATGTATGTATTTACTGAACCTCTCCACCACAAGCAGGAAGTGACACAAGGTCAAATTTTAAATGAAGTACAGCTGGTTTGAATTCAGAGTTCTTCTCCAAATCTGATTGCCTGAAAAAAGATAAAGAATCCAGTCAGTACAACTACTTATCCATAGCTGGTGGCAGAGGGAGAACAAATGGTTGATTAGTTTGGTTTTATCAACACTTGTAGTTTATTTAACATCAAATCCTGTTTATATATATATATATATTAGATATATATGATTTGCAAATGAATAATTTGTAGGTAATAAGTAATAGCAATGAAGGAGTACTCCATATTCCCTAAAGCTCCAGAACTGAGGCCTCATCATCAGATAGTTTAGTGTCATATCGAGGACACTTGTTAGGAGAGTCTAACATCTCTGCAGAAATGTAGCCAGTTCAGAAAGGCATGAATCTGTCTGTTCTTCAGGCCAGTTGACTGAAGAACAGACAGATTCATGCCTTTCTGAAGAGCATTAGCACAAAACAGCTGCCCGTGGTGTAATGGTTATCGTCGGAGGAAATGGACACCGAGTTCAAATCCTGGACGAGACTGATTACATTTCACATAGCACTAATACTCTTGGGAAAGGTATGAATCCAATTATTCTCCCTCTAGCTATGGGTAAATAGTAGGGCAAACTAGGTTCTTCAGCCTTGGTGAGGCAACTAGTCTAGGAGAAGGAAAACTGAATTCAAACCTGTTAAACTCCGCTTAAAAATTGACCTTGTGTTATATCCTGCCCGAGCGGAGGGGTTGGGTAAATATGATTAGCACAAAGCAAAACACAAACAGCCTCATCCAGGTTTCAAACTTGGGTCACCATAAACCATAAAAATACAATGTAGCAAAAAATTTATTGGTTATGCAAATTCATTTCATCACAGATTAATCCAAAATAGAGTATTGTGGCAACATGAAACATTATGGACTCTTCTGTAGATGTAGAAATAACATCTTATATTATAAAAAAGATCGCTAAATAAAATTCCATGATTATTCAATAGTAAATAAAATGTTATTCAAAAACTTTGGAAGGCAGAAGATTTATTTTATCAGAGAAACAGAAATGTGTATACAAGAAATAGTGTGACAAAGGAACTCTTAAAATGTAATCGACTTTGTAGATGAGACTTTTAAAGCATGTTTTTTATATATATATATATATATATATATATATATATATGTGTGTGTGTGTGTGTGTGTGTGTATCCAAGGTGTAATGATTATCACCATAGGAAATGAACATGACAACTAGTTCAAAACCTGGACAAGGCTGCTTGTATTTCACGTAGCACTCATACCCTTGGGAAAGGTATTAATCTAATCATTCTCCCTCCAGCTATGAGTAAATTGTAGGGCAAAATAGGTTCTTAAACTTTCAATTTAGGAAAAGGAAAACAATGAATTCAAACCAGTTAAACTCTGCTTAAAAATTGATCTTGTGTCACAACAAGCTTGTGTGGAGGGGTTGGTAAATATATATATATATATATATATATATATATATATATTACACACATGGGGGTATTTAGTTAGCAGATTGTCTTGTAGTCATATTTTAATGAATTTGACAGACAAGGATTAAGTGTTCAGCTTTTTATTAGTCTTTTGTTAGCAAATGAGATATTGCAACCGTAGTTGTAGGCAGTTTAAAAACTGTCCTAAGTCTCCGTTACGACCATCTTCAATTATAGCCAAGGATGTGGTGTATATATATATATATATATATATATATATATATATATATATATATATATATATATATATACACACAGGCAAAGTTTCATCTTGTAATTTTATTTTAGTTTACAATTCAGAAAATATCAAGCAAGGGAATACAGAGCAATAGGGTTTCTGATTGTATAGATAAACTAGTGCAAGAGTGTATGTGTGTATATATATATATATATATATGAAAAAGAGAGAGAAATTGGGCAGGGAGATATATATACATACATACTCATTTGTCACAAGTTCCTGAAAAATATTCAGTATGTAAAAATAGTTTAACTTTAAATATTTGAAAAATAAACAATGAATATCTTAATGCATTATTGTATATCTTGGTTCATTACAAAATTTTAGAAAGATTACATATAGATAAAAGTAGATACCGGACATTGGCATGGTGGTTAGAGTGTTCACTAATGGCCTGGGAGACCTGGGTTCAATCCCAGGTCGAGTCATACCAAAGACTAAAAAAAAATGGTACTTGGTGCCTTCTTGCTTAACACTCAGCATTATAAGATACAGGTCAAGAGTAAAATGGAGCAATCCAGAGAAAGGAAAACACCTGGCTATTCATAATAGTAATCCTATTAAGCAGATTGAAAATGTTGATATCAAAAAATGAAAATAGATAAAAAATTTGAAACATGAATAAATAGTAGGACAGACTGGGCTCTCTAGCCTTGGTTGGATATCTGATCTTGAAGAAAAATTGAATTCACACCAAGGAAGGTTGGGTGTCAGGAAGGCCAATAAAAATCTCTGCTACAGTCAAACCATGCTAACTCCATAAAGTACTGACAACAAAGGTCAAGGGAGATGGTAACAAGGAAGAAACCCACAATACAAAGAGATAGAGAAAGAGATGATGGAAGGAAAGTCACTAGGATGATGTAGACAAAGTCAACAGAGCTGGCTAACTGTCAGTTCCTCACCTATAAGATCATCAGACTGATGACGACATATGAAAGAAACTGACAGTTACCCAGTCCTATCTACATTATCCTAATTTAAATATATATATGCTCTATCACTGATATTGAGCACTTTTTAATTATAAATGCAGCAAACTACACACACACACACACACAAGATATGACAGCAAATAAGAAAGAGCAGAGCAGATATAAACCTAAGAATATTAGAATTATGGACACAGTAAATCTGTCACTTAAGATTAATGTGTTTTCCACAATCTTCAGTAATCTGAAGATTAAGGAAAACATGAAACTCAAATAGCGGACTTATTATATACATAATTTACATCAGAAAGAGTCAATAGGAACATTTAAAGATTTTGTCCTATTGGCAAGTTGAGAACACAGGAGCTTTTGTTGGCTGAAATCCTTTTAAATTACCTGGTTTGGTTTACTTGTTTGATTGCATATCAACCTCTTACAAAATATCAAATCCCAAAAACTTGATACAAATAATTTGCACATAGTTATATGCTTTCAAGTATCTTTATCCAATACTAATAAAAAAAATTAAGTAATGTTCAAAACCTATGAAGAAAAAACAACTTTTTTTTTAATGAATAAAAAATTTAAAAAAGAAACCCAGATCTATTTGAATTTTTAAAATGAGTTATATTACCATAATAGAATTTCTTATTACTCTGCAGTATGACAAGGTTGTACAACTAATAAAATATAAAGTTACATTGAGCTTTACACTTAAGTAGATAGTATAATCAGGTGTCATGATTGCAATTATAATAGTTATGATTACAACAATTAATATGACATGTAAGTATTTAAATTTCGTAGATAAAACATTATCAGTCATTATCAATATTTTTATACTATTTCTTTCATTTTATTCAAGTTGCTTTTTATTGTAACATTGAGATCATTACTTAACATTAGTTAATTACCAGCACAGTTCAAAAATAAAGAAACCAGCAAGGTTTTGATTCATTTCTTTTATACTTGGATGTATGCATTTATCCAATTACTTTGCTATGAGCAGGATGCAACACAAGGTCAATTTTTGAATGGAGGTGCCCAACTATTTCACCCATGACAGTATGCATACCTTATTGATTAGTCTACAAAATCCAATTTCTTGGTAAAAGTTCTGGTTAGATAAGCAGAGTGTTTATCAGTGGTCTGGGAAACCAGGTCATGTCATACCAAAGACTAAAAAAAAATGGTACTTGGGGCAGCCTTCCTTAACACTTAGCATTATAAGGTATGGATCAAGGGTAAAATGGAACAATTCAGAGAAAGGAGTAGCACCCCCCACTACACCTCAGTGTAGTAGCTATTAAAAAGGGAGCCTTCCAGTCACCCTCGACTAAGGTCACCAACTTTACTTACTTTATATTTTTTTATTACTTCATGAAACCTTCAATAAACACTACTTTTTAAACCCAATGCATTTTAAACACAAAGATTTTTAAGGATATGACAAAAAGGTCCCAACAGTGTATGTGTGTATATATATATGAGCAGTTTATATTTACAAATATGATTCCATTTTTTTAAATCTGCATCAAGTAACAATCTACCAAAGTCAGAATACCTCTTACCTCGTTTAAAGATTTAAACTCCCAACAAAAATCTTCTGTTCTATTGATGCTATAGATTTATTCTATCATGTCTATAGAACTAATATTTTATCAACAGCCCCAAAGAATGGCCTCAAAATCCACCGAAAGTATGTGTGTGCAACTTATTTTGCTATATTGATAAATATATAAGGTTCTTATGGTGTAATGGTTATCATTAGAGGAAATGGACACAGCAACTCGGGTTCAAATCCTGGAAGAGATTATTTGCATTTCACATGACACTAATAACCTTGAAAAAGAGTATGCATCCAACTATTCTCCTTCCAGCTATTAGGTAACCAGTAGGGCAGACTGTGCTTTTAAATCTTGGTATGGTAACCAGCCTAGGAGAAGGAAAACTGAATTCAAACCTGTTAAACTGCTTAAGGATTGAACTTGTATCACATCCTGCCTGCATCAGAGGGGTTGAGTAAATACATATATTTATAAAGAGTGTCCAATATCATTGACAGAGTATATATAAACCTAAGTTTAAACAATGTAGACACAGAGTCAATGGTGCTTGGTAACAGTCAGTTTCTCATCTACTCAATCATCAGCCTAATGATCACATAAGTATTTTCAATACTAGCTCATTTGAGGATCAACAACTTGAAACTGAGTCATGAGGTTTTATACTCTCATTATTTCTTATTTATACTTGAAATTTAATGATATTACTGTCCATTTTCTTGCATAGAACACTGAAAAGGTTTTACAGATTAAAAATGCTTCTAACATTGAATTTCAATCATGTGTGTGTATGTGTGGTAGGACATAGCTCTAAGGGAAAATAACAGACAGTCCAAGAGGCTAATTCAATGGTGGCCAATAAATATGTGTAGTAGAAAAAGACCTGACAAAAGATATTGACATGAAATGGTAAGGTTTGCTGAGGTTAGTACAATCAAAGTCATCATGGAAACAAGTCATAAAGACCTTTATCAAGCAGCTAATTCAAAATGGCTGAGAAAATTAAATTTTTTTATAACACTTTAAAAAAAAAAAAATCATAATCTCTAAATAGCCTATCTTTGTGTAATAGCCTCTTCCCATTATATGGCTGTAAGCAAAAAAAAAACAAAAAAAAAACAATTTTTCTATTAATTTAAATTTGATGAATAAAAAGGCCATAATTTATTTGGAAAGCATGATATTTGTCGCTGCCTCCCACCAGACAGGACTTGACACAAGGTCAAAAGCCCGAAGGCCGATTAAAGTGAGGATAAAGGGGAAGGGAAGGTTGGGAATAAGCCGAGACTCGAACCCTGCTGGTCTGTGCTGCTCATCGACCCACTAAGTGCAATGTGGCTCTAATGAGGCAAGCAGTTTCACGAATTCAAATTTGGATCCGGGCACGTATGCTGGGTTATAGCTTAAACTAGACAGCAAGGTCTAGTGCTATACATAGGAGACAAAGGTTGCAGCTCGCCCACCTGAAGGTGGCCCAACCAAAGTTGGGGGCCTTTCGGCCTCGAATCTGCCATTGTTTGATACCCCATCCGACACAAATGCCAGATGGCTCAGCCAAAAGGCCAGGAAAGTATTGAATATAAACAAGAAAATATAGACTAAAAAAGGTTTGGAAAAGCAATGATATTTTAGATGACAGATTTTTTTTAACAAAACTATATTAACAGTTAACACAGAAATAAGGAATTTGTTTTGACCAAAAAGGGAGTAGAAAAGAAACCCCAAAATAGAAATATACTTCTAGGAAAGAAACAAATAACAGCAATTAAACCTTGGTCTTGTGGATGCAATGGTTATGACAATGTGAAGGGACATCAGGGGTCAAAGATGTGAATCCTGGTAACCATCACAGAATCACTTGGTTTTTACTTAATAGTGTTTGACTAGATTTTATACATGTGCACATTGTGATGTTGTTTAGTCCATTCTCTCACAACAATGCAAAAGTGACAAACTAAACAATATAAGCTGTATTCCAGTTGGTTGTAATGGACAAATGTTTGGATAACAAGAAACACCAAGTTTCATTAGTAAGAGGAAGTTACATGCTGAGTCTCAATAGGGGCTGATGAGAGCCCTATTTTTAAAAAGAATGTTGATTGTTGGGTAATACATCTTCAAAGTGGGCCAAAGTTGCAGTCAGGCCAGTGTAAGTAACTCACTTCCAAAGGAAGCAGAATTTGTCCAAAATTGCAGTCCAGAGAGTATGAATAACACATCCCCAAAAGAAACTAGGAATTACCCAAGAAATTTGAAGAGGAAAAGGAAGAAGTATCAAACTGGTCTGAAGTTGCAGAAGAAAATGTGTCTGAAATTGTGATTTAGTTGGAGAAGAAAGCAAACCCCTCAAAATAAAAAGAATTATGCTGGGCTTGTACCAAAGAAAAACTGATTCGGGATTGTAGCTAAAAATCTGCTGTATTGCTATCACCATTATTGAAAGGATTTTCCATTACCACATCTAATTAAAATTCTTCACATTAAACTTTGTCAGATTAAAGTCATTATTTTTTTACCTTTTCAAAATTACAAGCAATGTGAACACATTTGTCTGTTGTTGTATTTTGGTGCCACAAACTAATTTGAATGACAAAAGCAGCTTGATCAGTGCTCGGACATAGGCATCAAGATCCATCTTCTGATCTTAAATACAATATGAACTGAGAAAAGACTCTTGGTGAATGGGGAGACATAGTGACTGATAATTGAAGAATTCATGACCAGGGTACTCTTTTCAAGCAGGGCATTGAAATTACCCATTACATGATAGAATTTCATAAGTATACTGAAATTGCAAATTATTTCTAACATTCCTTGACAACATGAGTAAACTAATATCATGGTTCATTATAAAATAATGAGTTTCATTATATAATAATATTATAATTATTATTGCATAATTTCATTATGCAATAATAAAGAGGTTCAAGAAATGATAATATCACCATGAACCTCATTATCAGTATAAATTAAGGTTCATTATATAATAATAATATATAATAAGGTTCATAATAACAATAATATATAATAAGGTTTTTAATATAATAACAATGATATATACTACTAATAATATTGAGATTCATTACATACTAGATGACTCAAAAACAAGATGGATTCTTATTATAACAGTGGCCCATAATGATAATGATGCTTCTATTCAGGAAGGAGAGAAATATTCTAACTATTCATAGTTATTGCTGTTACATTAAAACTCCCACAAAAAAAAAAAAAAATCATCATTCAGTAGCAAACTAGACCAAAAATTGTTTTATTCTCTCAAAGAGCATTTTTAAGTGTCTTGTTTTAATAAAAAAAAATCTCTTGCATGTCCTCTTTGTTAGATTACAGCTACATACAAACATAATGAGAAATTTGGTAATATATAGATTATTATTGTACTTATAGCTAGACATAAATATTGGTATAAATGAGAATTTTATCTTTCCCAAGAGTCTGAAAGTTGTAATCATTAATCCAGCTGGTTTCCAGCCAAGAAATGATGTGTTTTCAGTGCTGGGCCTATTCTGATTCTTAAATGCCTAAAAATATGAGAGTGGGTTGGAGAGGCTTGTTATTACACATTCACTAGTTAAGAAAAAGAAAAAAAATGTAACCTCTTAGCTACAGTCATGTTCTAAAAGACATTAACTCAGTCTCGCCATTCTTCTACAAGTAGAAAGAATCACCACTTTTACCTTTGCATCATCTTACTTTAATTTCATAGAATTTACCAAACTTTGCTTAGTTTGGCACACTGATTGCTTATGGTACCTACTGTTCTTAAGAAATTACCCATTTAAGTAAGTACTGAGCAGGCTTATCACTGTTTAACTTTAGAGATCTCATGGGAACTGATACTTTAAACATGAACAGACTGTATTCATGAAGTATTAAATGTAAACAAGAAAATGTAGAGTACCCACATTTTTGCTATTTTGTAAGTACAGTGTAATTGCATAATTATTTAAATATAAATCATCAGTTTTTGTTTTTATGGCATGCATAAAAAAGTAAATAAATGAAATGAAAATAAGCAAACAAATTTTATGTACAACAAACTTTTTTTTAAAAAGGCTTCAAAGAGAAAATTAGTTAATATAATGATATAGTAACAAACCCTAGCAAAGACAATTATCAATTTTGTTTGTCTAATTTTTTTTTTTTAGATCAAGCTTGATAATTTTTATCATTTAGAGTATTTGATCTTCATCTTTAATATTCTATTTACAATGTTTCAGCCTTCTTCAGGTATTTCTTGTCAAACTCAGGAGCCTACACAGAACTTTGAACCAAACCCTTTATTTAATTCACAAGGGTAGATTGTTTTAATTCCGTTGATCATAACTGGGTACAAATGTTAAGCTATAGTAAGTATTCCTTGTTATTTTTACCTGTAGTCAGGATTGAACTTGCAGTCTCCAGATGATTTCACTGAGAAGTAAAAAGTAAAGTTGGCAACCATAGTCGAAGGCGACCTGAAGGCTCCCTTTACATTAGCTACTACATCAAGGTGTAGAGGAGAACGTTACTCCTTTCCTTGGATTGCTCCACTTTACATTTAATCCATACCTTATAATACTGAGTGTTAAGCAAGGAGGCATCAAGTACTATTTTTTTTAGTCTTTGATATGTCTCTACCTGGGATTGAAACCCGGTCTCCCAGGTCATAGGTGAACACTCTACTCACTAGGTCAGAAGTACATAAGCCTCTATCTGTTATGCTATGTGACCTGCTAGACAATTCAGAGTGAATTTTTGGAACTTATATACCTGATGTTTTCATTAACACTATCAATTACTACATATTGCTATTTTTTACCTTAGCTCATATTACAATTTATTTTTTTTTTATCTAGCCTTTATAATTATTGGTTCCCATGTAATATTTATCTCTATACTTGGTCTACTCAACAGGTCACACAACCCAGTTAGCTGGAGCTGTAGAATACACTGGCTGCATTTCTGCTGAGGGGCAAGACACCCCCCCTTGCTTTCCCCAAATGAGTATACTTTATATGACACTAAATACTCTGATGGTGAGGCTTCAGTCCTGGAACTTCGGGGAATGCGGAGTACCCATTCATTGCCATTGCTCCCAGGTCCACTCTGACCTAGGCTCTTATTTATGGATCAAATTTAACTGTACGACTAAATGTGTGCAAACAAATGACTTTCTAATTGAATTGTTAGTGATACATAGCAACACTTGAAGCCATTTAACTGGGTACAAAAAAATCACCTCAGGTTCATTTAAAAATGTTATCTAGAAAATATGTTTACAAATCATATACAATTAAAATATATGTATAAACAGGATTTGGCATGAAAGAACCTTCAAAAGTTGATATGCCATAAAACCAAACCAAACTAAATCAACAGGTCACTGTAGCCCAAGATATCCATTGCTTCTTTCAGTTTTTATTTGAACTGGTAGTTTAAGAAATAGTCTTTGTCAATTTAACTGGGCCATTGGGCTAATAAGTAAAGTATTTGCCAATGGTCTGGAAGACCGGGGTTCAATCCCAGGTCAAGTCATAACAAAGACTAAAAAAAAGTGGTACTTGATGCCACCTTGCTTAACCCTCAGCATTATAAGATAAGGATCAAGGGTAAAGTGGAGCAATCCAGGGAACGGAGTAGCACTCTCCCCTACACCTCGGTGAGGTAGTTAATGAAAAGAGAACCTTCGGGTCACCCTCAACTAAGGTCGCCAATTTTACTTTTTACTTACTTCGTCAATTCCAGTCTCTGTTGACTAACTTCCCAGTCTTCTCTTTTCCTCGACTACAATCTACTTGAATTTGTCAGTAACTAGCAAAGATCTTGAAGGTGGGGTTAGAACCATGTCAAAAGGTTTTCTCGGTGATAGCAGCAACAACAAAAAAAGAAAAAAAAAAGAGAGAGAGAGAGAGAGAGAGAGAGAGACTTCACTGAAGTGAAACTGCTTTGGCTTTTATCTCTCTCCACTGGATAAACCATTCAATTAACAGAAAAAAACAGATTTATCAAAAATAAATAAATGATAATAAATTAAAAAATACTACTAATAACAGAGGTTGTGAGTTCAATCCCTGTGCTAGGCAATACATTTAATTTTACTTTCTCTTCTACCACAGAACTTTCCAAAGAATCTGATATGATTTTTTTTTGTCTGGATTACCAACTATAACAGCTATTTGTAGAAAGCTGGAGGGAGTGTATTTACCCGGCAGAATAAAACTGGTTTGAATTCAGTTTTACTTCTTAGACTGGTTGCCTAAGGCTAAAGAAACCATTCCGTCTAATTATTTACACAAAATAGGGGGGGGAAAAGAGCTCAGATGAATTCATGCCTTTCCCAAGGACATTAATGCAAAGTAAAATACCAACAACCTTGTTCAGGATTTAAACTCAAGTCAGCAGAAGCCTCAGGGTATAATAGTAGAAATGCTGTGCATATAATAACCAGAAAAGAACACTGGTCCAAGTAAGCCAGTGTATAATAAACCTGATACAAATTAAGCAGAGGAAAACAACAAATTTATGTTATGATGAATGCAAGTCTAAAAATCATATTAAAAATTTTCTATCATTTTTTTTCTATTCATTGCAATGAAACTTCTAACTTCAAAAATCCCAACATTATCACATATCCGATGAAGATTGATTTTAATGGCATATCAACCTGTCAAGGGTTATTCTATGCCTAGAGGTTAGGGAATAACATTCATCACACCAGTGTTGGCCGACCAATAAAGAAGCTACCTACAACAGCTCTGAGCGGACACAGGATGTAGTTTGGGAGACCTGTCTGGAGCAATGGATGATAGAGACGGATGGAGAGAGAAAGAGAGTCAAGGAAATCCATGCAAGCAGTGCAACTTGATGTTGATGACATGTTCATATTTACATTTTTTGTGTAGTTGTTTAAGAGATTTTTTGTTGGGGAGGGAGATATAGTCCTATCAAACACTAACAATTTTTAAACATATCTATTTGACCCATAGATAGGACTTGGGAGTAATGACAATCAAGAGGTACTCCACAGTCCCCAGAGCTTCACTATTAGATGCAGATTAGTGTCAGGATACCCCAGCAGGGGATACAGTCAGTGTATTCTAAGCCTTGGTTACAGGATAAGAAGAATATGACAGTAGAAAAGCTGTGACTATAACCACCAGTTAAGTAAACTGATTGGTTGGTTGGTTGGTTGTTTGGGTTTTATGGCATATCAACTTTTGTAGGTTATTTAACGCCAAATCCATTTTTATGCAAATAGTCAGTTCTATTTCAAAAAGTTAAGTTTAGCACGAGTACACAGTTTAACTGTCAAAAACATTTCTATTTCAAGCTATTCAGTTTATTCAAACAGTTCTAATTCAGCCTATTATAAGTATAGATTTTGTTTACACACAGTTAAATGTCAAAACAGTTCTATATTAAACAATTCTGTTTAGTGTAAGTACAGTTTCAATGTCAAAAACAGTTCCATTTCAAATAATTCAGTTTAGCATAAGCACACAGTTTAAATGTAAGTACATTTTAATTGTCAAAAACATTTCTATTTCAAGCTATTCAATTTAGTCAAAGAGTTCTAATTCAAACAATCCAGTTAAGCATAAATATGCAGTTAGTTCTATTTGACCAATAGAGAGGGTCCTTATCAGGTACTACCACTCCAGGCCAGAGTGGACCTGGGAGCAATGGTAATGAAGGGGTGCTCCACATTCCCAAGAGCTCCAGCATCACTGGAACCTCACTATCAGATTGTTTAGTGTCATATCAGGACACTCATTGGGGGAGGGGGTCTTACCCCGCTGCAGAGGTGCAGTCAGTGTATTCTATAGCCCCAGCCAACTGGGCAATTAAGTAAACTAGTACACAATAAGTGTGGATACAATTTAAGCAGAGGAAACAAAAAATTTAAGTTTTCATGAATTTAATTCTAAAAAATATACAAAAAATTTTCTCTGGTTTATTTTATTTATTCATTTTTTATTCATTGCTTTGAAGCTTTTAACTTTAAAATACCAACACTATCACATACCTGATGAGGAATTGCATACATATACATGGGATGCACTGAAAATGAAGAATCCAGTTTATTTTTATGGAAACTACAACAGATACATGGAGCACATGACAACAGTGTTGGATAGAGCAAGTTTTCAGCTACAAAACAATTTTTTTTTCACATAGCTACCATGATTGATTTATGCATTGTTGCCAGAAATGAACAAGAGCATGGATGTCACAATTGTAGACATACCTTACAACTACATCTACATACGAGTTATAAAGTGACATAAAACGGACAACTTTCAATAGTCATGGCATCCCAATGTATTCAGGGATTAAGACCAGTATCCTCCTTTTTATATTGCTAAAAAAACTTTTTAATAATTAGTCATTTGGATAGATTACTGTAGTAATTCCAATTCTCTTACATTACTAACATTTTACCAATGAACTATCCTTATCAAATCTAATGTTATATGATTGTATATCTGCCTTTTATTTACTTCATGTATTTTTCATTTGGTGTATTGCAGAGGTAACAGATAAACAAACACATTCTCTGAAAGATAAGATACAAACATCACAATCAGTACTGATAACAATACTCCTTTCTTTTGACAAACATCTAATCTCTAACAAATGCCAACCCCAAACTGTAATAGAACTCTACTATTGTGCTAAACAGCAATGACATGACTAGAATGTATCCTAGGCAATGAGTGCTAAATATAATTAAGTATAATGATGTATATGTACTTGATATAACTAGTAGGTATACATGTAACCAATAAGTTGTCTGGTAGGTCTGTTGTAGTTTATACTGCACCAGTTAGATACTACTAATGCATGTATTTAGCCAACTCTACTGCAACAGGTAGAATGTGACACAAGGTCAGTTCTTAAAAGGAATACTGGATTGAATTCAGAGTTTTCCTTCCACTAGACCAGTTGCCATACCAAGGTTAAAGAACTTAGCCTGTCCAAATAGAAGAGATAGATTCATTCATACTTTCCCCAAAGAAATTAATGCAAACAACCTTGTCCAGGATTTGAACTTGGCTTACCAAGTCCATTTTCTAGGACAATTGTTACACCACGAGACTACTTAAGTAAATGTGATGGCTATGGATGTACCCACATGATAAATGCAATTCTGAAACTTCCTTGACTCCAAGCTAGAAAGAAAAAAAAGTTTTACAATGATTTCTTGGCATCCTAGTGATGGATTATATGACAAACTTACCAATAGAAATAAGTTCAGGTTTTAAATCTGTCATCTCATTTTTCTATTTTTTATCATGGTCCTACATTTCAGACAATAAGAACTTAATATTTATGGAATGTAATTAATAAACATGTTATACTCTATTATTTTACTCCTTGCAGAGTTTGTGGTTTTTTTTTTGTTTTTTTTACACCAGCTCTAACCATGCTTTTTTTGTTTTACTTAAGTCTGAGTGACATCCAATCTCTTCAGATTTCAAGAATCTTCTATGTATCCAAGCTGAACTTAACAGTGCTGTATTCTGGATGGTCTCAATTCTTTCTCTGATCACCCAGTCTTTTTTCCAGGCCTTTGTGAACTATAGAAAGAATACCAGCTACGATTAGTATCACTGTCACGTTCATATTCCACAGCTTTTTTTTAGCTCTCTGGCAAGATCCAGGTATGCATCCATCATTTCACTTTTTATTTTTACTCTATGGTCTGAAGAGTAAAATCCACAAGAGAACAAGTTCATATAATAATTTTACTTGTTGCATGTTTTTCACACTAATATTTTCTCACAGGAGTCTAAGTGACTGACCTAGTCAGCTAGGGCTGTAGAATACACTGATTGCATCTCTGCCGAGGAGTAAAACTCCCCCAATGAGTGTCATGGATATGGCACTAAAAAATCTGATGGTGAGGCCTCAGTAATGTTAGAGCTTTGGGAAATGCAGAATACCCCTTCATTGTCATCACTTCCAGGTTCACTCTGGCCTGGAGTGTTAGCACCTGATACAGTTCTATCTATGGGTCAAACAGAAGTTTTTGACATTTAAACTATACTTATGCTAAACTGAATTGTTTGAAATAGAACTGTTTATATGTATAAAAATGGATTTGGCATTAAATAACTAACAATGGTTGATATGCCATAAAACTAGACCAAACCAAGTCTGAGTGAAAGAAAGTTTCCTCAGGTCTCCAAGATTCTTTTAAGATTCTGAGCTAATTTTAGTTGTGCTGTGGTCTGTGATTTTAGTTCTTCCTTTAATCTCTAGTTTATCCAGTCTCTTTTCCCAGTTCTTAGGTACTGCTCCAAAGACTCCAACTACAATCAGTATCATTGTCACCTTCAGGTTTCATAGCTTTTTTTAGTTCTCTGACATGATCCAGGTATTTGTCTATCTTTTTGCTTCTTTTATTTTCACTATGGTTCACTGGAATGGCAAGATCACTTTTTTTGGCCAGTCTTTTTCATCGTTTAATTTCTTGTAAATTTTTAACAATAACAATACCAATAGTTCTTCCTACCTTCCTGTTTACAAACATCTAACCTCTAATGAATGGCAGCCAGAAACAGAAATAGTGAATTATCATTCTGCAACAGTGAAGAACAAATTGGAAATAATAAAAGATAAATACTCAGTGATTCAAAGTAACATCTTTTTTGACTTTGGAGAAAGCTGGTAAAGTGCACCAGCTTCTCTACCAAATGAGTTATGAAGAGCCATTGGTTTGCAAAGACAAACCAAAAGACTCATACATATTCTATTACAGTCATTTCTTGTGATTATGTTGTGATTTATGTTTTGTTTCTTTCACACACAAGTAGTATTAATATCTTTTATCTTATTTTTTTAGATGAAGTTATACCATGTACATAAGCGTCCTTGTACTTAATTGTTTGGCACTCACTGATTAGGATACACTTTATTCAAGTTATTGCTTTTTTATAAGGTCAAATAAATGTAGACTTGTGAATGAAAAGTTTAAAACTCATGACCTTCAATCTTGTGGTGTGCCACCATCATCTCTATTATAAAAAATTGGCTCCATTCAAATAAGACTACAAACTGCCTTCTACTCACACACTAGTCTATCTTGACACAAAAATATTAAGCATCCTCAATATTGTCAGATAGTTTGATAAATTTTAACTCTTATTTTTCTTAATAGATAAAAAAAAAAAAATGAAATTATTTCAGAGTGACCGTCTAAACTGCTTCTAAATATAAAGAAAATTTTATATGTAAGCTAAATCAAACATTTTAAGTAAATTGTTGATTTCATTGAGTATTTTAGGCTTTCAAAATTTAGCAGTTCCTTTTAAAATATATGTATTTACCCAACCCCTCCACCACAGGCAAGATGTGACACAAGGTCAATTTTTAAGCAGAATAAAGCTGGTTGGAATTCAGAGTTTTCCTTTTCATAGACTGGTTGCCTAACCAAGGCTAGAGAATTCAGTCCATAGCTAAAGGGAGAAGTGATGGATTTGAAATCAGTTTGCCATTTCCTCTTCCTATGATAACTGTTATACTAAGTGTACCTCTTTTGAAATATAACATTCAAATTTTCTATTTTAAAAGAATCCATTGTTGATTTAAAAATATTGAGAATTAACACTCGTTGGGACATCATCACTTTGTTATATAAGTTGCTCAGTTGTGCACGTGTTCATTTAAATTAAAAAAAATTTTTTTAATTTAAAAATTCAGTCTTGATACTCTTTGATTACATCTCATATGATGAGACTGATCCGAGAAAAAAAATTGTAGGAGGAACAAAATCAAGTAAAACAGAAGAATTAGCTAACTCTCATTGCTGAATTTTTTTATCTTTTATTTTCAATTTTTTTTTAATGTAAAAATTATTTCAAATAATCTATTTTTTTTTTTTAAATTTAAACTTTAAAAAAAAAAATCTAAACATTAAGAAATCTTTATAAAAATAATTAAGATTCTTCAAAGAATTCTATATTTGTAGAATTCTTTTCATTTCTAAAAGATACAATTGATTCTGCAAAAAAGTAATTGATTTGGAATTGAATTTGAATTGAACACTGCAGAGCAGTGCCATTTCCCTGTTATCAGAAGAACTTGAAATTTTTACAATATTTAATTCATTAAAAAGTAACCAATTGAATGGACCAAAACTGAACAATATTGACAAGTTATATTTATTGTTATTGCCTTTATTAGACACTTGGATCAATTAACACAAAATGAAATGTTGAATAACTTTGATTCTAAAAAATTCTTCATTTCTAACTTATTATTTTCTTTCAAATCCACTTATTACTACTACGACAATGACTAGCAAAAATACATGCCCTCCAGGTGCAAGTATTTAAGTGTTAATGCAATAAAATATATTAAATTTGAAAGACAAACAAAACTAAATAACAACGCATATAAAAAGAGCTGAAACAGAGGGGGTATAATCAAAGACTAGAACAGCTTGGATGCAAGCTCTTCACATAACTCCCAACTTTTATTACTACATTTTTCAAATTAAACAATTTAAAGATTAGACAGTAAAAAAATAAAATTAGTTATTTCTTTTAAGATTTATTGATGGTATTTTTTCTCATATTTATTAAAATAGAATCAAACAATTAGAAATCAATAATATCAAGGAAATATTTATTAAAATAAAATTATCAAGATCATTATGCAAATTAGTATCCCAATGACACTGTAAACTGCAATTTGTCTATATACATATAACTACAATTGCATGTTACCCACATGTACCTTAGTGCGGGCCTCGTAAATCGAGTCACATGTCAGCAGTGTTTCTCACTGCATGGATCAGTTCGTGTGGCTTGGTTACATAGTCTAGTTCACACCGGTCAAGGCTGTTTGACATAGGTACCATGAAGCCAGCATTCATGTTATGCATGCTAAGACCAGTTCTCAAACCCCAAGGATCTGTCTCTCCACTCCCCAAGGCTCTAACCTTCCTTAGAAAGTCTAGGTTTATCACCTGGCGCCTGAGGCATCCTTTTTTAAGAGAATGCTGATGAGGCCCAAGGTATTTTTGGAAATGCCAGGCATGTCTGGGCTACAGCCCAGTGCCCAAACCCACCTTAAAAATAGCCTTGTGTCACACTCTTGTGTTAGGTGGGGCGCTTGACATATATCAGCATGTACCTCAGACTACCAACATTAAATTACTGTTCTGCTCTAGCACCTAACATACATCCTGGAGGGCCAAACAGCATTGACCAGCAGTGCACAAGCCTTGGATTGTGCCCAACTCCCCCTAGATTCTCACAATAAAAAAAAAACCTCGTCTCAAATCCAACTTGGTGGGAGGCACAGATAAATATCTAGGCCAACAGTATTAATTTACAGTTCCAGTCTAGTGCAGAGCCACCCGTCATATGTCCTGGGTGACCAAACAATGTCAAGCATAGATTCACATTGCACTAGACTTTCAGGTCTAGTGAATCTATGACCAGCCAGGTTACCTGGCATATGTACCAGGAGACTTAACTAATGACTAGCATAGTACATATAGCACCTGGCCTTTGGGCATAGTGAACCTATGACAAGCAGTGCAGGAAACAAGACTTGTGCACAATCTCCTTCTTCCATAAATTCCCACTATAAAAAAGACCTTGTGTCAAATCCTGCCTGGTGGAACACATGGATAAATATAAGGCCAAAAGTATTAATAATATGATTTTATTAAGAATTCAGATTTTTAGAAAAAAGTTATGGAGAATGTAATGTAAATAACTAAGGCAATTGTGATAAGTAAATTTGGAAGAAAATCTTATAACTATTATTATCTTTCAAATTCACTTATCTTTCATATCCACCACTACTATTATAATTATTATGATGTTGATGGATTAGGAATTGAATAAAAATTAAAATAGAATAATTAATCCAGCAAATATTTCTGGCAAGTTTTAAATTCATAACTCATTTCTTATAGTTGGAGCCAAGTCTTAGTATAAATCTGACTTATTAGGTGTTAAAAGCTCAACTAATCACACATTTAAATAATTGGTATAGTCACTTTCATTTCTCTTCCAATCTACTACTACACCATATTGTTTGTTTACACTACCAGTATTAAATATGACAGGTCTTCAGCATACAGTTGATCATTCATGATACATTAACTGATATTCAAAGATTGTTTAAGATTTAGAATTACAATATGCTCAAGGTGAAATTCAATTTTAAAGACTGAAATGAATCCAAGCAAATGAAGTAACCTGAATATTCCAGTAAAACATTTTCTTTTTTATCTTTAAGGGTGTCTATTCTAGAATTGTTTATTGTTAATAGATTACATCTAAAGCTCTCACAGCCATTTAGTATCAAATATTATGGCCAGTGCTTTGCATTTTACCAAACCCTCCCCATAAAGGTCAGGATGTCACACAAGGTCAATTTTTAGATGAAGATACTGGAAGCTTGAATCCATTTTTTTTTCTTTTTTAAACTAAGATTCACCCTAAACAAGACCAAACTGGCCCCTACTCAGCAAAAAAGCTTTGATGAGGTAAATGAATAGGAAGAATGATTGGATAGTGGAGGATGATTGAAATTAAGAATATGAATGTATATATGGATAAGGTGTGATTCAAGTGTCTAAAGGAACAATGAAATAACTTAAAAAGTACAGAGATATACTGTTAGAAAACATTCACAGGGAATTTATATTATTTACAGTATTCAGACAATTGTCCCCAACTTTACTGTTGTATCCACATTTCAGTCAATGTGCCCTTCAAACTTCTTCAGGTATTTCTTGTTGAATTCACCAAACTTTGAACCAAACCCTTTATTTAATCCACAGGATAAATTCTTCTAATACCATTGTACCACTGGGTACAAGTGTTAAGCTCTGTTAAGTATTGCTTATTTTCACCTGTAGTCAAGACTGAACCTGCAGCCACCAGATGGTTTCACTTAGAACTATATAAACTGAATGCCTATAACCATTATGGAGGTGCCCGTGGTGTAATGGTTATCGTCGGAGGAAATGGACACGGTGATACAAGTTCAAATCCTGGACGAGACCGATTGCATTTCACATAGCCCTAATACCCTTGGGAAAGGTATGAATCCAATTATTCTCCCTCCAGCTATGGGTAAATAGTAGGGCAGACTAGGTTCTTCAGCCTTGGTGAGGCAACTAGTCTAGGAGAAGGAAAACTCTGAATTCAAACCTGTTAAACTCCGCTTAAAAATTGACCTTGTGTCATATCCTGCCCGAGCAGAGGGGTTGGTAAATATGATAACCATTAAGCCTCATCTCAAAAATTTAGACAAACAAATAATTCACAGGGGAAGTTTTTCCCACATTTCAGCTGCTCTTAAAATAATGTTTGTGTAGATCTTGCATTATGGATGTGGGATATTAAGAAAGCATGAATGAAATTTCCAATACTTAATGAACTGAGTTTCAACTTGAAACTCTCTGATTGGTGATACCATTATTCTGGTTCTTCATGTTATTATGGAGGGAGAGGAGGGTTTAAAAAATATTAATATTAACAACATTATGATTATCTTTTTAGATAAACATTGTCAAATTATTATATATATTTTTCCTATATTAAAGACTCTAAAGAAACATACAAATTTGTTCACTATTGAACTTGTTGCCTATTAATTTTGGTACTTTTCATTTCTTTTTCTTGATAATTCTAAAAAGCATCCTACATAGATTACATACAACATACAATTATTTTTTTTTCGTTAGTTCTGATTGGCCAGAATTGCAATGTAATAGGATCCTCTGAAAAGCACTTTATGGTTATTATTTAGTCTTAATACTACACAGTGGAAACTTATACTACTGAATTCAAAGATTTATATGAGCAATAATGAATAGATATGAGTACTGGGACTGTAAGTGAATAAGTTTATAATTGATACATTGCCTACCAGATGTTGAAGCAGATCATCACCAATGCTACGTTTTCCTAATGTAATTTATTCTTTATATCAACCTCATTTTGAAATTATCACCTGTAGTCATTTACTATGCATTGCTTAGTTTGACAAGGCCAGAAGTATGTGACACCCAGGAAGAATCAAACTTTTGTGCAATGGTCTACTAGACGAGCTTGCTAAGAAGTAAACAAGGTGAGGCAAGAGTGGATACATTTCTTGCACCTGTCTGCATAAGACCTTAAACAGTGAGACAATAGCTGCACCAAATTTACTTATCCCAACAAACAGTTATTCACCAAGTGCTGCTGTGTTTGGTGCTTTCACTTTAACGTTAAAAATTAAGGAAATAGTTATTAGGTTTTGAACAGAAAATCTTGAGAATTTGTTAATAAGTGGTAATATTTATAGACTGTCATTACTTTCCACCAGTTTTAATTCAAAGCTATCTACTTGGGGAAATTTGCTTTTTAAAACCGAGAAAATTTTTTATAAAATTGAAAATATTTTTTAAAAATGAAAATAAAAGCAGGCATTTTCTTCCAATGATTATACGAATAAAATAAGAAAATATGTTTATTAAACCTTTCAAGATTTTTTTTTTTTTTTTTTTTTTTTTTTTTTTACACACCACAATTTTTAGAATTAAATTTTTTTTTTTTGGTAAGACATTACTTAGGATTTTAGTCCAGGTTTAAATAAAAGTAAAGGTAACCTAAAGTCAAAAATTTTTTTTTTTTTTTTTTTTTTAAACCTTATTTTTCTGATGCAGATATCATTGTTGGACAAAAAAAGTTTTGGTAAATAGGACAAAGCCTGATCCTTAAGCAAAACTTTTCTTGTCCCCGCACTTTTTACCTGGTAAAAATGCCCATATTTGGTTAACATAGCAACTATGGCCCATTTACCAAAACTTTTCTCCTTCCTTGCATTAGAAAAATAAGGTCTAAAAGAAAATTTTCTTTTGAGTTACTCTTGCGGCACTTTTAACATGAACTAAATTTGGTTTGGTTATATGGCACATCAACCATTGTAGGTTATTAATGTCAAATACATTTTATATATATTGTAACGCTGCCATGTGGCCAGCGGGCTTGCAGGGTACTGTTCATTCCTTCCAACTCCACCAGTTAATCCAGGGTACAGACGTTGGCTGTGGTTTGCCAATGCTATTTGATGTTACATATATCACCAACTTCCTAGCTGGACCACATTTTAAAGCCACCAGGTGGGTTAGGGGTGGATTATTAAAAGTCAACACAGCTAACTGGCTAGCTTTCCCCTCAAATACAAAGTCTTCAACAAATACAATTCTTCCACTACAAAAAAAAAGGACTCTGAACTGCCAAGTTTGGGTTAACAAGATTCTTTTATTGAATAAAAGAAAGAAACAAAGAAAAAGAAAAAATTCAGATAAAAGTCAGGAGTGAGAAAGTCTTTCTGTATCTTAGAAGAGCCTCTATTCAAATATTCGTATCCCGGACGAAGTCCCCATCTGTTAATTGTGGAAGGTAAGAATATAGTTCGACAACGGTAGACACATTCCACTTTCCTTCAGGTAATAGGATTTAAATGGTAGAGCTTGTGCTCCCAAATCTCAAGTTTATCATTGGGGAAATATTCCCTCTTTTCTCCTCTATTTTATCAGAGCTATTCTTTCCTCCTATAATTTGTCTTTTATTCATGTTAGCATGAATGCAGCAAGATAAATTTGAATATACTTAAATTGTATGTTCACTTACTTGGAATTCTGTGGAGTTTATTCCTTTCTCTTTTTTTTCTCATTATTGGTTTCTATAACAGCTTGGTAGAGGGCTACACATCTTATTTCAGGTAAGACCAAGATTAATAATTGTCTCTTTCCTCGTGAACAAGTCTTTTTTTTGAATATTCGTTTAACGAGGCTCACCATACCTTGGAGTTTGAGTTCATTCAAAGGAAAAGTTTTTTTTCTTTTCTCTCAATATTCCCTACATGGCAATACTTCGGAATTTGGGTTTCTTCCATATCCCAAATTCTGTTCTTAATTTTTTTCAACAAACAAAAGGCAACTCCTTATGTGTCTTCATCCTTCAACGAATAAATGGCAACTCACTAGTTTCCATAGTTTGAAAATTCACCACATGTTGGCTTTTTGGTGGTTTCTTCCTCAGTACCAATCATGGTCGTAGGTCTGCCTCTCTGCTGCTGATACATACTGGGCTAATAGAGAGTGAGGTTCTCCCATGCCCATGTCACCTTGTAATAATAGAGAGGGTTGAAGAGAGATGGCCCTCCCACTTCTACTATTCTGCTTACTACTATAGTCTACTGATTCTTGCTTGTCACTATTGTCAGCCCATGGCCGATGAGCCACACCTCCTTCTCCCACAACCTGGAGAATGTATGAGGGTGTCATATTTCCTCATCACAATATAAACAGTTCTATTCCATTTTAGTATAAGTACACAGTTTAGTTTTATTTGACCCATAGATGCGACCACTCCAGACCAGAGCAGACTTGGGTGTGATGGCAATGAAGGGGTATTCCACATCCCTCAAAGCTCCAGCACTACTGGAATCTCACCATCAGATTGTTTAATGTCATATCCAGGACACTAGTTGTAGGGGAGGGGGTTTTATCCCTCTACAGAGAAGCAATCCTGAACTAAATGCTTGAAATTTATTAGCTAAGCCAAATATATAATTCAAAATTTATAGGAAAAGAATATTTGTATAAATTAACAGGATTTGTCTTCATTTCACAACACACATAGATATTATCAATAAAATGCTAATTTATCAAAACAGACTTTGGAATGCTTTTGGTTAGACTTTTATAAACTGTAATAAGCAAAAGTATCACCCAAACAGAAATTTTTCTTTCTTTATATCTTTATATCTTGAAAGATTATAAGTACGTTTGCGTGTGCGTGTATATATATATATATATATATATATATATGAGAGAGAGAGAGAGAGATAGGATAGTATAGCATAGCATAGACCAAGCTTGGTCTGATGATTCCATAGGCAAGAAACTGATGGTTATTAAGTGCTATTGACTATGTCTACACTATTCTAACTTAGATCTCAATATGTGCTTTATCACCATTATTGACCAATCTTTATTTAGAAAGAAGGAAATTACTTAAGTAATTGATACTCACCAAAAAGCAAGCAGACAGTCAGATGCTACTCATGTAGTTATCATTCCACCAAATAATTCAACACAATGAGATTTTCTTCATTAAATAAAAGTTTTAGCCTTATTCCTTTTTCTTATTCGATAAATAGTATTAGGGTCATCAGGAGAGAATGTAGACCATTTCAGGGCCTTCCTCTCAATGGTTTTATTTGCACACCAGCCCCCTAACTGAATATATATATCACTGAAGCCCTATTATTTTGTTGTGCAGACTCGGAAGTGTAACAGAATGGTGAAATGCGATTTAAAAAAACATATATCTGTGTGCATTATGAGAACATTGCATGAATCTCGTTACACATTCACGATCAGGTGTTGGTTTAACAACATTTTGAATTGTTCCATGGGATATTTCTTTTGTTCCATATCCATATGGAACTATTTTCCATTACTTCTATGGGGTATCCTATACATTTGACTATTACACCCTTTGATTCCGATTTGACCCAGAAACTGGTACAGGGTTTCTGCTACAAATCTTCTTGCACACATTTCCACAGCTTTCACAATCGCACTATACTCTTCCTTTTCCAGCTCTTTTTTTAAGATTTTTATATTCACTGGTTTTATATACACTATCCTAACTTAGATCTATATATGCTTTATCACCATTATATATATATATATATATATATATATATATAAATAAAAATGCAGTTTGCTATATGCAGCAGAACACAAAACAACAATCACATATTGCTAGTGATAGCTTCACATGATTATAAGAACCAAGCTGGATAGGAAAAGTAAGACTTATTACACATACGCACAAAAACATACTCTATGAGCAAAAATATAACCAACTCAAAATTATAGACACATGCTAATTGAAGTATCACCCGATTATCAGGACAATATGAAACCGAGTAATATGAGGTTTGGTTTCTCTATAATACTGCCAATAGATATATAAACAATTGAATTTTCTAATTAAAAAAATCAACCGATGATAGATATCTCATGAAACTGGCAGTAATGAAAAGAAAGTGTCTGTGTATGAAATTATTTTTAATTTACTTTTATTGATGGTTTTAATATGTGTGGGGGTGTAAGTACACACACACACTATATATATTACACACATACATTATATATAAATATTATATATTACACACATACATTATATATAAATATTATATATTACACACATACATTATATATATTATACACACACACACACACACATTATGTATATATTACACACATGCACACTGTGGTATAATGGTTATCATAAAAAAATGGACACAGTGACACAAGTTCAAATCCTTAACAATGATGCTGTCTGCTTTTCACATAACACTAATACCTTTGGGAAAAATATGAATCCAATTATTCTCCCTCCAGTTATGGGTGAACAGTAGGGCAGAATGGGTTCTTTAGCCTTGGTTAGGCCACCAGTTTAGAAGGAAAACTGAATTCAAACCTGTTAAACTCTGCTTAAAAATTGACCTTGTGTCACATCCTGCATGTGTGGAAGGGTTGGTAAATGTGTGTACACACACACACAATCCAAGACACTGAACACTCTTTATAGATATTATAGCAACTTTTAAATGAAGTATTAAAAATATATAAAAATAAAAGGAAAAAGTTACTTTCTTGGTTTGGTATTATGGCATATTATTTATTGTAGGTTATTTAATACCAAATCTGGCTTATACTTATGTATTAGATATATACAATTTGTAAATATAAGTCAACAAAGTTAAATAGTTCTAAGTATGTATCACAAACAATTCAATTAAACATCAGTTGTTTGTTTACACACAGTTAAATGATCAAACAGTTCTATTTCAAACAATTCAATTTAGCATAAGTAATTTGTTTGTACTTAGTTTAAATGTCAAACACTTCTATTTGACCCATAAATAGGACCCAATCTGGTGCTACCACTCCAGGGCCAGAGTGGACCTGGGAGCAATGGCAATGAAGAGGTATTCCATATTCCCCAAAGCTCTAGCATTACTGGAACCTCAGCATCGAATTGTTTAATGTCATATCCAGGACACTCATTGTGGTGGGTAGGAGGTGGGGGTATTTGCCCCTCTCCAGAGATGCAGTCAGCATATTCTACAGCCCTAGCCAACTGGGCTAAGTTACTTTCTTGATCCTTTTCAGTTCTAAAAAAGACTTGACATTTCAGGAAATTATCAAAGTGTGCTCCTATCTACTTTGAACATTTCTCCTTGGAAATCTAAGGAAAGCATAAGCATTATAAAGCAGGTTACATGGGGTGAAAAAATATTTGTGATCAATTAATTCAAACAATCACAAAGAAATTAACTGGTTACCAATATTTAAATATTTTTATGGCAACAAACAGATTTCTTTCCAAGAAAAATATCTCTTCAGTCTTTAATAAATTTTCCTTCATTTTGTTGTCTTGCATCTTGCAATTATTAGCACCACTTTACTGAATATCATTATTTAAACTGAATCAAAGCCAAATTTAATTTTCTATGTTTCATACAAGTCTTTCAAAACATCATGTTTCAAGGTTTTATATAAAAACTTTCATAATTTACTACAAGCTTTTATAATTATATACACAGCTTTCTTTTTTTTTTCTTTAATACTTTCAGTTTAAAACAAAAATTCTAGTGAACAAAAAAGAAAATCCTTTAACAAAACAAAAAAAAGAAAAAACTTTCAAGTAAAAATTTTGTCACTACTTAAAAAGTATTCCCCAATTGGCTGAGCGGTAGAATATACCAACTGCATCTATGCAGAGGGGTAAAACTCCCTCCTCCTACAACAAGTGTCCCTATATGACATTAAACAATCTGATTGTGAGATTCCAGTAGTGCTGGAGCTTTGGAGAATGTGCTATCACTCCCAAGTCCACTCAGGCCCAGAGTGGTAGCACCTGATAGGGTCCTATCAATGGGTCAAATAGAACTAAACTGCGTACTTATGCTAAACTGAATAGCTTGAAGTGGAACTGTTTTTGTATGCTAAACTGAATTGTTTGAAATAGAACTGACATTTAACTGTGTGTAAGCAAAAACTATATTTATACTAAACTGAATTGCTTGAAATAAAAATGCTTTTGACAATTAAACTGTGTACTTATGTTAAATTGAATTGTTTGAAATAGAACTGTTTATTTGCATAAAAATGGATTTGGCATTAAATAACCCATAAAGGTTGATATACCATAAAACCCAAAGCCAGAAATAGATTTGGCATTAATTAAACTAAAATGGTTGATATGCCATAAAACCAAACCAAACTTGAAAAGCAGTTTCAACTAATACAAGTTAACATCAAAAACTCTCATAGGTTCTGAATCAAAGTGAAACTGGGAGTAATAGCAATGATCATTCTATTCTAGTTTATTTGAAAAGTCTGACAAAATGACAAAAGGTTTTTTGACTCCAAGTTACCCTCTAATTGGTTATACAATTCGGAAATAGAGTCCCATTTATTGGTCAAATAGATATGTTAAAAAAGGAATCATATTCAGTTGGGCCGTGTGCAAGCAAAAAAAAAAAAAAAAATGCAGAAGTGTAAATATGAACATACAATGAATGGGATTCCTTAGCCTTTAGGCATAAAGTAACTTAAATGATTTTACTGATTATTAACAATAGAAAAATTTTCAAGTAAAAATTTTGTCACGACTTGAAAAACAGTTTCAACTCATACTAGCTAATATCAAAAGTCATTACTCATTTGCAAAAGGTGACTGCTTTTGTTTGTTTGTTTTTTTTTGCTCCATTTTCCTAACTATTCAAAGAATTACAGTAATTAGTTGTGTATAATACACACCTCTCTAACTTTTGTCAATGAAATTCTTAAAAAAGAAAAGAAAAAAAAATCTCTCCTGCATTGATTTTTTGGAATTTGAAACGGCTAAATTTAAACTACATTTGATATTTGTTCAATTTTTAATCCAGTTTGTATTCACTAAAGATAAGAATTTATATAGTTTATATAATGTTTCAAAACAAAATTTACACAGTATATAAGTCAAAGGTAAAGTCATGTTCACTCAAAAATGTAAAAAACATTTAGTGAAAATAAGTTTAAAATTGAAAGAAGAAAAAAAAAATTTATAAACAGGTACACACTCCAGTGATTATTACTCTATAGCAGTACAAAATACAAGTGTTTGTTAAACATTAGTTTGTTGGGACCATAGACACAAAGTACTTTCAGTCAATATGGAGATGCATGTGGTCAGGAAAAAAAAACAAGATAATATTTTAGTCCTTGTGAATAATACACACCTCTAACTTTTACATTGAAAAATATGGAAAAATAGTGCATCTTATACACAAATAATTATGGTAAACTCCTAGTTTTTATTGTTCCCATATTGTTTTGACCAGTACATTCGCTGACCTCTTAAAGTGCAATATGTACCCACCCCCATAAAAAAAAAATTTGCTTGGGTCACTTATTTTTAGGAACAAAACAAACATGACATCAAACAATTTTTTTCTTTCTTTTTTGGTTTTTCATTTGTTTGTTTTTTTGACGGAGCTTTATTTTTTCTTTCTTTTTGTTTGTTTTTTCAGAGAGCTCCATTTTTCTCTCCCCACCACCACACACACAGAGCTCCATATTTCACCTCTTATTTCTGTTGAGTAGTGGAAGACACAGCAAGTTGAATTGTATGCTGGTCTGAATAATACATTTTTCTAACATCTTACCATGTGTTGCTTCCTTAATCATTGTCATTTTCTAACAGCATTCCTCATCTATGATTTGGATTTTGTCCCAGAGAGTCTAGTGTTCACCTCTCTCCAAAGGTAATCTATCACACCTGATATTTCTATTGCTCTTTTAGGTTTTCTCAATTAGGACTTTGGGAGATCAACTTGTTTCATCTTAATTTTTCCATATTCATATTGATGTTAAAGTATTTCACAAAGACTTTTCATCCCATTATGCTTTTTAAGACTGTCTTAAGACAATAAGAATGAGTAATGTTGAATAGAATAATTAGTGTTAAAAAGCAATATTTGTAACTAACAAATACTTGTTGGCAAATAAATGATTAATATTGAACCGAATTATTTGTGTTAAATAGCAATTATTGAAGCCATTTAACTGTGTAGAAACAATAGCAATACTCATGCATAGAAATTAGTTCAAACTCATTTAAAAATTAAATTACCAACAAACTAATCTCTTACATATCATGTATATCTATTTAAATGTGAACAAACAAATGACTGATATTAGATAGCAATACTTAAAACCATTTAACTATACAAAAAATAAGCTCTCATTTAAAATGTTATCAACAAAATGTGTTTACAAATCGTATATGTAGAAGTCACTACTCTAACGTGCAGAATAAACAACAACACTTACCGGTTCAACAGCCCCAGCTGGCAGACAAAAAATAAAATGGGCGGTAACCCAATACCAAGCCTGTAACATCATAAGCAAGCCAGTGTATATATACACACACTAATATACCTATTCACTGGACCAGCAACCAATCACCGCCCAGAGAATGGACTTTGCCACTTGAAAGCAATGGAATGCCCCAATGTCCACATAATCTCGTCTCAAGTCATAGCATTGCTTTTTATGCAAACGAGTATTTACTCACAGCTAACAAGCATTATAAATGAATTCCAACAATATATTTAAGGATTTGACATTAAATAACCTACAATGGTTGATATGCCATAAAACCAAATCAAACTCAGATAAAAACTTTTGGCATTTGTCCAGAATAACCTGCAAAGAAAATTGACACATTGAAAATCATTCAAAATTAGCTATTGTACAGACATTTCCTAGGAGGGTTATTCTAGACAAGTACCAAACATTTACCTCAAATCAGTTTGTTAACAAAAATTCAATGAAATGCAAATAAATATCTAGCTAGCTTATTTAAACAATTCCTATATGTGTCCATTTTATTATCTCAAGTTCTTTTACATATTGCTTTAATTTCCTATGATGTTTAAACAATTTCTCCTTTAAAAATCCTTTTTTGTGCAAAGAATTCTATGAAAATTTACAAATAAATATAAGTTATAGTTTGATTTACGCTTTGAATCCTTAGCATCTAGAACCTCAGATACCCTGTTCCTAACCTGGATGAAGCTGTTAGCATTTCACTTTAAAAGCATGAATCATCTATTCCTCTTTATAGGAAAATAGCAAGACAAACTAGATTCTTTAACCTTGATTAAACAACCAGTCTCGAAGGAAAACTGAATTCAAACCAACTTTACTCCACTCAAAACAATTTGACCTTGGGGAGGGGTTGGGTAAATACACACCTTGTACATAAGTTCACAAAAAGAAAAAAAGGTTATAAAATTTTCATAAGCAGAGTTTAAATGGATTATTTAATTCTTATGCTTTGACTAATATCCATCCCCCCACTTCTTTCTTTTTTTAACAAAGAAAACTTGATATTTTTTTCTTATTTTGCAATCTCATTTTTTTCTTTTAATTAATCCTAAGTTGAACATTCTTCTACTCTTGTTAATTCGTATATTGTTTAACATACAAGGGGTTGAGATTAACAGTGTCTCATTGGCCTGGATACACTAGAATATACATTGGGGACACCAAGTATCCTTGTTGGAGGACACACTATTTGACAGTCAATGTTTTTTTTTAATTAGAAAAAGTCTAACAATTAAAGGATGAACATTTTTTGCTGATTTTGATTTGGACTGTTGTTAAGCTTAGACATGAACTAGTATAAAACCATGATAATCAGGTTTCATTTGATTTCTTAGGCTCTGTACTTTTTGTATCATCAATTAAAAATCTTGTTTTTACTTTCTTCAATAACTTAAAACAACCTTTATTTCACACAAGCTAAAAACTGTCTTTTTTCTTTCCTTTTTAAAATAAAAATCTTCCTTGTTTAATTGATGTTTCAGGATTTTCTTAAAGAAAAAAAAAAAAAAAAAAAAAAAAGACCACAATTTTAAAACTCATCATCAAATCACACTGACAGCATGGATTTTTCTGACTCTCTCTCTCTCTCCCCCCTCCACCCCAATCATCTATCGCTTTAGGCAGGTCCTCCAAACAACATCCTGTGTCCACACAGATGTACGTGGTGCATTCAATAAGTTTCCAGACTTTTTGGTACAGGCATTTAAAATTGTTGTAGACTCTTGAAAATTCAGTATGTTATTGCTATACATCTTATGAGATGACTGACCAATTTTTATGATTTCAGCTTCAAATGAACAGCTACAGCAGGAATTTGAATACACCCTACTAAACCCTGATTGTCACAGCTGGTGAATTTCAAAAATGCAATCTGGACGTGAGGACACTTTAGAAGAACAATATACAATTTTTGTTTGTTACCACAAATAGGGCAAATATTTGGCTGGTTTAATTTCTCTATTTAATGGCATATCAACCTTTGTGAGTTATTCGATTTAAACCATAGCTGTAGAGAATACTACAATTCCAGGTAAGAGTGAACCTGGAAGTGATGGCAATTAAGGATTACTCTACACACTCCAGAAATTTTTGTTTGTCTACAAGAAACAAGAGGAAAATTTTTTTTTCTAAATGTTTGAACACTATTAGTCATTTCTAGTTTACCATTTCCAAACAGGAAATTTGCCAAATATACAAAACAATATTCTCCATGTTTTGTATTTGACTTAAAACACATGGGACCAGACAAATCAAAAAGAAAAGGTTCAAATTAATCTCTTCTCTCTCACAGCTATAGGTAAATAGTAGAGCAGACTGGGCTCTCAAGCCTTAGTAAGGCAACCAGTTTGGAAAGTAAAACTCTTAATTCAAACACTTGCCTATACAACACTGCAGAATAAACCTCGTTACTCTCTATGCCTTACAGACCTTGAGAAAGATCTGTTCTGCAAAGGTTGATATATATATATATACACACACACATATATATATATATATATATATATACATACACACACACACACATATATATTACATGCAAGAACAGTTAGTATAATGACTATCAAGACAGAAAATGGGATCCGCAAGCAGAGTTAAAATTCCGGTTCATGCTGTTTGCGATCTCTTTATACTAATTCCTTTAGAAAAACCATGAATCAATCTCTTCAATTCTTAGATAGAAATGAAATAGTAGAATAAACAGGGCTCTCTAGCCTTAGTGAAGCAACCAAGTCTAGAAAGAAAACTAAATTCAGACTCAAGAGCAAGAGTCCCTAAGACAGTCTAACATTGTCTTTAACTTTGTTCTGATAATGCTGAATACTGGTGTAGCAGAAAGAATTTTGATTTTTTGTCTGGCGCGTAAATCAATTTGACCGTTGTGGTCTCGTCACATATTTTCACCCAATAGGGATGACTTATCCCATTCTGTCCAGATAACTTTCCCAGGCAAGACAAAAGGCGGTGAAAGCACGCAAAAATTCCTCTTCCTCAAATACTTTTCGAGTAGGACAGACCTGTCCTCTCTTTCTCTCCAGCAGCAGATCACATCACCATGAGGAGAGCACATCTAATTTATGGACCTTTGTGCCTAGGAAAGCAATCCTTCATCATTCATTCAACCCTCCTAGACCAATGGCTCCCAGAAGATTTAAATTGGATGCTAAATTCCGCCTCTGACTACAGTGACTTGATTCCTGCTCTGACATTCAGCTACTGATTTCCTTCTCAACTATGTACAACTGTTTTCTTCTTCCTGCGACTTACAGCACAAGGGTACGTTCATTCAGGCTGTCATCAAAGCATTGTTGAAACTTATCAATATTCTCACCGCCTTTGTTTTATTTTCTTCCTATCAACATAACAGGAGGCATCCTATTCAGCCTTCCTGTTATTTTCAACATCAAACTTGAAGGTAAACATTTTGTGATTTACACTGATCACAAACCTCTCACTTTTGCTTCGTGATCAAAAACTGACAAACACTTTTCGTCACTTGGACTACATTTCTCAGTTCACCAGTGACATTATTTGACATTTTGCACTCAGTATCACATCCAGTCTACGTATGACTCACGGTACGGACTGTCTAGTCCGCATATGACTCACTGTATGGACTATTTAATCCACGTACGACTCACTGTATGGACTATCTAATCCACGTACAACTCACAGTACGGCTTACTGACAATATGCTCAGCCATAAAATCACACTAATCCATGTACGATTCATTGTACGGATTAGCAACCATTTTGACCCCCACTCTCCAGTTAATGTAATGTACCTCAAAAACCGAGACATCGATCATTTAGCTACCTCATCTACGGTGCTAAATTTTACTTTACCTGGGACTATTTTCACTACTGTAGGCTCATTTAGTCGCAATATCACTAATTTCTTCTTCCTGCAACTTACAGCACAAGGGTTCTTTCATTCAGGCTGCAATTAAAGCATTGTCGAAACTTATCAATATTCTCGCCTCCATCATTTTAATTTTTTTCTTTTAATATAACAGGAGCTAACTTATTCTGCCTTCCTGTTATACTGGTATCAAACTGAATCAAGCCTTGCCTTTCTCTTGGACAACATTGATGGAATCAAAATAATAGATCTGCTGTATAGGCAACTGCTAGTCTTTTATACAATCTTAACTAGGTCAGGATGCAAATCCATGGTCTTGAAAGACTAATAAATACCACTATATATATATATATATATATAGTTAAAATTTTTTTTTTTGGTAATACATATATATAAGCTACCTTGATTTTATGCTGGGGGTGCAACATTCTAAAAACTAAATTGGCATAAAATCAATCCATTATGGAATGAATGAGGCTGCATTACAGATGTCATAAAAATCTTATCTTTTTTTTTCTTTTTATAATAAAAACATGTTAATTTAAATTTTCACTAATAGATATAAAATTAATTTTGTTTTTTAAAATATAAAAAAACAAAAAAAAAAAAAAACAAAGGAAAACTGAATGAAAATAACTAAATTGCCATAAGATATTATAATTATGTACTTTCTACATTCTTCTTAAAATAAAAAATCTTTTTCAAATTTCACTGTCCAGCAAATACAAGTGAGATTCTTACCATCTTCTAGTTAAGGAATGGCTTCTTTTGTATCTTTTGAAGTTATGAAAACAAAAATTCTTGCACTTTTTTTTTTATCAGCTCATCATGGAAATTATCAAGCATGTTTACAAACACCTACACCCTGCAAAATAAAGTAAATCCAGAACACCAGCATATGGCAGATTGGTTCTGAATAGTGCCAAAGTGCAGACACTTAGTAGCACAATAGGAAACTATGTTGATTTTGTGCATAACACTTGAATTTTGCTTTTTGGTAATACATTCTAGTATATATGTTAATTTTTTTTTTTAGTCTTCACAATTGGATAAGTTATTTATTATTCTCTTCCATTTGGTAAAAGAATTGCTTTTAGAGGAGAAAGCTTATTAACTGATTTGGGTATGTTGTATAGTGTTATGGTTAGTGCACTTGTAGTAATCTTCTAACCTAGTGAGGTCAATAGGTTAGCAGACCACTACTTGGGAGTTCACTTCTTATTAAGTATCCCATATTTCTGGGTCTGTGTCCCTACTAGGCACAAAGCTTATTAAATGACTGAACAGATTTGTAAAACCAAAGATGTTACAAAAGTAAAACAAACTAGAACAAAATCTGAATTCCTCTTAGTTTAATTCTTTATTTTTTAATTTCTTCTGTTAAACAGATTGTTTTCATAGACAACCATTAAGAAAATCAAGTAAATACACATTCAAAAATAAATAAATTAAAAAGGAGCTTTCCAGTTATTATTAAAAAGGAAAGGTCATAGAAAAGACCTATCTCAGGATGGCAAAGGCAATTTTCAAGGTGTTTCATAAAAGAGTAATAAGATCCTTTTGGTAGAGACATCAACACTTTCAATGCCAAAAAAGGTCAATCTTGATTCTGGGAAAACTTTGACACAACTCTGGTTTTGAAATCAAATGAAGAAATTGATGCCTTAATCATTATCAGTTGCAGCAGACATTTTAGGTCAACTTCCATGATGACCTTCATTGTACTATCCTTTGCTATGTCTTACTAATAAACTATCACTTCTTCATCTTCTGTCAAATCTTTTCCTACTACATTTCTAAAATGCACCCCAGGCAAAATAAATTTGGTAATGATTACCCAAAAATACTGTTTATCCTTTGTGTCATTGAAAATACCTTCTTTTTTCTTCTATCATAAAATTTTCAACATCCAAGATTTTTGGTATATTTTATCATGTATTATACAACAATAATGACCAAATCTTGATATTCCTCAGTTCCCAACATCATCCAAGGATTCCATGATTTCCTAATGTGTCCATTTCTGTTCATAAGTCTGGTGTATATTTCAACATGGAATTTCTGATTGGTTTGGTTTGGTTTTATGACATATCAACCATTGTAGGTTATTTAATGCCAAATTCATTTTTATACAAATAAACAGTTCTATTTCAAAAAAAAAAAAAAACTCTATCAATGCATCGGTAGGAGGGGTGGGAATGCTTCTAGGACCAAGAGCGTTAAAAACACTGAACAGCATTGAGAGAATACAACCTAGGATGATGGCCGCAACGTTTAATGGCAACCCCAAAGCAACAATTATCTCCTGCTACAGCCCTACCAATGTTAGCGAAGAAAACAAAATAGTCACCTTCTACGAAGATCTATCCTCCCTAGTACATAGCATTCCGAAACACAACCTGCTAGTCATTGGCGGAGATATGAATGCACAAATCGGGAAAAACAGACACAACAAATACAGCCTACACAACGCATCAAACAGGAATGGACAACATCTAATAGATTTCATGATAGAAAATAGATTAACATGCCTCAATACAAACTTTCAAAAAAGGGAGGGGAAATTATGGACCTACACATACGCGAATAAGAGTAAAGCACAGATAGACTACGTCCTTATAAACAGGAAATGGAAAAACAGTGCGATGAATTGCGAGGCATACTCCTCTTTCGAGGGTGTGTCCTCTGATCATCGAATAGTTACGGCCAAAGTACGTCTAAGCCTACGAAAAAACGCCACACGTAAAGCGACAACCAAGCACTATAACTGGGCCCTACTCAACAACAGAGATATTAGAGATAAATATGCATTAGAATTAAGAAACAGATTCGAAGCACTACAAGAGAAGGCAGAAAAAGGTACCCCAAATGACGAATATGAAAATTTTGTTGAAGCACACCTTGAGGCGGCAGCAAAGTGTATTCCAACAAAACCTAGAACTAAATATAGAGCCCCTTGGGAAACGCCAGCGGTTAGAGAAAAATGTGCACATGTGAAAACTGCCTCCAAAAGCTATCAAAAGAACCCAACAAACACAAATGCACGAAAACTAGAAAAGGCTCAACATCAATTAACAGGAATATATCTAAAAGAACAGGCAGAATACATACAAAATCAGATAGATAAGATTAGAGACTCGGTGGAAGATAGACAATCCAGGATAGCCTGGCAAACAATAAACGAAGTAAGTAGAAGGAAGAGCACAGCCAAAGCAAAATTGAAAGCTGCAAGCCAACAAGAAAGAGTAAAACTGTGGGAACAGCATTTCAAAAATCTACTAGGAAACCCACCGGAAATAACGGATGAACCAATCACCAGAATTATTAGTAAGCAATTAGACGTTAAACTAGGTCCTTTCACCAAAGAAGAACTCGACTCAGTTCTCAGAAGAATTAAAAATAGGAAAGCAGCAGGGCTAGACAAGATCCCCCCAGAAGTGTGGAAGACTAGACAATTCGACAATATACTGCTCCGGCAATGCAACGCAGTCTATAGTCAAAATAGGATAGAAAGATGGACGAAGGGATGCATCCTTCCATTCCCTAAAAAAGGCGACCTCGGACTAGCCAAGAACTACCGAGGGATAACACTTACATCCATAGCAGCCAAAATCTACAATGCCCTACTACGAAACCGCATAGAACCCAAAATAGACAACATCCTTAGGAAAAACCAAAACGGCTTCCGGAGAAATAGATCAACAACCTCACAAATACTGACCATCCGTAGAATCCTTGAAGGCGTTCGCGCAAAAAACTTACAGGCGACATTACTATTTGTCGACTTTACCAAGGCCTTCGATTCCATACACAGAGGGAAGATGGAGCAAATCCTACTAGCATACGGCCTACCAAAAGAAACAGTAGCAGCAATAATGATTCTCTACAGAAACACCAAAGTGAAAGTACGTTCACCAGATGGAGACACAGAATACTTCGACATTGTTGCAGGAGTACTACAAGGAGACACACTAGCCCCGTACCTCTTTATCATCTGTCTAGACTATGTGCTTAGGACTTCGATCGACAAAATCAGAGAAAATGGCTTCGAGCTGACTAAGAGAAGAAGCAAAAGGTACCCCGCAAAAACAATCACGGACGCCGACTACGCTGATGACTTGGCGTTACTAGCGAATACGCTTAATCAAGCAGAGACACTACTGCATAGTCTGGAACGAGCCGCAGCTGGCATTGGCCTCCATGTCAATGCAAACAAAACTGAATATATGTGTTACAACCAAACAGGCAACATTGCCACACTAGACGGAGCCTCTCTGAAACTAGTAGACAAATTCACCTATCTAGGAAGTAGCGTCTCATCAACCGAAAAAGACATCGACACACGACTGACAAAGGCATGGACAGCTATCGATAGGCTCTCGATCATATGGAAGTCGGACCTAACTGATAAAATGAAACGCAGTTTCTTCCAGGCAGCGGTTGTGTCGATACTGATATATGGATGCACCACATGGACGCTAACGAAGCGGCTGGAGAGGAAACTAGACGGAAATTACACAAGAATGTTGAGAGCAGTATTAAACAAGTCCTGGCGACAACACCCCACGAGACTCCAACTATACGGACACTTGCCCCCCCATCACGAAAACTATACAAGTCAGACGAACCAGACACGCGGGACACTGCTGGAGAAGCAAGGACGAGCTCATAAGCGATGTACTCCTGTGGACCCCCACATATGGATGTACAAAAGTAGGACGACCAGCACGAACTTACATACAGCAACTATGTGAGGACACAGGATGTAACTCTGAAGACCTGCCGGAGGCGATGAATGATAGGGAGAAATGGCGAGAGAGGGTCAGGGATATCCGCGCTGGCGGCGCGACATGATGATGATGATTTCAAAAAATTAAGTTTAGCATAAGTACACAGTTCAGTTTTATTTGACCTATAGATAGGACCCAATTAGGTGCTACCACACCAGGCCAGAGTGGACCTGGGAGCAATGGCAATGAATGAGTATTCTTCACTCCCCAAAGCTCCAGCATTAGTGGAACTTCACCATCAAATTGTTTAGTGTCATATCCAGGACAATTGTTGGGAGAGTCTTACCCCTCTGTAGAAATGCAGTCAGTATCTTCTGCAGCCTCAGCCGACAGGGCCATGATTGGTTTGGTTTCTTTGTTTAATGGCATATCAACCTTGGGGGGGAAGTAATCTAAATAAATTAATAACCATTAACTGTGTCATTATTATCATTACTGCTACTATATTATATAAATCAAATGCATAAATTTTTTAGTTGGCATTTTAGCTACAATGATATATTTTTGTCATTATTTTATATATATGTACACACACACAGATATATATATATATATATATATATATATATATATATATATATATATATATATATATATATATATATATATATATATATATATACACACACACACATACACACACTGACAGAAAAATATGATAATGAGAGGAGAAATAAGATCAAAGTGAGCTATAGGTCAAAGGATGACATTTCCATTAACTTCCTTGAGGAAATAATATACACAGGACATCTGGAGAAAGCTGGAGATTATATTATGATTTTTTTTTTTTAAATATTTTAAAAAAGAAAACAAACTGATTGGTTTAGTTTTTTTGTTTAATGGCAAATCAACCTGACTTTAAATCCCTCCCAACTTTTCCTGCTAAGATTATACCCCCTCTACTCTCCTCACATGCTTTTAAATAGAAAAACTCAGAAAACAGTCTGTCTTGAAGAAATAAAGCCCAACAAAATAACACACACCTAAATTTGAGTTAAGTGTTTGATTTATCCAACTTTCTACATATTTCTAACACACCCATTATATATATATATATATATATATATATATATATATATATATATATACACACACACACACAGACAAACACAATGAGAATTGCATACATAAACAATATAAAGAATAAAGAGAATATGTGCAATCTACAAACTCAACTACCTACCTAACCATCTTTTTGTAATGATTAGTTAAATTCCTCCAGTTTTTCTTACTAATCTGGCTTGTTTTCAAATACACCTGTTTAGCCAGATTTACAGTCCATAGAGTAAATGCTGAGACATTAATCTACCAGATTACTTATCTGTACTTCCTGCAGCTATTCAATAAAGTTGGCCAAAAATTATAAATTAGATGTTGAATGGACCATACTTATAAATAGACCAGTTTGATAGATATTTTTTTGTTTTTTTTTTAATGGCATATCAACCTTTGTGGGTTGTTCATAGCCAAAACCCATCATTTTAGAAGTAGTGGTACTATTTGACCTATAGCTGGAGAAAAGATAGTGGTTTGTACCTTTTTTAAGGGTATTAATCTAAAAATGAACATATTAGCACAACAAAGTTTAAACTTGCATACTATGTGATGTAATGGTTATCATTTTTGGAAATGAACATGGTGACCCAAGTTCAAATTCTGGACAAGGCTATTGGCATTTCACGTAGTGCTTACACTCTTGAGAAAGGTATGAATACAACTATTCTCCCTCCAGCTATGGGTAAATAGTAGAGCAGACTGGGCTCTAACTTTGATATGGTAACCAGTCTAAAAGGAAAACTGAATTCTTGCCCAGTCAGCTAGGGCTGTAGAATACACTGACTGCATATCTGCAGAGAGGTAAGACCACCCCAACAACGAGTGTCCGAGATATGACACTAAACAATATGGTAGGTTCCAGTAATGCTGGAGCTTTGGGGAATATGAAATACCCATTCATTGCCATCGCTCCCAGGTTCACTCTGGCCCAGAGTGGTAGCACCTGATAGGGTCCTATCTATGGGTCAAATAGAACCAAACTGCGTACTTATGTTAAACTGAATTGTTTGAAATAGAACTGTTTTGACATTTAACTGTGTGGACAAAAACTATATTGATACTAAATAAAACTATTTGACTAAACTAAATAGCTTGAAATAGGAATGTGTTTTGACAAACTGTGTATTCATGCTAAACTGAATTGTTTGAAATAGATCTGATTATTTGTATAAAAATGGATTTGGTGTTAAATAACCTAAAAAGGTTGATATGCCATAAACCCAACCAACCAAAATTCTGAATTCAAACCTGTTAAACTCCACTTAAAAGAAATTTGACTGTGTCACATCCTGCTCATGAAGAGGGGATGGTAAATATAGACGATTTTACAGTCCAGCACTTTAACCATTAAGCTACATAGACTCCCCGTGTTCGATATAAATAAGGCAGTATACAGAACTCTGCCTATTTAGTCTGTAAGCCCATTACAGGCCACTTCAGCACACTCTGGCTCATTTGAATGTATGGCACCAAGATGGTTTATAGTTTTTTGGCCAACTGGATCTCAAACCTGGAATTCTTTTCTTTCTTTTTTTTATATTTAGTGCATGAAAGTTAACTACATGGGCTGAATATCTGTAATTTGGTAAACTAACACCTCTGTATTTACTCTATCTGCTGCACACATCTCACTGTGCACTAAACAGCAGTATTAGTACATGAACCAGAGGAGAGAAAATTTAACCAGTCACTACTGACCCTGGCAAAAAATATAGACTTACCATCCTTAGAAAACATTTGTTCCATCATTTTTAATCCATGAAAGATAAACTAAGCACAAATCTGAGACAAAACCTATTTTATTTGATAGCCAAACCTTCTAGCTTCATGCAACATACCTAAAATTAATTCTAATAATTTGTTTTATTTGATAATTGAATTTTTTTTTTCTTTTAAATGTAAAGTAGAGGAGCAAATTATGGAATTACTAAATTTTGAAGAAAAAATTATGGTATCACCAACAAAAACAACCTTGTCAGTATTTTATTGCTCCTCCCTGGCTTTTTTGAGGTAGAGACTTAACTAAAGAGAAACAATATTTTTCATCAAGCTGCTTCCAGGTTTCTCATTAACTGCAAGGCATTGAACTTGAAACTAAATTCCTGGGTCTTCAGGTCAGGTCAGGATTTAAGGGTAGTGTCTGCTCTTCTCTCTCTCATATTCATGACTTTGGGCAGGATATGGCAAAAATACAAAATAAGCCCAATTCAAGTTGGTTGATTGATTCTAATGGCATGTCAACCCTTCTAGGGAAGTTAAGGAATTGCATACATTGTACATTTATATTTACATTTTTTGTGTAGTTTCTTAGGACCATGTGAAAAAAAAACACCTATCAAATACAACTAATTTTTAAACATCTATTTGACCCATAGATGGGACTAACAGATACAACTCCAGATTATAGACCTAGAAGAACCCCCCCTCCGCCATTATTTTTTGAAGAAGATGCACTCAGGATATTCTAGCTCCTCAATGACTGGACAGGCTTGATTTTGAGTATTCCAACACTGTGGTAGCATCTCACCATTGCACCAATGAAGATAGTCAGAATAGTGTGATACCTTCCTGGCAAGTCTTTTCTCACACATACATGTGTGAACCCCTTATTACATTGACTATGTGTTATATACTACTATTCTCAAGAAGAGAGTTAAATATTAACATTGAACTAAAAATATAATATACTTGTAAATTAATCAGATATTCAGATTGAAGACTTGAATAAATTGAATATTAAGCTTCAGTATTAAAGTGTGCAAAGATGACTTATGATTTTAAAGTAGAAGATAATATCTGCTCATTATGATAATGATGAATACTATTTGCTGAGACTAATGATAATAGAATTAACAAAAATAACATTACACAATAATACATTATTTGATTTATATAAAACAAATTGTGCCAGATAAAAATAGGCTCAAATGAAAATGTATCTCAGTATTCACAGTCTTAAAACTACAAAATCAGAAGAAAAAAATAAATAAATAAATAACTAAATCTTCCTAAAAGATAAATCCATGTTGACAAATGACTGATCTAATGACTTCATAACACTAAGTACATCACACAAAATAATTTAGATTGCATCTGACATATATAGTAATTTGAGAAAAGAGTAGAGCCCTTCCCTACACCTCGGTGTAGTAGCTAATGAAAAGGGAGCCTTCAGGTCGCCCTCAACTACAGTCGCCAACTTTACTTACTTATATATATTTTAAAATGAATAGGTCCACAAAGAGATTTATATTTTTTAAGGTATTATTTATTTATTTTGTTCTTACACACATGTATGTTTCCAGCTTGTTGCTTTCATTAGAACATGTATGGTACAAGGCTTTGTTAATGGGGTATTCAATGAAACTTGAACTCACTCATGTTTGCAGTTTGAATGGTTTTCAGTTGGTTATGGGTTTTTATGGAGCTCACTACTCTTTCTTTTTGTGCGTCTACCTTAGTCTGCTAAAGAAAAAGAAAGGAGTGACCTCCATAAAAACCCATAACCAACTGAAAACCATTCAAACTGCAAATACAAGGGAGTTTAAGTCTCATTGAGTACCCCATTAACAAGGCCTTGTGCCATACATTTTCTCTGACAAAATCAAGCTGGAAACAAACATATGTAAAAACAAAATAAATAAATCCTTAAAAGATAAATAAATAATAATAATACAAATCTCTTCATAGACCAACTCATTTAAAAATATTTCTTTCTCTCTTTGGACCTACAACAAAAATTTTTATTTATATATCAGTAATAGTACTTTGTATTTTTTGGTAAAATCAGTATAAGTGTGTTTGTAATTTTGTAAAGGGAAGTTTTGATAACCTGAAAATGACATGGAAATTCAAAAAAATCCTGATATCAAGAACAGGAAAGATTTCATTAAATTTGATTGAAGAAAGGGTGACTAAAGGATACATAAACAACATTATTATTACCACAACTTTTAAAAATAATGAAACTACTTGTGTGTATACGTGTGTGTCATTCCTATAGCAACCAAATTTTTAATGGGTACTCCTGAGATTGAAGCACACTTAGTATTACATTTACCAACATTGGTAATGGAATTGGCAACATAAGTTTAAATCTTGAACCAGACTTGTTTCACTTCACTCCAAAGCCTTTAGAAAAGGCATAAATCCATCTCTTCTTTCAAGCCATGGATAAATAGTAAGGCAGACTGTTCTTGAGATTTAGTAAAGCAACTAGTTGACGAAAAGGAAAATTCTTAATTCAAACCAGCTATACTCAGCTTAAATATTGACCTTGTGTCGCATCATGCCTTTGACGGAAAGGTTCAGTAAATACATACAAAAAGAATTTTTTTAGCATTCCAAAATTCCAAAACTTTATATTTTTCGTGAGGTGTTTAGTTTACCTTATGTTTATCAGATTAGCTAAACCGAATCTTTTTGTTTAATCATATACAGTAGAAATCTAGGTGGAAATTTCTGAGCCAGAAACCAAAATTATGATTTTTTTTCCTTATCTCTGAAAAAACAGGACTTAAAATCATTATATTGCTGTGTTTACATGTATAGTTATGAAGAATAGCCACCCCAGGCTCTTAACATTAACTTCTTAAAGACACTTAAAAGTTCTTAAAAATTGTTCAGTGTTATCTTTCTGTTTACTGCAGCAATAAAAAAATTAGATGGACAAATTTATAGTCAATTTATATAACTGAAAACTGTTTATAAAGGTGGTTTTTCAGCTAGTTATAGTAAGTAAATTCTATGATCTCATGTTTGAGTGATTTTTTTTCAATATTTTTTCCAACTATAATGTATCACATAGGTAGCAATTGAAAGAGAGAGTGGGGCTAGAGAAAAAAAAAGAAACTGAGCTCAGGGATAAAAGAAAAAAATTAAATTAAGAAAATAACATTGGAAAAGTAAAACAAGAAAATCCACTCAAGTATTTTATAAGTTATTATCAACACTTCACATGAATTTTACATTCTACTATAAACCAAGAACAAGTACACACAAATTCACACTAAAATCAACTAGTGTCCAAATAAATTTATTGTAGTAATTCATTGTAAGTAAATTATTCGTAGTTAAATTCAGAATTTAATCATTGCTTTTAAGAATCTAATAAAAAAAAAGAAAAAAAAAAAAGAGTTAAATGGTTAGGGAAATCCTATATTATAAGAGCAATTAATGTGATGCAATGTTTGAGTCAAAAAAAATTGAATTTATGTTGATGCAATTGAAAATTGGAGAGTTATCATGTGTGCTCAGCCTAACCAAACCCTCACTGGTTGGGGTGCTATGTTCACATAAAAAAATGATATTTGCTGAGACAAGGAAGAGAAGGAAAAAAACACTGCTGCCAAGATTCACAACATGTTGAGAAGCCTCTTGGATTCAGACCTTGTGCCCAAACTACATACCAAGTACTTAATCTACCTTCAACTATTAATAGAACCTAAGTGTAACAATGAATCAGCAGTGGAACGGATTCAGAACTTTTGTATATAATTCTGTGTCCATTTTTTTTTTTTTCACTATATAAACCACAGAATTATTAACTCAATCTGCATTGAGTTCTCAATTTTCCTTTAAAGGGGTCTATAATTGTACAGCCACTGAATGATGACCTATCAATTGCCCAAGCAGTTTTCCACCCTCTTAGATCAAAACACAGTATGAGACAGAAGAGTGAAAGATTTTGCAAACACAGAATAGTTCCACATCAGTCCACTTTGAAGATATGCTGTCAGACCCCAGACAGGTATTTAGTATTATATCACAGGTAAGGAGAAGTAGGGTCAAGTGTAGTGGGACACACTAGCTTACCTACCAAAAAGGCTACAGAACCCATCCCACCCTACTATTTACCCATAGTTGGAGAGATAAAAAATAGATTCATGCCTTTCTTAAGAGTATTAACATTTACAGTAAACAACCAAAGACTTATGTACTGGACTAAGCAAAGCTTAGTAAATATCAGTATCATATTTATGTGTTTGTGAAATGAAAATTTAAATACAAAATGATAATATACATTTCTATGGAAAATAAATAAAACAATAATTGTGAATTCTTAAAAATCAATCAAAAATATGACAAAAATCAATAAAAGCAATGAATGATATCCATTCTCATTATGACCTGTCAAGTGATTAGAATCTGGGATAATCCAAGTGAATTGATTCGTATAGAGTTGTTATAATTATCATCCTTGAATTTATTTACTGCATCCATGTAGAATAGATTAACTGGATAATCAAAGATCACAAATTACTTGCATCTCACAAAACAAGCACAATGTTATTGTCATTTACTAAGTTGAGCCTAGTTTGGTACAAGTCCCAAATTGTTTGTTTTTTTGTTTAATGGCTTATCAACCTTCATGGGTTATTTAATGCCAAAGCGATCTTTGAAGAAGAATAGCAGTGATATTATTTATGACCACAGCTGGGAGATAATTAATTTCCCAAGAGTATTAGTTTGAAGGTGAACAAAATAGTACAACTGAAGTTCAAATTTTCTTACTTTGAGGCCACAACTTAGCATGTTAGTCCTTATGCCATAGCAATTCCCCCTTCTATCTATGGGTCAGAGAGATGTTTAAAAATTATTCATTTTCAATAGAACTGTATGCAACAAAAAAAATCTTAAACACTTATACAAAATATATAGATATAAACATACAATGAATACAGTTCCCTAACCTTTAGGCATAAAATGACCCTATACAAGTTAAAATTAAAATCAATATGTCAAAAAAAATCTTTTTTAATTTTTAAAATACTATGGGAAATTTGATTTTGAAAATTTTTTCATTTCTATAACATTTCTTTCATTAAACATATCTTGCAAACCAATAAATTTTAGACTTTGATATATTTTCCAGATTAGGTAAAGATAAGTATTTCTACCATGAAAATGTACCTGCCAGCCATATGTAGGAGGGTAACTCATAGGAAATTAATTAACCTTCAAAGCTGTTATTGATTTTGACAAGCAATTTCTTTCAGCTTTGATATCTATCAGTTGCTCTTTACTGCAACATACATGGGTCATCATTCTACAACAGCAAGCAACAAAACAGATGAGAAATAATCCTTGGCAAAGACTTGTTAAATGCATCAACTGCTCTACTAACTGAGCTGCAAAACCATAAATAAAACCTATAATCTCAACCCCATTTCTCAATGTTTCTTCATATATTATCATTCTTGGTTGTTTTTTTAGACCTAAGTAAATCAGAATAAAAAAGCAATAACTAAAAAAAAATTAAAATTAAATAAAATAGGAGCCAAAATGAAGAATAATAGTTTACAATGCTTTATTCAAAAATCAAAGAAATTGCAAAGCTGCTCAAACAAAATAAGATGGTAGATTGTGCTTTATGGCATACCAACCCTTGTGGGTTATTTAATGCCAAATCACATTTATATGTATGATTTTTAAGCGAATAATTTGTAGGTGACATTTTTTAAACAAACTAGAGTTCATTTATTTGCACAGTTGTATGGTTTCAAGTATTGTTATTTTTTGTTTGCACACAGTTAAATGGTTTTGAGTATAGTAAATAATTAAACGGTTCTATTTGATCCATAGTTGTGAACCTAGCAGGTACTACTAGTTAGAGTCAGAAGAGACTTGGGAGTAATGGCAATGAAGGGAAACTCCACATTCCTCCAAGCTCCAAGACTGGAGCCTGACCATCAGCTGCAGTTTAGCATCATAACAGGACATTCATTGGAAGAGTGAGGACTTACACCTCTGCAGAGATACAGTCAGTGTATTCTACAGTCCCAGCCAACTGGACTACAAAATAAGAGTAATCAAGGGTAGAATTTTGTTGTTTATGAGAAGTGTTGTATAAGACTGGAACCAGATCTTATTTTGTTTAATACAAGTAAACAAAATTGTCAAAATATTACATTCTTGCATAATTTTATCCCAATTTTCATGTTTTGAATGAGATAAAATTTCTCACATTGAACACATTATTGTGGAAAGTTGGATAAATTGAACACTTAGCTCAGATTTAGATGCGTGTTATTTTTGCTGAAATATCACACATCTAAATTTGAGTTAAGTGTTTAATTTATCCAACTTCACACATTTCTATCATACTGTCAGATTCACTACAAATCTATCTTTTCAACACAATTATTATAGTGGATAAATTATGTAAAAAATGTATTGCTCATAATTTCAGGACAAAAAAATAACATTAGGATTGTGGTTTTTGACTCGGTTAAAACTGTCAAATATCTCTTGGGTTGAGTCATAGATAATTTTTATTTTTTAAAAGCAAGCTGTAATTAGGCATTTCAAACTTGCAATGTTCTAAACTCAACCAAAAATTACCTGATTAAAAAGTATTGTCATTGGTCATTCTTATGTCAGTAGTCAAAGATTGTGCACCATAATTTAATGTATGATCTCATGTTCCCAAAATGGAAAGTGTATATTCAACATGTTGTAGGAGTATTTGAATAACAAAAGCACTACAGAAACAGCTAAGAAAATTTATAGTGTTTCTGACCAAGGTGTCATTACTGACCACTAAGTCTGAAACTGGCTTTCAAAGTTTCATTCTGGCATTATGTCATTGAGAGATGAACCCAGACATCAATCAAGATGTTTTAAGAGAATTCATGGAATGCAATCCAAGTACTAATTCTCAAGAACTTTTGCATGATCTCAACACATCCTAATTCATTGCCACTTGAAAAAGATAGGAAGAATGAGCAAGCTGGACATTTGGCTTCCTCATACTCTTAGTGAAAAGAATAAGGAAGATCGCATAGCCATAGAAATAGGTCTTCTTTCAAGGCAGAGAAATTACCAGTTTCTCAAGAATATCATTACAGGTAATGAAAAATGGATCTTTTATAACAATTTTCAACACAAAAAGCAGTGGCTTGACAAGGATGAAATTCTGCAACATATTCTAAAGGCAAAGCTTCATGATAGAAAAGTTATGCGGCATGTGTATGGTGGGATCACCGAGGTATTATTTATTTTAACTTTTTAAACCCAATCAGACATTCAATCCAGATTTATACTCTCAACAGTTGCCATGTGTGCATGAAATCTAAGAGAACACCTCACACTCGTCAATAGGAAAAGCATGATAATGCAAAGCCACATGCAGCAAGAACCACACAAGAAAAATTATTGGATTTAATCTAGTCTGTTCTATCCTTTTCACCATATTCATCAGAACACGCACCAAGTGATTTCTATCTTTTTTGTCTACCAAATCCTTTAAATGACAAAATTTTTCTAAAGTTCAGGTGAAAACATTTGTGGAAGGCTTTGTAAGCTTGAAACCAGCTGAATTTTACTTGAAAGGAATCAACAAACTACTGAAATGTTTTTTTAGCACGATAGTCTTTAAAATACAAGGATCAAAGAATATATTAAAATAAACTAACTGAAAACCTACCCTTGAGGTAGCTTGTAACATCAAACAATATTTTCGAGAGGATTTATTATTCGTGAATCATTTAACAATGTATTAATTTCAATCAATAACATATTTTGAATCATTTAGAGTTTCAATTTGACTCGTTATCAGATGATCTTCTTTGGTAGAGAAGAAATAGAGATCAAGATATTAAAAGGACAATGTTGTTTTTAATTACATTTCATACTATTAGAAATATAATTTCAAGAGTAGCCTGAAGAGATCTCATCTTTAGGTCAACCCTTGATTTATGGTTACAAAATCATTAAGTGTGGGTGTTAATTGTAGTGGCGGTTACCAATGTTGTAACTCAAACTGTGATAGACCTTGATTTTTATAGAAATTATTCAAGTGGTTATGTTTACACACACTCATTGTTGGTATAATGGTTACAGTTGTAAGAAATAGACATGAGGACTCAACTTCAAATCCTATATAAGGTTAGTTGTCTAAATTTCTGAGACAAAGCTTGGTGATTTTCATCATTAAGGGTTTTCGGACTATTGTCTTCATCTTTATTGTTATTTCCACAACATTTATATAAGGTTGTTTGCATCTCACATAGCACTAAGACCTTTGGGAAAGGTATGAATACAACTATTCTCTAGCCAGTTATGTGTAAATAGTAGGGCTGACTGGGCTCTTTGATCTTGGTATGACAACCAGTCTAGATGGAAAACTGAATTCATAACTGTTAAACTCCATTTCATTGCCATTTAAAAATCCCTAAGATTATACATTTTTGTTTATAAATTATCAATATGATCCACATGAAAAATTATTTAAATATTTGAAAGCTTATCTCATAGAGATTTTAAGTTACATAAACTGACCATAAATCTATACCCTCACTTTTATTGCAGATAAAAACAGACACATAGACCATAGAAATTATCTTATATTCATTGTAATAAAATATTTTGATTCATGTGACAATGACTAATTCTGCTTATATAAATAAACCTATAACATTCATTTCAATAAATAACTTTTTGCCTTTCACAAATTTAAAACATGTTATATAGCATAATAAACAAAACATTCATTTAAAAATTTCTTTTGTTAGGTTGATAAAAATGCTTTTGAATTCATAAAATAAAAAAAAGATATAAAAATTCCAAACTCCACTACAATATCATTAAAGTAACAATATATAAAAATAAACTAGAAAATCACAAATGTTAACAAATATAATTACCCTTTCTATGATTAAATGTGTTGTTTAAAAATATTTCTTTTCAGTTATTCACACATCAGAAGTAAATAGATAAATATATTTGTTATTTTGTAAAGAAATAATATAACCTTTTATTGTAGTCAACTACGTAGTAATTATAATTGCTTGTATATTCACATTGTTAAACGTAAAAGTGTTTCACAGTAATTTAGACTACTTTAAGTATGTGTCCACATTATTTGTCTACAGGCCTAGATGACTTTCCCTAAGTAGCTGTCTAGTACAAAAAAATTAATTGAATATAAACATTTTATGTACTATAAGTGTCACCTATAAATGAGAACACCCCCTAACAATTTATTCCAATAAGTTAATTTTATTCTAAACTAAAGATACCAGGATTTTGTTATTTCTAGTGGAACATTATACAAAACAGATATTATTAAGTATTATTTATAACCAAACTCTACAACTTGAAACCATCACCAAAAACATGAATACATATACATTTACCCAAACGCTCTATCACCAGCAAAATGTGACACAAAGCTAATTTAAGAAGTGTAAAGATGGCTTGAATTCAGAGCATTTCTTTTCATAGAATGGTCATCTAACAATGGTTAAAGGACCCAGTCTACCCTACTATTTGCTCAAAGTTGGTGGAGAGGGAGAGTTGAATTAATACAAATTGAAATGCAAACAGCCTCATCCAGTATTTGAACTAGAGTCACCGATTCCATTTCCCATGAGAACCATTAAGACCAGCATATCTCCACAAAAAATTAGAATATGAACTAATCCAAAAATAAGTACAATAGAAAAGTCTCCATAAAAGCTTTTCCCTAATCTTAAACGAAATTCCACACAAAGACCTTCATTGTTTAAAGTGGAGGAAAAATAAAAGACAAAGGTACTAGACATACATCCACTCTAGAAAAAGCACTCCCCCTCCCAACATTTTCAGCTCAAGGGTCACAAAACTTGACTCAGGAGAGACTCCAGGGCTGCAGTTTTAAAAGCACAGAAAAAGAAAAAAAACAAAAAAAAAACAGCTGAATTCACAAGGTAACAATCATAATTTACTAATGAGACATCTGATGCTTCGAAACCATAAAAATATTGCATATCAAGGTTAAATTTAAGAGGGTGAATGAAGAAACCCATCAGATAAGTAATGATTTGACAGTTGTGAACACAGTGTACTTTTGGCATGCTTTATTTTCAGGAACAACTGTTCAGAGTGGTATGGAGTACCAAACATGCTCACTACTAACTGGATGTGGGTGATAAGGTTAAGGAATTATCCAGGTAGAAGCATGTGGTTCTTATAAAAATCAAGGATGTGGCAAGCAAGAAATTTGGACTTAAAATCTTCTGAACACGGAAGATCAATGAGTTTGGTTTGTTTTTATGGCCTATCAACCATTGTAGGTTATTTAATGCCAAATCCTCTTTATACATATATATTAAATATATGTGATTTGTAAACACATTTTGCAGATAACATTCTTAAACGAGCCTGAGGTCTTTTTTGCACACAGTTAAATGGTTTCAAGTATTGCTATATAACAGTCACAATTAAACATCAGTCATTTGTTAAGACACATAGTTTCTTCTGTTTGACCTATAGATAGGACCATATTAGGTGCTATCACTCTGGATCAGAGTGGACCTGGGAGCAATGGCAATGAAGGGGTACTTCACATTCCCCAAATCTCCACCATCAGATGGTTTAATGTCAAAATCAGGATACTCATTGGAGTGAGTAGGCCTTACCAGCAATGCAGTTGGTGTATTCTACAGCCCCAGCTGACTGGGCTGAAGATCAATGAGCTCAATCTGCAACTGTAATGGCCCTTCATAGCCATTATCAAAAGGCAAAGAGAAAATTTAGAAAGTTGGATGAGAGGTCACACAGATATGCATCAAAAGCCTGCAAGGACATATACTAACCAACATACCATAATGAAGTGTTATTGATAAAAAAAAGAAAAAAAAACTGCTATACAATATTTCATTTGAATATACTAAAAATATCCCATTATCTTTTAAAAATTTGGTTTCTTTTTTGGAGACACTCCATATTTGGCTTCATAAAATAAGAACAACAGTATGAAGAGAAAAAGAATGTGGCCATAAGATAACAATCCTGAAACCAATTTAGCATTTGATAATAAACACTAATTAATAAGTTTTTTTTCCCCCACAAGCTGTTAATAGTGAGTTTGTTCCTAAAGGATACTAAAAAAAAGTTCTATTTAAGTTCAACAAATACCTATTAATCATTATAATTAATAAGAATTTTGACAAGTATTATCCTTCATCTTAATTCCAGTTGCTTTTTAGAAAAACTCACTGGGAGTTTTTTTCTTTTTCTTGTTTCAAATGGGTACTGTTTCTTGCTGTCTTAAAAGTGACCACTTAAAGAACAGGGATAAAAAGCAAATGGAATGAAGAAACTGAAGGATAATACTATTCAGAATTATTCAAAATGATGAGTGACAGACTTTCATTTTAAAAATATAAAAGATAATAATTATATATATATATATATATATATATATATATATATATATATACACACACACAACACTACTTGTAGATTCCTTATGAAGCATTGAGCCAAAGCCTCACTACATCTTAGATACCAGTTTTTTCTAATGGTGTTGCTGTAGCAAAATACCCACCTGGTTTTGAATTCAAAATTTGTTTTCATAGACTGGCAACCAACTAAGGCTCAGTCTGCCCTACAATAGTTTAGGGAAGAAGACATTAAGTAAATGGCCAGAATTTAAACTCAACTTGCCAATTCCATCCTTCTTGCCAAAAACCATCATACCCCTTTCCCCTTCAGTTCAACAAATGTCTGATAAATTCTAAATGGGAAAAAAAAATTAAGTTCAAATATTAGAAAATTTACAAGTAGGAATGTTTTGAAAATTAATCTTAAATTAAAATCATAAATTCATTCCTTATAAGAAATTATGCATCAATCAAACTAATTTCACCAAGGGTCTCTCCTGAAGGTCCTCAGATTTTGTTTCAAATTTTCATCATTTTGAAAATTGCAGCCTGATAGCATTAAACATTCTTATTTTATGGTTATTTAAAGTTTTAGAGAATTTCTGAAAATTTCTGCTTTTTGAGTTTCTTCATTTTAAATGGCATATTAACCTTTGTGGATATTTAAGGCCAAAGCTATCCTTATAAAAGAATGACAGTGACACTATTTAACTCATAGATGGGAAGATAGGGGGGGTCATACTTTGCCCTAGGGTAGTAGTCCAAAAGTGAACAATGGTACAACCCAGTTCTAATTCTGAGACCATAGTCTAGCACTTTCACTTTTATGCTGCAGGGACTCCTCCCTTGTGTTTCTTCCAATTTTAGAGGCTTGAATTTTGAAATTAGGTTTGTTACAAGACTTGGTAAGACTTTTGCATACTCAAAAAAATTAAAATAAAATACATGAAAATAAGAATTGATATTTTCTTTTATTTTGCCTTTTCTTGCTTCTTATAGCAACGCTCAAATGATTTTTATTACCTAGACATATCTAAAATGATTTATGAACAAGATGAAAGCTCTCAAGTCAGAAAACCACTTAAGCTGTACAGAAGAACTCAAAAACATTCAGTAATGTTATAAAACAATAATCTGAATTATTTCAACCAATTTGTTCCACAATATCCAACTATTTTTCAAAGAAAATACAGCGAAAAGAAAAAACTTAAATCACAGAAGCGTTCTGTATATCTATTTCTGTCTTTTCATTTCCTTTGTAGACTGATAACATTTTCGGCATATACGTGGAAAAGATTTCTCAATATCCAGAGAAAGAAAAATTTTAAATAGAAAAATTTTTTAAATGAGCAAAAAAAAAAAAAAAAAAAAAAAACCACTAAGCAGACATTAAATGCTCTCTTCCTTGTGGCTTCTTAAGACCCTTTTTTTAGGTCAATTATACAAAGAGGACACTGAAAAGTTCTCAGCTAGACCAAGAAGGCAATGACATTATGAAATGTACATTATTCCACATATTAATCCAGTAGTTCAACACACTTTTACCCATAAAAAATGAAAAAAAAAGTTGCAGATTTTATAACAATATAGAAGACCAACATTTCATTTGAAATCACTTTTAGATTGATTGAATGATTTTAAAAGCATGTTAGAAATGTACCTAAGAACTTACAATAAAGATGAGTTTCCAAACTTCTAAGCATAAAAAAGATATAAATATGAATGCAATTACCTTACTTCAAGGTATAAAAAAAAGAGTAAATATAAACATAAAATGAATGTGCTTCCCAAACCTCCAGGCACAAAATAAATCTAGATAGGTTGATGTTTTGTCACAATGGGAAGAAGCTGCCCCAGGGTTATACTCCTCAGGACCAAGTTTGCCTCATTTTCTTTTAACCACATCCTGTTTGAAAACAAAGACACAGTTGATGACGATAAACAAATACTAAACTCTAATCCCAACCCAAAAACCAGGGACTTGACTAATCTAGTTAATATGATAAAATACTTCCAAAGTACAAAGATAGGCTAAAAAGTTTATATCACAATCTGCTGTTGATAGCTTTTTTTACCAATGGGATCCAAGCATTCCAACACTGATGAAAGAAGTGTGTGGACTGTAACAGAGACTATGTTGGAAAATAAACCTGGTTTTGTTTCAGTTCATGAGAGTATCTTGGTCAGCCTATGAACTTTTCAACCAATCTTTGTACAATTCAATGTAAGATTCAAATGCTATTTTGGGATTCCCGGACATATTTTCTTAAGAAGATACATTTAAAACAAGTTCTTTATTCACAAATCCTTCAAGAGAAATGTTTTCTCAAAGGAGATCAAGTAGCAAAGATGACTGCTAATGATTAAGAGAAGGTAAGTACAAAAAAAAAAAAAAAAAAAAAAAAAAGGTAAGTACAAAAGAAGAAAAATGGTGGAAGAAACATCTGGCAGTGATGATTGTGCTTAAACATCCTGTCTCTATAAGATCCCAGGATACTTATATCTTATCACTTTTTAATGTTCCCTAGTTGATTGTAAATTAAAAGCAAAAAGGTATAGTTTAAAGATTTCTTCACTGTTTATTAACAAACTATCAAGTGAAAATTAAGATATTTGGAAAATAATATTTCATAAAAATATATACAATCCTCTAACAACTTTAGCTTGGCAGTCAAAAGCTTCAGATACATTATTTCCCATGAATAAGTACACTCCTTGATTTGTCTAAATTTCTGAGATAAGGCTTGATAATTATTATTACTTAGAATATTCAGACTATTGAATAGTGGATAAGACATTTGGATAGAAAGTGCTTCTGAATGAAATCATCTGGAGGTTGCAGGTTCAGTCCCAACAACAGATGGGATTAGCAGCAAGTGCTTGCTATAGCTTAGCACTTGTGCCTGGACATAGTTGGCTGAGTTGGAGCAGTCTTTCTCTGTGGTTCAAATAAAGGGTTCATATCAGCTGAAACATTTTGATCATAACAATAATGATGATGTCAGTAGTCCGAATATTTTAAGTAATAATAAGTACGTCCTTGAAAATTTCTTTTTAATGGAAAGGTTTATTTTCTTCAAAATAAAGTGGACCTGGGTATAATGTCAATGAAGAGGTGACCCCACACTCCTCAAACTTTGAAAATTAGAGCCTCATCACTAGATGTGATTTTCTTTTTTGGAGGGGGGCAGGGTTTTACTCTTCTGTAAGGAGTGCACATTATAGGCCCTGCCAATAGAGCAGGATATAAAAAAAACAGCATTTCTATGAATGCTGCTAGTTATTATTGGTAGTTTTCAGCCGATTGGCTTAATGAGTAGAATGTTCACCAATGGCCCAGAAGACCAGGGTTCAATCCCCGGTCGAGTCATAGCAAAGACTCAAAAGCTTAACATTCAGCATTATAAGGTACATATCAAGGTTAAAGAGGAGCCATCCAAGGAAAGGAGTTGCACCTTTCCTTACATCTCGGCATAGTAGCTACTGAGAAGAGAACCTTCGGTTCACCCTCAACAACAGTCGACAGCTTTATTTTTAATGTTGAACATCTAGCATAATTCAGAGTTTCGTTGTTCATCATAATAACTGAAGTTATGAAATTCCAGAAAATTTAGGGATTTCACAAAATCCCTATTTTCACAGTGTTACCATAATACATACATACAAGGTTAGGCTGAAAAGTTTATAAACTGACCAAGATACTATCATAGAATGTGACCAAATTAGGTTTATTTTTCAACATAGTCCTCTTTACAGTCTACATACTTCTTCCATAGGAAAATATTATAGTTCAACTAAATAGAATTAAAAAATAGATAAAACTAACTAGAAATCCTGAATACAATAGCTAGAAAAGATTAATAAAAAAAAATTTAAAAAAAACAAAAAAACATGCAATTTGAGAAATATCATTTTGTAGGAATCTTCACAACATTCCTTGCAGTAAATTCCAGAGTCATTTGTTGTGGGTTTAAGTCAATGGGGTCCAATAACATAAAATCAGTACACAGACTCAAAAATTTTTTAAATTTAGAAAAAAGTTTGATCTGAACTTTGTATATTTTTTATGATAACTTTCCTTTAGTTAAGTTGGCATTTTAAATATCTTAAATTCTCACATTACTAAAAATTCAGTGGACCCATGTCACATCATTTTACAGCATAATGCAAGTAATATCTGAGAGTAAATCATTAATGAATTGGAAACCTGCTTCTAGGACATCGTTCTAAGCTAGTAATAACAAACTAGGTCTTGCAGAGGATTTACAAGTAAATAAAAGTTGTTTGAGGTTAAAATTTATGTTACCCAGGTGGCTGTTGCTTATTCTACAAATATAAATTTTTTCTTTAACTCTTGATTTTCTGGTCATAAGAAAAGATCATATCTTTGGTCATGGGATAAAACATTTTTAGCTAAATGCCAACTTTATATGGTTAGTTCAAAAAGATTTAAATTTGGTTTGGTTTCTCTGTTTAATGACATATCAGCCTTTTTAGGTTATTTAATGACAAAGCCATTCTCCTAGAAGAACAGTGGTGGTACCATTTAACCCATAGCTGGGATTTAAATTTGGTTGGGCTAAGCTGACAGACATAAAGTAAGGGCCCAGTTGAGTATTATATTTAAATTGTAAATCAAAAACCCCATGTGAAAACTTTTTAAAAATTTAGATTTTCCAAAAACAGGCTTTCGTGTTCCATTAATAAGCACAGAAAATTTGGGGGCTATAGAAGCAGAGATCTTTAAGTTATGAAATAGAAAACAAAAGAGATGTGGTAAATTACAATAAGATGATGCCCGATGTGGTAAATTACAATAAGATGATGCCCTTTTTTTAGTTTACACTAAAGGATTTAGTCATTTAACCAGTCTATTTCAGGATGTGAACAAAAATCAAACCTACAAGCTAAAAATAAGTCTATTGTGTGTATACACACAGTTAAAGGTTTCTGAGCATTGATATGAATCACTAACAATCCAATTAAACATCAGTCATTTGTTTACACACAGTTAAATGATCAGTTTTATTTCTAACAATTCAACTTAGCCTAAGTCATTTGTTAGCAAACAGTTTAAATATCAAACAGTTCTATTTGACCCATAAATAGGATCCTATCAGGTACTACCACTCTGGGTTAGAGTAGACCTGGGAGCAATGGTATTGAAGGAGTACTCCACATTCCCTAAAGCTCTAGAACTGGAGCTTTACTATCAGATTGTTTAGTGTCATATCCAGGACACTCGTTTGAGGGGGGGGCTTCTCTGCAAATACGCAGTTGGTGTATTCTACAGCCCCAGCTTACTTGGCTATAGCATTGTTTAATACAGGTAGATCATCTTGACTTGATCATTTTAAAGGTAGCTCACAAGCCAAAAACATGGTGGGGAGGCACTCCTTGGTTTAAAGAATATTCATAATGTGGTAATATATGTTACAGGCATGTTACCATGAAATCATCCAATGTCCAGTGAAAATGACAATATCCAAATTTTGTGTTTAAAGATTTTTTTTTTTTTTTTGTAAAATATGTCATTAACATAACACTAAACTCTAATACAGAGACAGAAAACATGTAATGATATAAGTCATTTAGTGTTCTATGGCTGACAGAAGTCCCCAAAAGCACTTTAATTTTATTTTATTTTTTTATACTTTTCTGATTTTATATCAACTAATACAACTGTATTTTCAAAAATTTCTGTATATACCATAAAACTTAGATTTTTTTTTTTTACTTTAGGTTTGGTTAGGTTTCTTTGTTTTAATAACATATCAAGCTTTGTGGGTTATTTAATACCAAAGCCACACTTGTAGAAAAACAGTAGTGATACGATTTAAACCATATCTGGGGCTGGGGGATAAGGAGAGTCATAGCTTTCCCCAAAAGGTATTAGTCCAGCACATTTAGTCACCACATCATGAAGACTCCCCTTCACATTAAGTGTTCAAATGATCAAGCATTGATCAATAATCAATACTGTTTGTAGCTGAAGCTCAAATGAAATTCTGCTTAAGACTCCATAAAGATTTAGGCTGGCCCTGCTTGGATAGAAAACCAACTAATAACCAGTAAAAATGACAATTTTTCAGAGATTTTTTGTGCTCAAAGATACTTTTTTTCATCTTTGTTGAGAAAGACTTATTATGATGAAATAATTTTCTTTAAACTTTTTGTTACTAGAATTCTTTTACCATTGATTTCACTCTTTTTTTTCTCTCTCTCTCCAAAATTCATTCACAAGTAAAATCTCTAATAAATAACTCATCTACAATGATAATGGACTTTTCTTTTTCTTTTTGAGCTATAGTAAATAATGTAACAAATAGCATAACTACTAATATTATCACAGGCTCTGAACTACATGCTAGCTACTTAAATAAAAAAAAATAAAAATAAAAATTGAAAAAAAAAAATAAGGTACAAAAGATATAATAGTCTGGCATACTATTTGTTGAGGTCATAGAAAAGAATTAGCAGGAAAATATATATAAGATAAAATGTATGCATCATCAAAAAATTGTCTGTTCAACTTTTTATAGACAATACAAAGCAAAAAAGTATATGCATATTTGCTGCATGTTTTTTTGTTTTTTTTTTATAACACAAATTATTGATTTTTTATTTCATCTAATACAATTGTCATGAGAGAAGCCATACTGTGTTGAGTTCATAAGATCAAATTAAAAAGATACATTTCTGATGCATTAGTGTTCAACTTATTGAGGCTCTTTTTACATTCTCCAAATCATAAATAAAAAGAATACAAATGACACATTAAAAAAAATTCCATTTTATAAAATAAACAGAAAAGCTAATATAACCATCAGTAAAATGTCTAAAAAATTAAAAACAGAAACAGCTTGTCAGTTCAATGAAAAGTTTTATGTCTGTTCACAAACTAAATGTAAAACACAGACTAAAGCAGAGATTAATCAATTTTAAATATACAACAAGGTCATATCACACATTTCAATTCCATTTTATGCTGAATAGATGATTTATAACTATAAAACATAATTGTTTTAATATTATGTCATTTTTATGTTGGCTCATAAAAGTCACATCTTGGGATATCAAAAGTTAACCCAATAACAGCTAGAATTATTCAAAGGGAAAAATTTTAATTTTTCTTTAATAGTTAGCACAGAGGCTTTCCAAAATAATGTATACACAACTTAAAATTAGTATATATATAATTTCTTTTTTTTAAATTATTGAAGAAATGGATATGCTATGTCAACAATTAATTTTTCATCACTTCTCTTATTTTTTAACACTTTCTAAAAATATTTTTCTATGAACAATGACCTAAATTCAAAACTAGTTGAGAATAAATAAATAAATAAATAACACAAAAGAAATATTACCTATTTGTCTTATCCCTTTTGTTCATCTTACATATGTCTATGTATGTGTTTAAAGTTTGCAATATCTATAGTAAGAGTATTTGATTTTTTTGAGATAGGGCAAATGTAGTAAGCATAGCAGAGAAATAAAAACATCTTGTTACCAATAGTTTTATGTTTTCATGATTATCAAGCAACCATATATTCTGAAGAATCTCGTCTCTACAGATGGAATGGCACAGTGGTAAATTGAATGTGCAAGATACAAAACAGTAACATTTTTATAACAAAAGATCCCAAAAGAAATTATACATATATATGGAACAAAAAATATTTACTGAATAATTATCATGAAGGTTTTTCCAAAAATGATGTATACTTAAGATAAGTATGACTATTTATTAAATGCAAAAAGTTTCCATATTGGACGTTGGTAGGATCCAAAATCTAAATATCACATTTTTCATAAATATCTCCTAAGTGGAATGATGACATGTTGGATTAAAAAAATAAATTTGAAATTAAAATCAAAATGGTCAATAAAGCAGAATAAACATCATTAGATTAACTGAATCCATCCCCTGTTTATTTTTTGTCATGGTAAACATCCTGTGGATTGTAATCAACTCCTCCTGTTGTTACTAACACCAAGAGAATATTCATCTCGGTGGAGTTCTCCCCAGCCTAACACTTTGGCAGTCAGACTGACGTTCAACACCTTTTAATCTATGTTGTATTATACTTTCATTAATATACTTTGTTCCATGTAAACCAGAGTTCATGTCTTTCTTCTAGACCCTTTACTGGTCCACAACATTTTTATATAAGGCCCATAACATAATCTTTTTAATTCTTATTCCCTTGTTTTTAAGATACCCAGTACCCAAGATCACAAAATTCAAAGAAAGTTGGGTTTTTTTTAAATATGAGTAGAAAGAAAATTCAAATTTCCCTCCTAAGTATAGACGTCTTTGTTTAAATCTATCCATGACTGGGGATTATATGAAGCGTAGTATTATTAGTATCTGATAGAGCATAAAATATTCAGTTTATGGTTTGGTTGGGTTGGGTTTATGGCATATCAACCTTTGTAGGTTATTGAATGCCAAATCCATTTTCATGCATCTAGACAGTTTTATTTCAGCCAATTCAGTTTCACATAAGTACACAGTTTAAATGTCAAAATAGTTTTATTTTAAACAATTCAGTTTAGCATGAGTATACAGTTTAGTTCTATTTAACCCATAGATAGAACCCTATCAGGTGCTATCACTCTGGGCCAGAGTGGACCTGGGAGCAATAGCAATAAAGAGGTACTCTGCATTCCCCAAAGCTCCAGCATTACTGGAGCCTCACCATCAGATTGTTTAGTGTCATATCCAGGACACCTTTTTGGAGATGCAATCAGTGTATTCTAAGTCCCACTGACAAGACAGTGTTTAACAAAATGAGATTTAATATATTATTATCCTGGGCAATGCAAGGTTCTTCTGCTAGTTTATTACCAAAATCATATTTCTGTTTATCGATTGAATTTTGAAGACTTGTTCATAAGTAGACAAGGGTCAGCTGAAAAGTTCATAGGCTGACCAAAATACTCTCATGGAATGAGACCAAATCAAGTTTATTTTTCAATATAGTCCCTCTTGTGGTCTACACACTTTTTCCAGTGTTGGAGTGCTTGCATCCCATTTGTCAAAAAGTCAACACCAGATATGACATCACCCTATAAACTTTTCAGCCCACCTTCATATAAGATATAAAACCACAATGTGACTTTTTGTATAAGTTGATTGCAAAAGTATAGAAGGAATATATCAAAATATGAAAATTAAAAGAAAGCAATTACAAAGCACAAGATTTATTTAATTGGAGAAAGAAAAAGAAATTTATGAAAAAAAAAAAAAAAAAAATTTACAGAAATGAAATGTGCAACTGTTGAAGGACGACAAACAACTCATAATAACTTTCACATATTTAGTTTTCCCACCCATAGGGGGTTTAAAAATGTCTACATAACTCAATGGCAAAAAGAAATGTGTCAAGTAATAAATAAATAAATGTGTGACTATGTTAAAAGGCAAAATCTCATGGACTGATAATACAAAATGATGAAAATATTATACACTTATCGTCATTTTGTGCAGATCTCAAGGTTAAAAATCATAATTTTATATGATCACTCTTTAAAAAGAGTTTAATGCATTTATTAAATGATTAAAAAAAAAATTTTAAGCTGAGCTTAGTTTGACACAAAGCCAAAAGGATAGGGTACCCAGGGTGCATCAAGCTAATTAACACTAATCATAACTTAGATTCTGCACAAACCACAAATATAAGGAACCTAGAGAACAGCAAATTTACTATTCATCTATTGATCTGTGTAACGTGCTTGTTATGTATGTATTTACCAACCCCTCTGTACAAGCAGGATGTGATACAAGGTCAATTTTTAAGAAGAGTTTAACAGATCTGAATTCAGAGTTTTCCTTCTCCAAGACCAGTTACCATACCAAGAGTAAAGAACACAGTCCACCCTACAATTTGGCCATAGCTAAAAGAATAATAGTTGGATTCATACCTTTCTCAAAGGTTATATGAAATGCAAACAGCAACATATAGGATTTGAACTTGGGTCACCATGCCCATTTCCTATAACAATAACCATTAAACCACAGGCACCTCTAGCTTGTTATTCATTTACCCAATCCTTCTTCAATGGGTAGAATGTGACATAAGGTCAACTTTTAAGCAAAGTAGAGCTGGATTGAATTCAGAATTTTTCTTTTCCTAGACTGGTTGCCTAACTAAGGCTAAATAATACAGTCTGCTTTCCTATTTACCTATAACTGGCAAAGAATATATGAATTTATGCCTTTCCAAAGGGTAGAAACATGAAGTAAAATGCAAACAGCCTCATTACACTAACTTACAATGTAATACACAATAATATGATGTACATACCAGCCCATTGCTTTAGTGTGTCAAGTGTTAAACAATGGTCAGGGATACCGGGGTTCAATCCTAAGTTGAGTCATACCAAAGACTCCAAAAATGGTTCTTGATGCCACCTTGCTTAACACTTAGCATTATAAGTTACAGATCAAGAGTAACATGGAGCAATCCAGGGAAAGGAGTAGCATCCTCCCCTACACCTCAGTGTAATAGCTAATCCAGTGTGAGCCTCAACTACAGTCGCCAACTTTACTTACATAAGTTTTGAAATAATAAATTGTAAAATAAAGTCTAGAAAGTGCTCAACACTAAGCAGGACAATATGTAATAGATATTAAATGTTAAAACTCACAAAAATTTTCCTAAAGTTTCATGAATCTTAGATTGTCAGCAAAATGAATGGAACTGCATCCACACAGAAATATACATGCGAGTTGGTTCAGTATATTTATAAAGAAAGAGTGCTTAATATCTGTGATAAAGCATTTGTAGATCTAAGTTTGAACAGTACTGACACAAAGTCAATGTGACTTGGTCTAATGATCACAGACATGAAACTGAGTTACCAAGTGCTTTTGACTATGTCTACTTCTATGCTATTCAAACATTATATATAAGTTTTAATTTCTTTATAGATCTAGCAAGCAATAATATCATTGATGTGTGTGGGGGGGTTACAAAACAAGTTTCAAATACTTCTTGTAGATTAAATAACTAATACAGTTTTTATTTTTCAAATGAAGCTTCATCAATTATCATCATTGGTATTTTTCCTGTTTTTGTAGGCCGGTTTTTGTTAATTTTATTGGTTAGGATTGAAGTGCAGAAATATTGATTGAAGCAAAGGTGTAACAAACAACATCAAGGAACAGCACATTGTCAACATTTTGAGTTGTATTTTGGCTGAATTCATTTCGAGACAGCAGATGGGAGATGAAGATAAAAAATTCTTTTTCAAGCATTCAAATTTTTCTAGCCTCAGAAGAGGAAGTTTTGATCAATAAATACTTTGTTTACAGAAAAGTAAGTATAGCCCACAATAACAGGAAAATGTCAAGATGATAATTTTTACGAGTATAATCAATCTATTTTTTTTTTTTTGCAATAACTGCAAGAAACAGTGCATATCAAAAACAAGAATAATAATTAAACTCCCAATGAGATTCACATCCCAGCTTCAGAGAAGCCAGGTTGATTTATACCAGCTACTTTGAGCCACAAAAGCATGGATAGTATTAGAAGTTCAAATAAATCTTATAAAGTTATCCATCATCCTGAGTGATAACCATCATGCTTGTTATTTGTCTTACACAATAATAGTGCTAAAAGTATAAAATATATTTTTAATTGGATATTTTAGGATATAATATATTTTCTAATTAATTTTTTAGGTGAAGCTTTGTCAATCATTATTATTATTGATAACAAAATGTGATAAAAACAATTGTATGGCCACTTTACTTCTCATCTCACAAACCCTCTAAAAAAAAAAGACAAATGTTGTATAGTGGCTCGTACCATGTGACTTCTAGTATCACAGTGGTATAAAAGACGTGTTTCTTCAACACGTCGGCACTGAAAGATCTTGGTCAGTAGTGGGACCAACTTTGGACATAACACCTACAGCGCTAAACTTATATTTGTTGGACTGCACCACTTCAGTTAATAAATAAACTATTTTACTGTGTATCTCATCCTTACCACGATACAACAACAAACAAGATATGCAAGGCACTGCTGTAGAAGTAAGAACAAACTACACATGGGCACACCAGTGTTGACTAACAAGCAAAGCTCTGTGCAGACATAGGATGCTATCTAAAGGACTTACCAGGAATGATGGATGATAAGGATAGATGGCAAGACAGAGTAAGGGAACTCCATGCTGTCAGCATAACTTAATGATGATAACTATTTTACCATACACACCATAAGCCCAATATTTTTGACTTGGAGAAATGTCAGATACAGAATAATAAAAAACTCACAATAGTGTCTATCAGAGACCAGATGGAATATCTTTAAATAAAGCTTACTGAACCCAAGAGCTAAATTTTATCTTTTGTACTCTATATTTTGCTAGGCATGCTAAATGTAATGCTTATCATCATAGGAAATGGAATCAGTGACTCAAGTTCAAATCCTGAACAAGAATATTTGGATTCTACTTGGCAATGATGCCTTTGAGAAAGGTATGAATTCATCGATTCTCCCTTAGCTATAGAGTGTAAACTGGGTTCTTTGGCCTAAGTAAAACAACCAGCCAAGGAGAAAGAAAAATTCTGAATTCAAATTAGCTGTATAACAAATTGACCTTGGGTAACATCTTGCCTATGGCAGAGGGGTTGGGTAAATATATGCTCTATATTTTTTTAACTGAATTTTGTGAGCTCAGGTAAAGACAAAAGAGCTCAGGATTGAAAGGGTTAATTACACAGATTAGAGGCAAATTACCATAAATATAAGAAAACTTAAAAACAAAAGGCCCTTATACTTGCAAAATCTACAATAAGAACAATCTAGCTTAAGAGATCTAATCTCTTTTGTAACACAACGAAAGGAAAAAAAAAAATTTCCAACGTAGTTCTTTAAATAAATAACCCAGAAGTTCTTGTGTTTCATTGTACAGGAGTACTTCATTCTATCTATTTCTATAGGATTAAAGGAATCCAAAAAAGAAAAAAATGGGGGGGGTCCATAAATTGACTCACCCCTCCAAGATTTGGTTTTGGTATGGCGAGAATTGCTTGAGTGTGTGGGATAGGAGAATAGCAGTTACCAGGTTTGAACTCTAAAAGGCTGAAGGAAGAAACGTAAAAAAAAATAAATAAATAAAATAAAATAAATAAAACTTTGGTAGCAGTGGTTATATCAATGAAGATGGTTTGGTTTCTTCGTTTATTGACATATCAACTTTCATGGGTTATTTAATGTCAAAACCATCCTTGTAGAAGAATACTCATGGTACTATTTAACCCATAGCTGAGGGGAAGGGAATAAGGGGGTTCATACTTTTCCTAAGGATATTAGACCAAAAGTGAATGTAATAGAAGTAGTTCAAACTCACTTGCTACAATGTCATAGTCCAGTATGTTAGGATTCAATGAAGATTGTATAACCTCGTAAAATAATGATCTTTTTTATGATTACAGAGCCAAGTAAATCAATTAGGAAATTGTTTGTTTGTGTGGGTTTTATGGCATATCAACTTTTCTAGGTTATCTAATGCCAAATAAATTTTGATACAAATAAACAGTTCTAATTTGTAGTATTACGATTCTTCAGTCTATTATTCTCATCTTTATCTATGTCAGGTTTGAATTCAGAATTTTCCTTCTCCTAGACTAGTTGCCTCACCAAGAACCTAGTCTGCCCTACTATTTTACCCATAGCTGGAGGGAGAATAATTGGATTCATACCTTTCCTAAGGTTATTAGTGCTATGTGAAATGCAATCAGTCTCATCCAGGATTTGAACTTGTGTTGCCATGTCCATTTCCTACGACGATAACCATTACACCACGAGCACCTCCGTACTTATATATATATATATATATATATATATATATATATATATATATATATATATATATATATATATATATATATATATATATTACTATAGCCTATCACATGCCCAGATTCTTTAAGGCGTCTCCTTTTCCAATTTTCTTTATTATTTCAACTTCCTCCCATAAGGACAGATGGTTTCCCTTTTCCCTCCATATATGGTCAGCCATACCTGATTTTTCTATTTCTCCTCGTACCACTGCTTTGCAGTGTTCTTCTAGCCTTACTTTCAGTGGACGGCATGTCTTACCTTTGTATACTTTGCCACAGCTGCATGGGATGGAGTACACACAATTTTTGGTCATGTGGTATTCTGTTGGTGGTTTGACTCGTAGCAGATGTCTGTGAAGAGTTGACTCACTTGTGAATGTCATCCTGATGTCGTATGGATTAGATATCTTTTGAATCTTTTCCGCCAAACCTCTTACATAGGGAAGACAGACTGTGGTAAGTTTTCAGGTATCGTCCTCTGTCTTGTGATCCAGATTTATCGTAGCTGATGTTATGCTCTCTGGATAATTGTTCCGACGGAGAGTCTCCTTCAAGTTGTCCATTTCTTTCTGATATACCTCGTCACTGCCGATGGCTTTTGCACGGTGCTGCAGGTAACGGATGATTCCTTTCTTAACATTTTATGGCTGGTGGGAGTGGAAGTTGAGGTACTGTCCGGTGGTACAAGGAGAAATAGAAAAATCAGGTATGGCTGACCATATATGGAGAGAAAAGGGAAACCATCTGTCCTTATGGGAGGAAGTTGAAATAATAGATAGAGAAGAAAATTGGAAGAGGAGACACCTTAAAGAATCTGCACATATGATAAGCTATAGTAACTTCCTGAGTAGAACAAGTATAGAGTTGAATACAATATGGGAATCTATAATCAAAAAGGCCAGGTTGCATTAAAAAAAAGAAAAAAAAAAAAACTTGATGTTCTAGGTATCAAAAAAAGAACATTATGTTTATAAAGGCCCCAAAATTGACACTGTATTGTCCTGGTGGACACGTAGCATAGTGGATATAAGCATTGGGTTTAAATAGTTCTAAGAAACAGTTATCTCTGGACTTAAGGGTGACAGTAATATAGAATAATAATTAACACAGCTTAACACTTGAACAAAAGCAGAGTACCCCTGTGGATCGAATAAAGGGTTGGGTTCTAAGTTCCGTGGCAAGAAGGCTCCCGAGTTCGAAAAGAGATACCAGAAGAAGGCTGGAGGGCACATCGTCCGAAACGTTGTACAGACATAAATAAAGATGAGGATAATAGTCCGAAGAATCGTAATACTACAAATTATAATCAAACCTCATATCATACATTCAGGTAAACAGTTCTATTCCAAAGCAATTCAGTTTAGCATAAGAACACAGTTTAGTTCTATTTGACCAATAGATAGGACTATCAGAGTGGGAGCAATTGCTATGAAGGGATACTCCACATTCTCTAAAGCTCCAGCATTACTGGAACCTCACCATCAGATTGATTAGTGTCATATGCAGGACACTCATTGATGGGGGGGGGTCTTACTCCTCTGCAGAGAAGCAGTCAGTGTATTCTATAGCCCCAGCCAACTGGGCAAATTTAGGAAATTAAAAAATGGTATTCAAAATTTTACACTTATAATACCAACTGGAATACTATCACTGTCCAATAATAGCTGTTACATTTGCATGTAAATTTATAAACTAAGATTTAACAGCTATTACGGGACAGATATAGTAAATCACTTATTCAACAAGCAGAAAATATTCCCTACATGTGAGATTTTAAATAAGTAACACTAAATTATATTTTTTGGCGTGATTTGGTTTGGTTTTATGGCATATCAGCCATTGTTGGTTATTTAATGTCAAATCCTATTTTCACATATTTAAATGTAATTTGTAAACACATTATGTAGATACACATAGTTAAATGATCAAACAGTTCTATTTCTAACAATTCAATTTAGCATAAGTCAACAGAGTTAAATGTTTACAAGTATGGCTATGTATCACTAACAATTCAATTAAACATCAGTCATGCAATTAAATAATCAAACATTCCTATTTCTAACAATTCAATTTGGCATGTCACTCAGTTTGAATGTCTAACAGCTCTATCTGACCCATAAATGGGACCCTATCAGGTGCTACCACTATGGCCCAGAGTGGGCATTGGAGCAATAGCAACAAAGGGGAGCACCATATTCTCCAAAGCTCCAGGACTGGAGCCTCACCATCAGATGGTTTAATGTCATATCCAAGACCCTCATTAAGAGGTTGGGGAGTCTTACCCATCAGCAGAGATACATTTGGCATATTCTACAGATCCAGCTGACTGGGCTCAGACTTGAGGTGGTTATTGCTTATATTATGAATGTAAATGCAAAAACAATTTTTTTTTTAAAGTCTTAATGTTCCAGTAACTGAAAAAAGGTCAAAGGAAGAAAAAAAAAATAGTAATAGACCAAAGGTAATATCTTTGGTTTCTGGTTAGGAAATTTTCAGCTAGGTGTCTACTTTATATGTTTAAACAAAACGATAAAGATTTTGGTGGGCACAAATAAAGATTAAGTTTAACATATCAAGTCCAGTCGGGCATCTAAACTGTGTTCAAATAAATGACTTATGCTAAATTGAATTGTTACATGTAGAACTCTGATTATTTAACTGTATAAATGAATGACTGATGTCTAATTAAATTGTTAGAGATACATAGCAATACTTGGTACCATTTAACCGTGTACAAACAAATGATTGATAGTTAATATAATTATTCGTGTTGAATAGAAAATATGTGAAACCATTCAACTGTGTGCAAAAATTAAGCTCATGCTCATTTAAAAATGTTATCAAGAAAATGGTGTTTACAAATCATATATATTTGATGTACATGTAATCAGAGGATTTGGCATTAAATAACCTCCAATGGTTGGTATGCCATAAAACCAAACCTATACAAATATCATAAGATCCCTTACATGAAATTTTCAAAAGTTCACATGCTAAAACATGCTCCAGGATCCATTTGTAACCGAAATAAATTTGGCGGCCATGACTGACCATCCATGAATTATTTGATGATAGAAAAAAAAAAAAAAAAAGAATTGGTGAATTATAATTAGAGATAATCTCTTCTACTATTTAAGAAAGTTTGATTTGGTTGTGTTTTATGGCATGACAATCCTTGTGGGTTATTTAATACCAAAACCCGTTTATACGTATATATGATTTGTAAGTGAATAGTTTGGAGGTAACATTATTTTTAAATGAGCCAGAGCTCTTTTGTTTGCACACAGTTAAATGGTTTGAAGTATTGTTATTTAACACTAATAATGCTATTTAATATTAATAATAATCCCTAGTAAACAAATTTTAAATTTCTATTTGACCCAGAGATAAGGACCCTAACAGGTAGTCCAAGACTAAATGATAAAAAAAACAAAGAGCCAAGTTTTAACATGTTTTGTACTGTATATCTTTTTAAAGAATTTTGTGAACTTAAGAAAGGGTGAAGAATTCTAATTGACATTTCATAGTCAACTCTGTTATATAGAAAATTTCAATAACTATCAGCACAAACACAGACCCAACAAAATTATCATTCATTTTCAAATTAACAAGAAATTACTTTATTCTCAAAGAGCATTTTTTAAGTGTATTGCTTGAATAAAAATCTTATGACATTTTTGCTGGGTTACTATTTTATATAATATTTTTAAAATAGGTCCATAAATAAATAAATTCTAAAAAAATACAAATCTCTTCATGGACCTTTTTAAAATATTTTTATTCTCTCTTTGGACCTACAACAAAAAAAATAAATATATATATATATATATATATATATATATATATATTATACACACACACATTATAAAAATTTGAGTAATATATAGATAGATTGAATTTGATGAAAATATTCGCTATACCAGACTTTTGCATTCTTACTGGCAGAGCAAATGAGTCATCATAAGTTAGAATAAAAAAAAAACTAATAAAAAAAAACACACCACTGACGACAACAATGATAAATAGGAATGTAATGTAAAGTTTATGACTTTTTTTAATTTGATTTTTCAATCTTTTTAATCTTTAACTTCTTTTTTTTTTTAATTAATCCTTAAACTTTTAAAGCTATAATAATTCTGCAGAAAAATATATTAAAAACATACAAAACTAACTGACTCATGACTGGATCAGGATGAATAATAAATGATATAATTTAAGAGAAAAAGATATCTACGATGGGAGGTGGGGTTGAATGCAAAACATGTACACACTACAGCTCTCATTTTTATTTTACTTTATGCTTTTACTTATTTGAGGAGTATGATGCATGCTGAGTGTAACAGTTATTGTAGGAAATGGAACTGGCAATCTAAGTTCAAATCCTGGACAAGGCTGTTTACATTTCACTTCACACTAATACCTTTAAGAAAGATATGAACCCATCTCTTCTCTCCCAAACTATGAGTAAATATTAAGGCAGACAATTTTTTAGCCTTGGTATGGCAACTAGTCTAGAAGAGAAAACTTTGAATTCAAACTAACTGTACTTTTATTTAAAAACTGACCTTGTGTCACGTTCTATTTAAAAACTGACCTTTGTGTCACATTCTATTTAAAAACTGACCTTGTGTCACATTCTATTTAAAAACTGACCTTGTGTCACATTCTATTTAAAAACTGACCTTGTGTCACATTCTATTTAAAAACTGACCTTGTGTCACATTCTGCTCATAGCAGAAATACATACTTATTTGAGGAGTAGAAAATTTCAGTCTGAAATTCTCTAAGTTTGAATAAATTAGACTTTATCTTTATATAAACAAATTTGCATAAAGTAGTGATTATGCAAATGTTTTATTTTGATCTTATATGTATGAACAAGGAGAATGTATATACTAGTCTCAGCTTGAATATACTTTCAAGATATATAAAGATATATATTTACTTACAGATAAAATAAATACATTAAAAACACCATTTGATCTTACAATAGAATAATGACAAATGCCATTGCTATGTTAACAAAAAGTATTCTTCAACATAACAAGACTTGTGTTACCATAAGTAATGTTGGTGAGTTTGTAAATGTTGAGTACATCTTGGTTTGTATTGACAAGGGTTCTCCAGGCCAGTAAAGAGTCTTCCTCCAGTAAAGAAAGAGAGTTTATATTGAGCTCAGAGGTTGAGTTCATTTGTATTTGTAGATGAGACAAATGTGCTGCTGCTAATAGGAACCTACCAAGTTGTGAGGAGAGAACTAATATCAACGAGAACAATTTTAACCATAAATACATTGGATAAAGTTTTGGTTTAGCTTTGTTTCATGGCATATCAACCATTGTAGGTTATTTAATGCCAAATCCATTTTTATTCATATAAACAGTTTTATTTCAAATAATTCAATTTTGCATAAGTATGCAGTTTAAACGTAAAACAGTTCTATTTCAATCAATTCAGTTTAGCACAGTTTAGTTCTATTTGACCCATAGATAGAACTTTATCAGGAGCTACTACTCTGAACCAGAGTGGACATGGAAGTGATGGCAACAAAAGGGTACTCTGCATTCTCCAAAGCTTCAGCATTACTGAAGCCTCACCATTAGATTGTTTAGCGTCATATCCAGGACACTTGTTGAGGGAGTGTTACCCCTTTGCAAAGATGCAGTTGGTGTATTCTACAGCCCCAGCTGACTGGATCATGAATAAAGTTTTATATAGAGCTTTGAGAGACCTTGTGTCACACACAGCTTTAAGATTAACAGAAATAAGACCAAAGATTAATATTAATTCGGAGACAATTATTTCAATATTTATTTGGGTATTGTTGTATCATTAGGTTTGGTTTTATGGCATCTCAACCACTGTAGGTTATTTAATGCCATATATTATATATATATATATATATATATATATATATATATATATATAACAGTTCTATTTCAAACAATTCAGTTTAGCATAAGTACAGTTTAGTTTTATTTGACCGATAGGACTATCAGGTGCTACCACTCTGGGCCAGAGTGGACCTGGGAGTGATGGCAATAAAGGGGTACTCTGCATTCCCCATAGCTCCAGCATTACTAGAGCCTCACTATCAAATTGTTTAGTGTCATATCCAGGACACTCAGTAGGGGAGTCTTACCCCTCTGCAGAGATGCAGTCGGTGTATTCTGCAGCCCCAGCCGACTGGGCTATGTTGAATTTTCAATAATCTTTGTTGAAAATATTGTCGATTTGAAACATTAGAAACTACACTTGGATCCAAGCCAAAAGATCTGGGAGAAAGACTTTAGTCTGATGCAAAGCATACAGATACTATACTCTAATCAAATGCTGAAGTGCTGCTCTATACATAAATAATCCTATTATATAAAACAAGGAGAATTATACAGAAAATTGTAGTGACTTACTGAGTGAAAATTTAAGTAATGGAGAAATGTTTTAAAAAGTAAACATTTTTAATTTACTTTCATTTTAACTTGGCATATTTTTATGCATTGTTAGTAATTGCTACCAAGATTCATATAAGAGAGAATGGTTTCGTTTCTTTGTTAAATGGAATATAAACCTTCATGGGTTATTTAATGTCAAAGCCATCCTAATAGAAGAATAATGGGACTATTTAACCCATACTTGGGTGAGATAAGGGAGTTCATACCTTTCTCAAAAGTATTAGTCCAAGGGTAAACGTTATAGCATGACTGTTGTTCAACCTCTCTTACTACAATGTTGCTGTCTAGCACATCAACCACAGGGAATCTCCCCCCAAAAGAGAGAGAGATACAGATATCTTATAAACAAAGATATAGCCATCATCAACTCAGAAGAATTATTATTATACATATATAAAAGGTATATTTATGGAGCAGTTTTTCTTTTAAGCATGTTTTCATAAAAACCAGAGACAAGGTTCTTTTGAGCAATTTTATTGATCTTTTCCTTGCCATATAATCAAGATGTCTTTTTCTTTAAGATCCAATGAAGTTTTTGTTTTTAATATCTGAGATGCTTTCTATCCAAAATGTAGAGACATTTTGAATATTTAATAGTTTTTCGAGAGAATTTTGTTTTGTTTGAGATTTTCAATTTAGA
>OY757923.1:55448069-55550569 GCA_963585895.1 Sepioteuthis lessoniana
ACATCTGGTAAAAATACATGTAAATATGTTATTGCCTTTACTAAAAAATTTTTTTAATGATAACATGGTTATTCAAACTTAAATTCTGTGAATTTTTCACAGCTAACACCAAGTAATATTTCATTAAAAACACACACACACACACACACATATATATATAAATAAATAAATAAATAAAAGATCAATTTCTATTTTTATATTATTGTTCTCTATTAAAAAAGTAAATCCTTGACATTTCATATTGAAAAATACTTTCTAATTTAGTTGTGCAATATCCTTGAGTTGGGATTGATTTAATAAAAATAAAAAATAAATAAATAAATAAATAAAAGGAATTGAAAATATACATTATTGAAAGAACAATTAAATAACTGAATATTTTTTACAGCAAAACCATATATATTAAATTGGTGTAGTTCATTGGTTTAGTCGCATTTCACTCCTTTGTAAGTTATTCAATTCTTTCATTCTTACTGGGACACTGGTGTCCCAGTCAAATTTCATTTTAACCTTTAAAACATTCAAAGATCTATTAGACTCATAGATAGGACCCTAATAGGTATTACCATTCCAGTTCAGAGTGGACATGGGAGTAATGACAATCAAGAGGTTTTCTACACTCTCCAGATCTCTAGAAGTAGAGCCTCACTCTCAAATTCAGATTAGTGTCATCCCTTTTTTGAGAGGAAGGATCTTAAAAACATCTGCAGAGTATAAAGTCAGTGTATTCTAGGCCCCACCAACAGGACATTATACAACAGTCACCATTTGATGCTATACATCCTTCCTTACTTTAGATCTAACAATGCAAAGCACAGTAACTTTAAATTCAGCCTCTGATAAAAAAAAATTCTTTTTAAAATGAAGACTTTTCAATATTGGGAACACTGAAAAGTCTGATGGTACAAAAATCAGGGCTGCATATGGGGGTAAAAAAAATGTAAATTTTACACTTCTCCATTTGTTGACTGTAGGTTAGATTAGGTTATTTGGATTACTTGCATATCAACCCTTGATGGTTATTTAATGCCAAATCTTGTTTTTATATAGGATTTGTAGGTGAATAATTTGGAGGTAACTTCATTTTTAAATGAATTAAAGCTCATTTGTTTGCACACATTAAAATGATTTCAAGTACTGTTTACATTAATAATTCTATTTATTTCGTCTATTTGATTTAGTAATGTTTTATGGCATATCAACCCTTGAGAGTTATTTAATGCCAAATCCTGTTCATACATATATGATTTGTAAGCAAATAGTTTGTAATTAAGATTTTTAAACAAGTCAGGCATCATTTGTTTGCACACAGTTAAATAGTTTCAAGTATTGCTATTTAACACTAATATTTCTAATTGCACACAGTTAAATGCTTTCAAGTATTGCTATATAACACTAAGGATTCAATTTATCAGGAGTACTTTACTTGCACACAGTTAAATGGTTAAACACTTCCATAGATAAGATCCTAACAGGTACCACTACTCCAGGTCAAAGTGGACCTGGGAATAATGGCAGTGAAGTGGTACTCCACATTCCTTAAAAACCTCACCATCAGATATTATAGTGTCATAATCCAAGACACTCACTGGGGGAGAGATGTTACCCCTGTACTGAGATTCAGTAAGTGTATTCTAAAGCATTCAATAAGCAGGCTGTTATTTGGTCCAGTTAGGTTTTATGGTATGTCAACTCTTGTGGGTTGTTTAATGCTAAATCTCGTTTATACATATATAAATATGTGATTCGAAAACAAATAGTTTGTTGGTTACATTATTTTTAAACAAGCCAGAGTTTGTTTGTTTGCATGCAGTTAAATGGATTACTATTTGATATTAGTAATCCTGTTTATCAATTATTTCTATCTAATTTAATATTACTGATTTGTTTGCACAAATGGTTTCAAGTATTGCTATTTAACACTAAATTTGGTTTAATATTACTGGGTTCCAACAAGTGGCCTCATTGGTGTAATGTGATATGGTAAGTTATAAAGAAAATAAAAGGCTAATTTCTAAGGAACAAGAGAGAAGAAAAAAAAAAGGTAGACAGAGTCTATGGGGACAGGTAGTTGACCTCTGAGTGACTTAGACTAAAGTACTTGTGGGTCAGCTGGTCATGGGTGAATGATTGCATTAATTGAAGATGACTAGAGGTCCCAAGATCTTGCATGCATGTGTGGAGCCAGCAGAAGCGAATGTTCCTCTCACAGACACCAGGTAGAAGTGAGGGGACTACTTGTTTTTGGAGAGTTAACGGTGAGACATGAGATAAAGACACAAAGTTGAACACCAGTCACGAAGATGTGAGGAGAGAAAAGTTTACAATCCCCATTGGGAGGGAGGCTACAAAGGGGCTACTAGTCACAACCCAGCAGACAAGCAGAGGGGGGCTACTAGTCACAACCCAGCAGACAAGCAGAGGGGGGCTACTAGTCACAACCCAGCAGACAAGCAGAGGGGGGCTACTAGTCACAACCCAGCAGACAAGCAGAGGGGGGCTACTAGTCACAACCCAGCAGACAAGCAGAGGGGGGCTACTAGTCACAACCCAGCAGACAAGCAGAGGGGGGCTACTAGTCACAACCCAGCAGACAAGCATGTCAGAAATACAACAAAAAAAAACAGGAAGAAAATTCAAGGTCTTTGTCTCACTATGATTTGTTGCTTCTCTTTGCCTAGCTAATATGACCAACTCAGCTTCCAAACTCTTTCTTTCTCCTGGTGACTACCTATGAATTGTAGTAGTAAATAAACCTTTGGGTAGTTAAACAGAGTTTCATGTGTTTGTCAACTTTTTTTTTTTCTTTTTTTTTTAAACCACAGTGGAGACACAATGGCGTCCTGGAGGTACAAATATCTATTTGGTACAGTTATGTACAAATGTCTAGTCGGTGCTGTCATGGTGCATACTTTCTCTTTGGTACCGCTATGGTACAATTGGGAGGCAGGTCTTACCCTTTTGCAGAGGTGCAGTTGGTGTATCCTACAGCCCCAGCTGACAAAGGTGATGTTGACTCTAAGTAACTTTGAAATGTCATGATGCAAAATGTCCTTTCTAGCTTTATTCTACACTTGTTTGATTAACCATCACCATACCCACTCTGTAGGATGAAACTGTAGAAGACGCTGACTATGTCTCTGCAGAGAGGTAAGACCCTTGACAATGAATGTCTTGGGTATGATACTAAAATGTCTCTGATAGTGGGGCTCCAGTGCTGGACTGGAGAATGGTGAATACCTCTTCATTACAATTACTTCCAGGTTCTATTTACACACTACTGCTATATAAAACTAACAATTATGGAGGTGCCAGTGGTGTAATGGTTATCGTCGCAGGAATTGGACACGGCGACACGAGTTCAAATCCTAGACTGATTGCATTTCATATAGCACTAATACCCTTGGGAAAGGTATGAATCCAATTATTCTCCCTCCAGCTATGGGTAAATAGTAGGACAGACTAGGTTCTTCAGCCTTGGTGAGGCAACTAGTCTAGGAGAAGGAAAACTCTGAATTCAAACATGTTAAACTCCGCTTAAAAAATTGACCTTGTGTCATATCCTGCCCGAGCGGAGGGGTTGGGTAAATATGATAAAACTAACAATTCACTTATCAGAAATCATTTGCTTGCACACAATTAAATGGTTTAATAGTTCCTACTAACACTATTAATCAATGCTGACATCACCCTCTAGACTAAAGCTTAGAATATACTGACTATCCTCTGCAAAAAGGTATGACTCCCCCCCCAAAAAAAAAGGGTGTCCTGGATATGACACTAACCTGCATCTGATGGTGAGGCTGTACTTCTGGAGCTCTGGAAATGTGGAATATCCTTTCATTGCCTTGGATGAGGAACCAGTCTAGGAGGAAAACCCAATTCAAACCAGCTGTACTCTGCTTAAAAAATTGATTTTGTACCAAATCCTGCCTATGGCAAAGGGTCTGTGTAAATCCATATTTTAAGGTTTAACAGTATAGGATCTGCATTCACTGACTCACTATACTTTATCAAGGAAGACAACTATTAAATGGTAATTATACAGTATTTCCTATTTATTTATTTGCAATTATAATAGTAGTAGTTGAACTTAGTTGAGAGTGACCCAAAGGCTCCCTTTTCAATAGCTACCAAACCAAGATGTAGGGGAGGGCGCTACTCCATTCCCAGGATTGCTCCACTTTACCCTTAATCTTCACCTTATAGTAGTGAATGCTAAGCAAAGCGGCATCAAGTACCATTTTTTTGAGTCTTTGGTATGACTCGACCTGGGATTGAACTCCAGTCTCCCAGACTATTGGCAAACACTCTACTCATTAGACCAATGGCCCTGTCTATTATAATAAACTTCTTTAAATAGGAAGTGATTTGAAATTGAACTTTTTATGTTACTATAACACAGAAAAAATGGTACAAGAGTGAAATTCTTTTTAGCATAATAGCATTAAAATGATCAGACTTGGATTACAAAGTAATTTCCCCATTCAATTCGAATGTTCTGCATTTCTGTTTCATCCTAATCATTATAATTTCTGAAGAGAGATAACTTAAAATGCTAATTATATAATACTTCCCAATTTATTCATTTTCTGTTAATCATAATATAAATTCTATAAATAGGATATGACTTGACTTTGTGCCTAATGTCTGCCAAAGGTGACCTTTAAGTTCAAATAATACCAGTAGGTGAACAAATGTTTTTCACTTTGTAAGAACAGGAAGGTTGGTATTTTATGGTATATCTACCATTGTGAGTTATTTAATGCCAAATCATATATATATGATTTGTAAATGAATAGTTGGTAAGTTACACTGTTTTTAAATGAGCCAGAGATCATTTGTTTGTACACAGCTAAAAAGGTTCCAAGTGTTGCTATGTAATATTAATAAATCAATCATTTGTTTGCACACAAATGGTTTCAATTATGGAAAATGATTAGATATTTCTATTTGACTTATGATGGACCTCTAACAGGTACTACCACTCCGGGTCAGAGAAGACCTAAGCAATGAGGGAGTACTCCAAATTTTCCAAAGCTGCAGAACTGGAGCTTCACCATCAGATGGGTATATGTCAAATCCAAGACACTTTTTTTGGAGAGTGGGATGTCTTACCAATCTGCAGAAATGCAGTTGCCATATTCTACAGCCCCAGCCAAATAGGAAGGATATCATTATCAAAAGAAAAAATGTGCTGTAATTAAACTGAAGTTAATTAGTTATTTCCAAAATTTAATGAAAAAAAAAAAAAAGTTATCCATGAGTTTCAGATTACAGGAAAATGTTTATCTGGTGTGATATTTAAAAATAAAAAAAATAAAACAAAAATAAAAAGAGTTTTATCATTATCAAGTGAAATTTTGAATATGAATTAAAAATCTTAAATAACTATATACAAAAATTTTAACCTTTTGAACTTGGTCATTTTAGGTTATTTTGTTTAATGGCATATCAATCCTTGTGGATTATTTAATGCCGAATCTTGTTTAGTTGTGTATATACATTGGATTTGTAAGCAAATAGTTTGTAGATATTTTGGTTTTAAAATGAATTGTTTGTTACAAGACAATTTGTCTAACACATTTTTTTAGCATCTGGTTTTATAGACGTATCTTATATATATTTTTAAATTTTTATCCGATGCATAGTTTTGGCATAACTTAATTTCTCACAAGGATAAAATGCTATGCATGTTAACATTTTCAGAAATTGATTCAGGAGGATTCTAACTTTTTTCAGGGTTTTTATATTGTAAATACATGTCAATTTGACCTACATTCTTTGATTTACTTTTTTGAATGTAAACTTTTTTTTTTCAATACTTAACCTTACTCATTGATCCTAAGAAACAAATTGAGATTAATCCTGGTTAAACTAATAGTTTTACAATTTTGAAAGTATTTTAGCTTAAAGGATCAATAAATGAATAATGAAAATTATCAGCTTAACACACATAGTCAAATAAAGTACATGTCAATATTCGGGTAATTGTTTTACTTGACTCACTGTGAAAAAATTTTTTTTTTAAATAAGATCGTTCCTTGCTGCTATTTACACTTAACATCACCAATTAGGTTTATGAATAGTACTTAATTTCATAGCATTGCTTAATTAGAACAAACAAACCTGACAAAAAAAAAAAAACTGTTTATATGGATAAATCTCTTAAATGTCTTACTTACTACAATGTTACAGTCCATTACATTAGCCACTATACCACAGAGATTCCAAAAAATATGAAATAAATAGGAAAAAAAAAAAAAACACTGTACAGAATGATGACAAGAGCTATTAACATACCAGAAATTTTTCAGACAATAAAACCTTCTTGTCATTCTTGAGGTTAAATTCCAAGAGGGGGAAAAAAGGAAGATGTACTTAAATCATATTATATCAAAATTAGAAAGACTAAAAAAAAATATAAATAAACAAAACTAAATATAAAAAGATTACTTATTTTTATTTTATTTTAATTGATTTCTACAAAAATTATCAATTACTACATTAAACTTATTTGAAAAAGAGGAACAAGAGGATCATTAAATAAGTTTCCAGACTTTTTTCTATGGGCACTTTTATTGATAGTAAACACATGAAACTCTAGTCCCCTTCAAAGTAATCTCCTCTGGCTGCAATGAAGTCCTCTTGTGTGAGCGTGTCAATGACCTTCATCACAGCCTCTTTCATCTCCTCAATTGTCTCATAACAACAGCCTCTGAGCTTAAGGAATAAGCAAAAGTCACAAGGAGCAAGGTCTGGACTATAGGGATGGTGAGGAACTATCTTGATGCCCATCTTGGTCAAATAGTCTGTGACAAGGATGGAGTTGTGGACTAGTGCATTGTCCTGGTGGAAATGCCACTGACCTGATTTGGAGAGTGCTGGCCTCTTCCAATGGAATCTCTTCCTGAACTCCCTTAAAACCTCAACATAGTAACCCTAACCCCTTGGCCAATCAACTCTGGTGTTCTGACTTCCTTACTCCTCCCACACCTCTCATCATCCCTCACAGACTCCCTTCCTTCCTTGAATCTCTTATGCCACTCAAAAACTGATGCTCGATTCATGCAAGATGCTCCAAAAGCAGTCTGAAGCATTCCATACGTTTCTGTGGCATTTTTTCCAACTTTAAAACAGAATTTTATTGTATATCATTCTTCTAAAGTGTTCTCACATCCAGATTGCATTTTTGAAATTGACCAGCTGTGACAATCAGGCTTTAGTAGGGTGTATTCCAATTCCTACTGTAGCTGTTCATTTGAACCGGAAATCATAAAAATTGGTCAGTCATCTCATAAGATATCTAGCAATAACATACAAGAGTCTACAACAATTTTAAATGCCTGTACAAAAAAGTCTGGAAACTTATTGAATGCACCATGTATAATCAAAGAATAGAATAGCTGAGATCCCAGCTCTTTCCATCACACTTGGCTTTCATAGCTAAATTTTCCTAATTTAACTAAATTAAGCAGTAAAAAGATAAAATTATAGTTATTTCTTTTTGTTAATGAATTTCTTTTTAAGATTTATCAAGAGGATTTTTGCTTATATTTATTAAAACAAAACCAACCGATTTGAAATCAATAAAATCAAGCAAATATTTATTAAAATAAAATTTAAGATATGTAAATTAGCCTTCCCATTCACACAATAATCTTCTACTTGGTTGTATATATAAATACAATTGCTTGCTATTAGTATGCAGATAAGGCCAACAATAGTGATAATATAAAACAATTCTATTAATTGAGAGTTAAATAAAATAAAATCATGGAGAAAGTGACAAAAATAACCAAAGAAATTATGATATTAGTCATGACTGTTTTGATTACAGACAGACATATAATATCCATTTAATATGTGTGTATCCATAACCCAGCAAAAATGGTTTATCATAACAAAATATTTTGGTGAAAGTTATTTGATACTGAAAGGTTAGAGAATTACATTCATTGAACTTTTAAACTTTTTTGTCTTGTTGTTTAAGAATTTTTTTTTGTTTGTTTGTTTTTTGCACAGTCCTATCAAATACAAATCATTTCCAAACCAATCTATCTGACCCATAATTTTGACCCTAACAGGTACTACCACTCTGGATCCAAGTGAACATGGGAGTAATGCCAATGAAGGGGTACTCTACACTCCTTAGAACAGGAGTTTCACCATCAGATAGTTAAGTGCCATACCCAGGACTTTCCTTAATCATATAAAACTAATAGGAACTCAAAATTCAATTTAGGCATTTGAAATATTTTTAAAAGTTTGGAAAATTTTAAAAATTTATACTATAAAAATGTCAAGATATGTTTTTTTTAAGTTTTTATAGAGATAGACAGATGGAATTCTAAAGATAAAACTGAACAATGAGGGAATTAACTAAATTCATTGATGAAAACAGATTAGCCAGTTGCAACACTTGGCTCACATGCACATCATAAACAATTATTTTCAGTTATTTTTTCTTTTGTTTTGTAGCAGTATATTTGATTTTGTTGAATTTTTTTAAAGTTTAAAAGTAAAAAAAGAAAAAAAAATTGTATTTAGCTGTGTTTTATAGCATATCATCTATTGGGGGGTTATTTAACACCAAATTATATGTGTGTTTGTGTGATATGAAAGTGAACAGTTTACAGGTAATATTTTGAAATGAGATAGAACTCTTGTTTCCTCACAGTTGAATGGTTTCATGTATTACTATTTAATTCTAATTCTATTTATGGTGGGTTAGTTGTGTTTTACAGCATATCAACTCTTATAGGTTATTTAATGCTAAATCTTGTTTATACATACATATTTAATATGATTAGTAAATGCATAGTTTGTGGATAACACTTTTAAAAGAACCAGAAATCATTTGTTTGCACACAGCTAAATAGTTTTAAATATTTCTATCCAACACTAATAATTTTACCTACTATTAATCACTTGTTCACACAGTCAAATGATTCCAAGTATTTCTATGTAACACAAATAATTTAACATCAGTCATTTGTTTGCACTCAGATAAATGGTTTAAAAATTTCTTTTTGACCCATTAACGTACTACCACTCTGGGTCAGAGTACACTTGGGAGTAATGGCAATGAAAGGGTACTCCACATTCCCCAAAGTTTCAAGACTGGAGCCTTTCCATCAGGTTTAATATCTTATATCTTATCCAAGACACTCATTGTTAGGGGTCTTACCCCTCTGTGAAGATGCAGTTAGTATAATCTACAACCCAGCTGATTAGGATATAATTCTATAACAACAATCCATAGTAAAAGATTGAACAGTTCTATTTGGGACTCTAACAGGTACTATCACTCTAATCAGTGGACCTGAGAGTAATGATAATGAAAGGGTACTCCATATTTCCTAAAATCCAATACTGGAACCTCACCATCAAATGCAGTTTAATGCCATACTCAAGACGCTAAATGGTTTCAAGTATTCTTATCTAACACTGACAATTCTATATAGTAATAATAATCCCAAGTAAAAGATTGAACAGTTCTATTTGACACTTAGATGAGACCCTAACAGATACTAACATGCCCAGTCAGAGTGGACAGGTACTCCACATTCATCAAACTCCAACACTGGAGCCTCACCATCAGATGCAATTTAATGTCATACCCAGGACAGCAGAGAAAAGGATTATCACCAAAAGATGGAAGAACAAGAAATATTGTATAAAAGAGACTTTCAGAAATTAATTAAAAAAATTTTCTTTATATTTAAAATTCTTTTTTGTTGAGTATTTATATCATATTTAAATTTTTGTATCCATAAAATCATACTTTTAAAATATATATTGATATTATAATTCTGCTTGTTTGTTCAGATGTTACACTCTTCCACATACCCTTTCCAGTACCAAGAGGGATATTCTTTCACCTTCTCCCTCACTCAGCCTAGTGAGATATTCTTCTACATCTCCAGATTAATCTACTGGGATATTATACACAGATGTTGCTTCTTCAGATCAAACACTGGGCTCAATTATGATAGATTTACTCTGTGCTAACTTCATCTATCCTCACTAAGTAGCATAGTAAACATAAATTATTGTATAATGGTTTACTGAAAGATCCAATGAGCTCTGAAGTTCTGATAAGCTCCAACAACATGTTGTTGAAGATTTAAAAAGGAAAAAGAATAAGAGCACCAAAGATTCCTAGATACCAACAATACCATTACCCACAAAATAGAATATGCAATTATATATTGATCTTGTAGTTTCAGTAGAATTAAATACTAACAAATTATGTGTTTTAAGTTTTATATAGATAGATTGTTATTGTATGTTTTATATTATTTATTGCAAAGGCAACAAAAGGATTTACATGTAATAACATTGCAAATCATCCTTTATTGCTCGATTAATTCTGCTTGATTTTTTTATTTTTTTATTCTGTGGAATTAATTTCTGAGGGTTTTGCTGGTCACAATTATTTCATTAAAATATTCTCTCTTATCTTCTCCCCACCCAGGCTATTACTGATTAATAATACATAGCATAATATTGGGGGGGGTCCTCGTGGTGTAATGGTTAAGGCAACGGACTGCGGAATCATAGTAAGCGAGTTCGAACTCCAGTCGCACTATGACATTCACTTTCAGACAAATACCCTTGGGAAAAGTATGAAACCCCTTATCCTCCTCGTTATGGGTTAAATAATACCACTACTGTTCTTCTAGAAGAAGAATGGCTTTGGCATTGAATAACCCACAAAGCTTTATATGCCATTAAACAAAGAAACCAAACCAAATAGCATAATATTGTGATTGAAAAAATAAATTTGAAAATAAATTTAAAAATAAATCTTTAAAAAAATAAAAGAAAAGTAATTTTCTTCTTTACAAAATAAATACATTAAACAAAATTCACAAACCAAATCAAAAAGCTAAACTAAAAAAAAAATAAACATATTTTGTCCCAAAATAGTTACATTTAGTTTGTAAAATTGATAAACAAGCTAAATGATTGGTAAACTAATTAAGTCCCCCTTGGAACAGCAGTCCATAATGATACTGATCCTTCTATTTAGAAAGGAATGAAGGATTCTAATAAGCTTTTTATAAGTATTCAGGTGATTAAAAAAAAAAAAAAGTATGCACTTACCCAACTCCTCTGCCACAAGAAAACTATAGCTCTTGAGAAGGCATTTTGTGTATTTTGATTAAACAAAATTCTGTTAGTCAATTGACTGCATTATATAATACAGGACTTTCAGGAAATTACCACTGAATCATAAAAGAAATTTGAAACAATAGGATGTTTGTGTAAAAGGTAAAAGTCCTCAGAGACCGTCAGTATCCAAAAAATAAAAACAAACAAAAACCACAATGGGAGTGAGTGTGTACTACTTACCTAACACAGTCCACAGAAATCCACAAGGAGGGCAAGTCAGGCATTACAAATTCCACAGCAGAATGTTTGAAAAACTTTGCAAAAATGGTTGAAAAGGATTTCTAACAGTTATTGTAAAGTCTAAGTAACCAGTACAAAAGTACATTGTAATTTCTGAACAGAAATACTCAAACATTGGGAAAAGGAAGACTTATTTATGAAACATCTATGAACATTATTTCCAGTACTGGATAGATTTTAAATTGTAGTATATTCCAGTTGTTTTCTCTACAAAACTGTATTATGAGTGCTAATATTTGAAATAGTTGCTAAATATATTTCTTTTGTAGACACTCTGGAAGCATTATATTTGATGTATGAAATTTTCAAACAAATTTAACAGTCATCATAATTGTTTTTGTATAACATATAGCCTTAATTTTGGACGTCTAACACAGTATTGAGAGCAAACTCGCAGATACATTCACACAAAAATGCAACAGGCTTGCAGTAAAAATAACCTTACATTAAAAGAAACAAAATTATAAACAAACACTTATTCCAGTGGATATTTCTCAGAAATGACAAAACATTAGTTCGGACAATAGATATAACTTACTTTCGGTCATCTTGTCCTAAATAAGATGAGGCATATTGCCATGAAAACAAGTTATGCAGTTTTTGTGTATAATATGTATTGCTAACTTTTGGGTTGAAAATTCAGGAAAAATAGTGCATCTTATACACAAATAAATATAGCAAAAAAAGGAGGAAGCAGAATTGTGAATATGAAATGTTATTTAAAATCATGCAGTTAGATATGAATATTTGCTTAATTGCTATAAAATTTCTTTATAGATTTATGAATTTGAGCAAGAAAAAATTAATAGAACCCTAGGAAGTGATAGAAATCTTGCTAAATAGATATTTTTTTGTCCATGTAATATTCTAATTCATTCACTCATTGTTTCTTAATAACTTTGCAACAAAATCATTTTTTAATTATGCATTGGAATTTGCAGTGCATTTGGGTTTTGTCTTTGCAATGATTACAGTATTATGGGAGAGAGATACAATTTTTTTATGAAAAAAAAAAAAAAAATAGCAGGAGTTAAGCATTTTATAAAATAAAAAGGAAATGAAAGTTTATAACTTATTTTAAAGTAAAAGAAGCAAAAAAAAATAGCCACAAGTATCCAGTCCATTTTATCTGGAATTGACTGAGTCATGTTTAATGTATTTGCCGTTCACTCCCTAAAACTCAGTTGATAAGCAGAGGAAGGGAGTCTTGAGAAAAAGAAAGAAAAACAGCAGTAAAAGGGAGTAGAAGTGGTAGGAACCAAGAAAGAATCTGGGCTATCTTGTAAAGCTGTCATATAAAAAGAGGAAAAGAAAAAAAACAATACAGTCATTCTCTTAAATAATCAAACATTTTATTATTCATTGCATATCAATAAGAAAAAAACAGATTCATAACATTTTCATTTTTATCTATCTAAATATTGCCAACAACCAAATTATTTGGAACATTATAGCAAAATTTAATTTTTTCTCAACTAAAAGATTCTGCTATTTCTTTGTGGACGTTTTAATTACCATGCTATAATGACCTCGTTCTTGTATGTACAAAAGTCGTTCAAAAATTTCTCAGCCTTATTCAGAAAGAAGAGCCATAGCTGAACATTTTTGTCAAAGCAAAACACCACTTCTTATAAAACAAGAAAAACTAATGATTTCTATCTTAATATCTGTGCAAGTGAGGGCCATACAAAGATAAGAGGTATGAGACAAATCTAAAATCTCAATAAGGCTTAGAACTTTTTAAATGACCCTCCGATGTAATCATAATGCAGTAAAATGGCACGTTGTAATAACATTTTTGTTAAAGTTTTTTTTTAACAATATTACACAAACTTTTGAGAAAGTCATTTCCAATCTAATTTACAAGTTAATACTAGAACAAGTAAAAGATTTTGCTATATTTTGGTTTGGTTTGGTTTGGTTTGATGGCATATCAACCATTGTAGGTTATCTAATTCCAAATCCTCTTTATACATAGATATTAAATATGATTTGTAAACACATTTTGTAGATAAATGAGTTTGAGCTTTTTTTTGCACACAGTTAAATGGTTTCAAGTATTCCTACCAAACACAAATAATTCTATTAACTACTAATCATTTGTTAGCACACCGTTAAATGGTTTCAAGTATTGCTATGCAACAGTAACAATTTAACCTAAGTTATGTGTTTGCACACATTTAAGTGGATATACATATATGATTTGTAAGTGAATAGTTTGTAATTTCATTTTTAAATGAGTTAAATCTAATTTGTTTGCACACTTGTATTGCTATTGTTTCTACATAGATAAATGGTTTCACTTATTGCTAACACTAATAATTCTATTCAATATTGCTTGCACACAATTAAGTGATTACAAGTATTGCAATTTAACACTAATTATCCTATTCAACAGTATTCCTTCATTTGTACACAGTCAAATGGTTCCAAGTATTGCAATACAATACCAATGATTTAGACACAGTTAAAGAGTTCCAAGTATTGCTATTTAAGACTAATAATTCTATTTAACATTGCTTATTTATTTGCATACAGATAAATGGTTTCAAGTATTGCTGTGTAACACTAATAATTCAATTTAACATCAGTCATTTGTTTGCACACAGTTAAATATTGATGCTCTTTTTGCCAATGGAGTTGACAGCACACATTATATAAGCAGTTTCCTTCGGATGTCTTATTTGCCAATGTTTCTCATTCTATAATATTCCAGTGTTATTTTTTTTTCTTTTTGGCTTCTTTCATTTTTTTTATAATCAGCATCATGCTTCTTAAATTCTAGCAATGTTTACTAACTCTGCAGTTGCAAGATTCTTTACTACCCATGAAACCCATTACTGTAAATTACAGTGTACAAGTCAATCTGGCATAAAAATCAACCTCAAGATTTTTATCACAAAATTCTGAGTTACACTTAACCCTGCTGTATAGGTTGACCCCTCAAACATGCAGTAGGCAAATAGTAGACTATATGAAACATGAAAATCTGACACATAAGAGATTGTATTCATATGAATTTATGCTATATTGCACCGTCATGAAATTATGCAGATAAACAATATATTGAAGTTATCTGACTGATGATGTGTTAGCGTTTACAGTTAGTTGGAAACAGTATATATGTTAAGATAATCCTATTTACCAACCCCTCCGCTCGAGCAGGATATGACACAAGGTCAATTTTTAAGCGGAGTTTAACAGGTTTGAATTCAGTTTTCCTTCTCCTAAACTAGTTGCCTTACCAAGGCTGAAGAACCCAGTCTGTCCTACTATTTACCCATAGCTGGAGAGAGAATAATTGGATTCATACCTTTCCCAAGAGTATTAGAGCTATGTGAAATGCAATCAGTCTCATCCAGGATTTGAACTTGTGTCGCCGTGTCCATTTCCTACGACGATAACCATTACACCACGGGCACCTTAATTTGTATCACAATTTTATTATTATACATAAAATCTGTTAATTTGTTAAATATGTTCACCAAAAACAAACTTATGTTGGAAATGTTTGTAAGAGTCTGCAAGAGTTACAATAAAGGGTGTTTATCAATTGTTAGGGGTACTGGTTGACCACTCTATGGTAAATGTTTGAATTTTAACCCTGCCACATAAGTCAACCACTAGTTTTGTAGAGATTTTTTCAGCCTTAAAAAGTTGACTGGTATGCCACAATTTATAGCAATTATTGTATAGGTATAGATGACAATTAGATTTTTTATTTTTAATAACATTTTCCAAATGCTGTTTATATCAATGCTCTGTTTGCTAGTGGAGTCAACAGAGCACTTTGAAGAATTGAAGAGGAGGAGGAGGAGTTTTCAAAGTAGCTTGACTAATGAGAAGAGAGCTCCTTTGGTTTGAATTCAGAGTTTTCTTTCTCCTAGACTGTTAACCATACCAAAGTTAAAGTGCCTAGTCTGCCCTACTATTTACCTATAGCTAGAGGGAGAATAGTTACAATCATACATTTCACAAGAGTATTAGCACGATATGAAATGCCAACAGCCTTGTCCAAGAAAATAACTGTTGCATATTGAGTGCCTCCATGAGTCTTCTTTCAGATATCTTATCCAACAATGTTTCCCCTCACCTATTATTCAAACCTCATTCCAGAAAGGTTCAAAAATAAAAAATAAAAATTAATTAGATTGGCTTACTTAGGTATTTTTAAGCTTCATCTTAATTGAAACTTTTACTTTGAATAAGTGCTTTACATCCCATACCTACAATTGATTGGTTGGGTTTTATGGCATATCAACTTTTGTATATTATTTAATACCAAATCCTCTCTCTTATATATATATATATATATATATATATATATATATATATATATATATATATAATTTATGATATACATAACATCTTTAATAAGCCAGAGATCATTTGTTTGCTCAGTTGAATGGTTTTAAGTATTGTTATATAATGCTAATAGTTCTATTTCCACACAGTTAAATGGCTTAATGTATTGCAATTTAACACTAATAATTCTATCCAATATTATTTGTTCATTTGCACACAATTAAGTGATTTCAAGTATTGCTGAGTAACACTAACAACTAATTTAACATCAGTCATTTGTTTGCACAGTAAAATGGTCAAACAGTTCTATTTAACTAATAGATAAGATCCTAACAAGTACCAGGTCAGAGTAGACCAAGGAGTAATGACAATGAAGGAGTACTCCACATTCCAGAACTGGAGCCTCACCATAAGATAGTTTAGTACACTTATTGAAGAAGATCTTACCGCTCTGCAGAGATGCCATCAGCATATTCAACAGCCTCAGCTGACTTGGCTGACCTACTATTGTAGTTGATGTATAGTGATTAAATCTAAAATACTGTGTCAATTTTCACTTACTTGAAATAAAAAGGTTGTGCTGCTTCATGTATTTTTTATGTAAGCAGCCATTTGCAATATGATCTGCATGCATGAGCATGTTTGAGTCTTTAATATTACTATAACTTATGAATATGCATAAATTGTTGTGTACATAAATCATTTAAAGAAGGACTATTGGAAGTGAGTGACATTTGGTCAGAGCACATAAAATAAATCCTTGTAAAAGAGACAGAATCAGGAAACAAACATTGTTGGAGGGGTGGGGACAGACTTTATTATGAAGAAGGAAAATGGGAATTTGTCTGCCTTTGTTGACTAAAGGACATGAGAAACAAGTCTCTTGGCATTGTCCGCTACAAATACTCAAGAAGTTTATATCAGCAATTCTTTACACAGACACATTCGTCTTCACTTTTCGGGATTGTTTTCTGGAAAGCACTCTAATGTGATTTATACAAGGAGTAAATTCATACTCAAGTCAAAGTTTAATTTATTCACAATTTATTCAAAATATAGCTAAATGGAAAAAAAAAAAAAAAAAACATTTTCCGTAGGATTATTTTCTTTGAATAGTTTCCTTTTAAAATAAAGATCGCATGGATTAGAATTTTATACATGACTTTTCTTTAACAGTTTCTTTTTTAAACTGACTTATAGAAGTTGGTCCCTAATACAGTTAAAGATCACATATACTAAGACGTGTCAAAAGTTTTGCAATATTTTGGTACATGCTAGTTTGGCGTACATATATCACATAACTAAAGCAGTTCAAGCCAAGGAAGGTACCCACTATGTTTGGTAGTATTGTGGTAGTTAGTGTACTGACACATTGAGCATCAAGAATTTATGCTTTATGAGATTGAACTGGGCCAAAGAAGCAACAAAAAACATTTGCAGTACAAAAGGTGAACATGCAGTTGAATCACAGTACAGTAACCAGATGGTTTAAGAAATTTGTTGTGCAAAAGGTGAACATGCAGTTGATCACAGTACAGTAACCAGATGGTTCAAGAGATTTGTTGTGCAAAAGGTGAACATGCAGTTGATCACAGTACAGTAACCAGATGTTTCAACACATTTGTTGTGCAAAAGGTGAACGTGCAGTTGATCACAGTACAGTAACCAGATGGTTCAAGAAATTTGTTGTGCAAAAGGTGAATGTGCAGTTGATCACAGTACAGTAACCAAATGGTTCAAGATATTTATTGTGCAAAAGGTGAAGATGCAGTTGATCACAGTACAGTAATCAGATGTTTCAACACATTTGTTGTGCAAAAGGTGAACGTGCAGTTGATCACAGTACAGTAACCAGATGGTTCAAGAAATTTGTTGTGCAAAAGGTGAACATGCAGTTGATCACAGTACAGTAACGAGATGTTTCAAGACATTTATTGTGCAAAAGGTGAACGTGCAGTTGATCACAGTACAGTAACCAGATGGTTCAAGAAATTTCACTCAGGTTGCAAAAACCTTGACAATCAGGCTAAGGTCCAGTAGGCCTAAAACAGCAGATTCTAAAGCCATGCTCCAAGCCAGCAAGTAACACTGAGAGTATCAGGCAATCCCAGGATCTCACAGTTCAGTGTGGTTTGTTATCTTTACAAGCAATTGGATTTAGAAATAAGTTGGCTGACCGTAGTCAAGAGTGACCTGAAGGCTCCCTTTTCAATAGCTACCACACCAAAGTGTAGGGGAGGGCACTAATCCTTTCTCCAGTTTGATCCACTTACCCTTGATCTGTACCTTATAATGCTGAGTCTTAAGCAGATGCATCAAGTACCATTTATTGAGTCTTTGGTATGACTCAACCGGGAATAGAATCCTGGTCTCCCAGACCATTGGTGAACACTCTAACCATTATGCCAAAGGGCTCATTATATCTAGAGCTTCCAAATTGTGCCTCCCATTACCAAAATATTGCAAAACTTTTGATGCACCCAATTACATATAAGTATACACAAATGAGTAATAAAAGATGCAATTTATTCTAATCTATTTCAAAACTTTTTTTTCTTTTAAACAAAATAATTTATATTCATCATTTAAAAAAAATTTTTTTTTTCTTAAATGCAAAAAATTTTTTTTCTTAATGCAAAGAATTTTTTCTGATAAATGTGTGTGTCGTATTCAGCCATTAGGGTACCATATTTCATAATTCCTCTTCAAGGCATCTCTCAGAACTGAAAAATGCCCATTTCCTCTCTAAGTAAAATATGACAGGTTTTACTAGGCTACAATGATACTAATAGGAAGGAACAATCCCTGATCCAGACTATTACTGAATACTGAAGATGGATAGTTTTTAGAAGGCTAAAGGGTTCTGATTGTCCTAATATTTACCTTTAGCCAAGGGGGAAGGGATTCATGCCTTTCCCAAGAGTAATAATGCAAAATAAATCTCCTATGTGGTGTAAACTAATTAGATGGCTACACTTATTAATGACATATTTACCCAAATTTACAATTAGGAGAGAAAAAAAAAGTCTCCCAACCCAATAAATTTCTGAAAAAAAGTACATCCTGTAAGATAAATACTTTAAAGTAAACAATATCATAATTCAAACTAACAGCTAAATCAACCACCAAGTTTAATTTATTCTTTATACAAACAGGGTCTTTTACTATTATCCCATTGCAGTACTCACAACACCAGTTTGTTAGTTGGTTTAAATAAGCAACTTTATTTTAAAAAAAGAAAAAAAAAAAACGTCTTTAGAGATAAACTGTTATAAAATGATTACATTACACGTGATATGAAAAAAGAGAAAAGTTATATCTTCTCTTATGAAAGGGAATAAAATTGAAGGCTAAAGGTTAACAATTCTTTAAAGCTATATTACAGACAGACAGACATGCAGTTAAGATTCTGAAACAAACCAGCATGTTGCATTGAGAAAGTAATTACCCTTGTCAGGATAGGGGTAAAAACAGAAGCAAAGAAGACAGGGAGACTGCAAGAAGTGCAATCTACTGGAAATGCAAGATTCCAAGATAATATAAACAAACTGATGTTTGTGGGGTGGGGCATATAGCTATATCAGATTCACCTGCTGCCTGTTGATAGTTCTTGTAGCTAATAATTCCCTCCCTACATTGAAAAGAAAAAAAAAGAAAAAAAGAGAGAGAGAGAGGGAGAAGTCGGAGTCTTGTAGCAAAGAAAAAGGTAACGAATCATTAATTTAAAAAAAAAAATAAATAAAAATAATGATTTAGAATATTTTTCTAGTCTTTTATTCTAATGATACCATTTTTAAATCTGAATACCGCTAATTATTTCACTCCTTGCGAGTTTTTCACACCAGTTTTAACTGGGAGGTTTCCACTGAAGTCTGAGTGACAGCAAGTCTCCTTAGGTTTCTAGGACTCTGCTAAGTATCCTAGTTGATACTAACAGTGCCATGATCTGGATGGTCTCGATTCTTACTCTAATCTCCAGTTTCTCTTCCATGCATATACACACATATATATGTGCCAGTCATTTTATAGCTACATGATAAAAATAAATATTAGAAGTGGTTCTTTATGTAAAATGTTTGAAAATGATATTAAACACTGATTTTACATTATTTATTTATCAATCATACACCATGCTTTCATGACAGGGTAAAGAAAAATTACATTTTTCTAACAACATCAGGCATTTTAGAAGTTCAAATATATTTGTAATTTTATTCACAGGTAATAACTAAATAGACTACACTACTAAACTTCAGTCTTTACTTTTTTTTTTTCTCTCAGTTGGTTCTATGCTTCAGTCTTCTGAGTTTCTTTCCTTCCAATTTATTCTCTCTTTTCTGCTTCGTATGTTTTTGTTTTTTTTTTCCCTTTCCTTCTATTTACTCAAACCCATAGACAAACACAAGTGCCAACTGATGCATAAATAATCACATCATTTATTCACTATAATAGTCAATAAAGATCTGATCAATTCAGATGTTAAGCATAGTATTTTAATGTTTTTAATGATTATTATAATTCAACTTGAGTTCTCATTCAGCAGCTGACTAAAATGCTCACTAAAAAGAATAACATTTATTCAATAAAATCTTTACTTGATCTATTTTTGTTTACTATTTTTAAACTGGCCCAGCATTGGTTTAAATACCATCAAAATAAATATATCAGCTTTGTTTTTTATCTACTTTTGGGTTAGTTGGGGTTTATAGCATATCAATCATTGTAAGTTATTTAATGCAAATTCCTCTTTATACATATATATTAAATATAAGATTGATAAACATATTTTGTAGATAACATGTTTTAAAAAGCCTGAGCTCTTTTTTTTGCACATAGTTAAATGGTTTCTAGCATTTCTATTTAACATGAATAATTCTATTTACTATTAATCATTTGTTTGCATATAGTGAAGTGGCTACAACTATTGCTATTCAACACAATTTTTTTGTTGAACACTGTTCATTCATTTGCACACAATCAAATGGTACCAAGTATTGCTATGTATCACTAACAATTCAATTAAACATCAGTCATTTGTTTACACAGTTAAATGTAAAAACAGTTCTATTTCTAACAATTCAGCATTATTTAGCATAAGTCATTTGTTGGCACACAGTTTAAATGTCAAACCAATAGATAAGACCCTATATAACCAATGGAAAAACATTTAATTGTCCTACAAAAATAATTATTCACATTTAATTAAACATTACTAATTAGATTTATAGCTAATTTTTATAATATAATTCAGTAAAGATCATGTACCCACAAATACAATTTATATGGCAACAACTAAATCATTTAGATATTCTATCTGAATAAACAAAAGAATAAAAGTCAACACTTATGGTAAATTCATAAAAATTTTAAATACGATTTAACCTTTGAAACAGAATATGAGTAAGAATTTAAGTTTCACATTAGAATGTGACTGACATCCCAGAAACATGTGAACTCATTAACCAAAAATAAAAACTTTTTTCCTTTAATGTAAACAGATTAATTCTGTTGATATTTCATTCCCTCACAATGACTCAAATTGCATAAAGAAACAATACAATTAACAAATAATCAAAAATTCAATCTATTAAAATAAAGAATAAATAATTTATATAACAATTAATTTTACAGCATAAAAATTCTGGAAGTTAAATTTGAATGACGAGTTCCCATGTTTCTGTGATGTCACCTAGATTTCAATACAGACCACAAATTCCTACTTTTAAATATTTGTAATGTTTGCTTATACATCAAACGATCAAACAGCTGACTGATAGAATTTTAAATTGCCCAAACTTACCTAATTGATAAAGTTACACTAACAAGGTAAAGATGGTGACTATAGTCAAGGGCAACCTGAAAGCTTCCTTTTTAATAGCTACTACACTGAGGTATAGGGGAGGGCACTACTCCTTTCCCTGAATTGCTCCACTACCCTTGATACATATCTTATAATGCTGAATGTTAAGCAAAGAAGTATCAAGTACATTTTTTGAGTCTTTGGTATGACTCAACCTGGGATTGAACCCTGGTCTCCCAGGCCATTGGCAAACACTCTACTCATTAGGCCAATGGCATTATCATCTAAAAGATGAATAAATAACTAAAAATCTATATATTAGGTTGAGTCAAAAGTTTTGCAATATTTCAAATTATTTTTATTTTAGAATCTGCTCAAAAAACTGCACTTATAGAGGTGTCAATTTAAAAAGGGCTCTGTGAAGGACTATGTTCTGTCGACAATGTACAAGTGCTTGTACTTGGCTGTTGTTCAACCATTTCAAGCAAGTCCTCATCTTCTACAACAGAAGGTCTCCCTGACCTTGGTTTGTCTTTGTGGCTGGTGTCACCTTCCTTGAAACATCTGAACCAGTTTTGTACCACATATTCATTGACAGTTCCTGTTCCTTCCACATCATTAATTTCTTTTGCTACAGCCTTTTCACTCAGTTCTTTTATTATTCACAGGTAACATAAAATGGCTCTAATTGCAATTTTTTCACCATTCATTATCAGAGGAGCAAGATAAAAAAATAAACAATTAATGGTTATACATTATATATATATACAAAAAATAAAGAATAAACAATTCAGCAACAATTGGACAAGTATTAAATTAATGACATAACATGGAGATACAAATTGTCAAAAATCATGAATGTATTAACTTTTGTCTCATCCTAGAATTTGTAAAATTATCATGTTTATACATATGTATAAGGCTCACCTGAATATCAATTTTATGAAAATTAGAATGTGATATAAGGAAATTTTTATTTTTTAATATTTTTTCTCGACAGTTTTTGCATACTGAACACTTATACACTTAGCATAATGATTATCATCATAGGAAATAAAATCTGTCACCAGAGTTCAAATCATGAACAAAGCTGTTTTCATTTCCCTTTGCACCAGTGCCTTTGGGAAAGACATTAATCCAACCATTCTCCCCAACCCATCTATGAGTAAACAGTTAGTTGGTTGGCCATTTGGGTTTTATGGCATATCAACCTTTGTAGGTTATTTAATGCTAGTTCCATTTTTATACAAATAATCAGTTCTATTTCAAACACATCAGTTTAGCATGAGTACAGTTTAATTTGTCAAAAACATTTCTATTTCAAGCTATTCAGTTTAGTAAAACAGTTCTAATTCAACCAATTCAATTTAGTATAAGTATAGATTTTGTTTACACACAGTTAAATGTCAAAGCAGTTCCATTTCAAACAATTCAGTTTAGCGTAAGTACAATTTCAATGTCAGAAACAGTTCTATTTCAAACAATTCAGTTTAACATAAGTACACACTTTACATGTCAAAATAGTTCTATTTCAAGTAATTCAGTTTAGCATAAGTACACATTTTAGTTCTATTTGACTTATAGATAGGACCCTATCAAGTGCTACCACTCCGAGCCAGAGTGAACCTGGGAGCGATGGCAATGAAGAGGTACTCCACATTTTCCAAAGCTCCAGCATTACTGGAACCTTACAATCAGATTGTTTAGTGCCATATCTAGAACACTCGTTGAGAGGGGCCTTACCCATCTGCAGAGGTGCAGTTGGTGTATTCTACAGCCCCAGCCGACTGGGCAAGTAAATAGTTGGTTAGACTGGTTTTTTAAGACTTAGTCAATCAGTAGAGGAGAAGAAAAACTGAATTCGAACCAACTTTACTTCAGTTAAAAATTGACTGTCTCACATCCTACCTGTAGCAGAGGGGTTAAGTAAATACAACTTGAGCACGCACTGTTTTATTTTCTATTTTTCACTAATGGTGAGTATACCATTAAGCAATTGATTGTAATCTATCAAAATTGACCTTATCTCACATCCTACCAGTGGCAGAAGGGTTAAGTAAATATATACTGAGCACTGTTTTATTTTCTATTTTTCACTAATGGTGAGTATACCATTGTATATTTCACTGTAATCTATCAAACATAACAATATTTTTATTAGAACAATACATTTAAACTGTTCTAACTTATAGAATAAAGTAATTTCCAGTCTATATTGTAACAGGAGAATTTTGTGGGGCTTGCATTTGCAGCAAATATTCTTTCTTAAATCATGCAAATTCTCAATATAAGAGATAAGTATAAAAATGTTCATTAGAATCCTATACCCCTTCCTAAATAGAAGCATCAATATCATCATGGACCAATGTTACATAGGAAACTCAGTAGGACCATGGGGGGAGTCATCTAACTTTATTTTAGAATTAAATAAAAACTTCTTTAACCTATCAAGTTTTGTTCTTGTCTACAACTAAAGTTAAATTTCTTGTGAGATTCAACCAATCTTTTTTTTTTTGTCTTTCTTTCTTGCAAGAGCCATTTCTTAATGGAAACAAAGGCAATGTACATTCGTGAAAACATTAACATCCCACAATTTACATCTAATCAATACTCTCTCTTTTTATCAGAGTAGACATATTCAAGTTAATTCTTTTAACTTTCTGCCATGACAAATAGATGATTGAGGTGCAGAAAATACAAAAAGATAATGACAATACATACTAATTAAAAATACTGATATTTTTTTTAACATGACTGAAATAAAGACAGTAATATTGCTAACATTTATTATTTCTCACTTCGGACACTGACAAGCAATTTAAATTAGTAAATATATTCTACTGCCTTAACGTTTTTTGGGGTTTTTTTTACATCAGTTCCCCTCTTATATTATAATTTATGATATAATTTTTCTGTGTCATTGTAATGCAGCAAAAACTGCACATTGTAGATAGATTTTTGTAAGCACAAAATTAGCATTAATATGCTCTAGAAAATAAAATAACTTCCAATCTAATTTGCAAATTAATAAGAATAATAATAGTGCTGTACCTTTGATCACATTCATCTCAATCATTATAATTCCTCTAGAGAGAACAGTTGGTTCAACTTATTTACAATGTATAAATTCCAAAAATTTGGATGATTTTTTTTTTTCAGTAGAATCAATATTAAGTAACAATCCTACAAAAAAAATTCTCTGAGAACTCTGCAAATAAAAAATATATTTACCCAAACCCATACATCACAGCCATGATGTGACACAATATCTATTTATAAACCAAGTACACCTAGAATAAATTTAGAGTTTTCCTTCTAGAAAAGTTACCATATCAAAGCTAAAAAGTGAAAAAAAATAAATCACCCCTACTATTTATGTATAGCTGGTAGTAGAAAAAATGGATTCATGCCTTTTCCAAGAGCATGAGTGTGAACTAAACTAAATGTTATATTTTTGTAAGTGCAATGTCTTTCTCTCGTGTTTGTATCTTGCTAACATATGAGAGGTTTAAAACCAGATTAATTAACTTACTGCAATTTAAAAACTCAAGATCTCTATACTAGGGGCCTTGAAGATTCAGCATATGGACCACACACAACCCACAATCCAATTATCTATGACTCATTTTTGCACTTATTTTTTTTAAAACTTCGGCATTTAATTAGAACTTAATTTTTCTCTTTTTATTCTTATTTTTTTAATAAATAGAGTATTTCTAGAAGTTTATTAGCTGTATTCTAGAACTGATAGAAATTTTGGACCCTCCCTTCTTGATTTGGGCTCACTGCACCTTTTCCCCAGTAAATAATTAGAATTTAATTTATTCCAATTTCATTCCCATTAGACTTTTTGTACTAGTTCACATACCCCCAGTCAGTTACTATCATATACACATTCATTTAGACCAAGGGTTTCCTGAGCAGCCTCTCAAATGTAATAGAGTTAAGCACTCTAACGGGTGAAAATTGTAAACATAGAAATTCCTGATTACAGCAAAACATTCCCAAAAATCATTTTTAACATCAACTGACTGGAATCAAATGAAGGCAATAAGTAATCTTATTTATATATCCAATATTCAATAATAATTTATTTCTTTTTAACTCTGTTGGACTTTATGTACTTGCTCACATACTTCAAAGGATATAGCATCACATGCGCATTCATTTTATTTATTAGAAGCCTATCAGCTGAATTGTGAACCTTCCCTCAATTTTAGCTCACTGTACCCCTTTCCCAGTACATATGGCCCTTTTGTGTCCTTCAATTTGAGACCCCTGCATCATATAATCTGAACTAAACAATCTATTCCCAACATAGAAATTTATATTCTATCATCTTATATCAACAAGAGATAAATGAAAAACTAAAATTTCTTCTGAAAATGTTAACTCATAAGAATAAAAACCATTTTCATTAACTGATGCGCATTAAAAATGTTCTGCAGTGCAATTTTTCACAAACACGAAATTTTTAAAAAGAATAATAAATAGATAAAAAATACTTTAGAGTAACAGCATAACCATTAGTTGATTCATTTGCAAATTCAAATCTTTGCACTACAGACTTACTGATCCTATTTACCCAACCCCTCCGCTCGGGCAGGATATGACACAAGGTCAATTTTTTAAGCGGAGTTTAGCAGGTTTGAATTCAGAGTTTTCCTTCTCCTAGACTAGTTGCCTCAACAAGGCTGAAGAACCTAGTCTGCCTTACTATTTACCCATAGCTGGAGGGAGAATAATTGGATTCATACCTTTCCCAAGGGTATTAGTGCTATGTGAAATGCAATGAGTCTTGTCCAGGAATTGAACTCGGATCGCCGTGTCCATATCCTGTGACGATAACCATTTCACGACGGGCACCTCCAGACTACAGACTTACTGATGTATAAGTAAATTGGCAGATCGTAATTGAGCGCAACCCAAAGGACCCCTTTTCAATAGCTACTATATCAAGGTGTAAGGTAGAGTGCTACTCCTTTTCCTGGACTACTCCACTTACCCTTGATCCATACCTTATAATTTTGAGTGTTAAGCAAGGTGGTATCAAGTACCATTTTTGAGTCTTTAGTATGACTCAACCTGGTATTGAACGTTGGTCTCCTGGACCTTTGCAAACACTAACCATTACGCCAATGGGCCAGTTAAAACTGTTTTCTGTGCACAGAAAATGTATTCAGAAAATTTTTTTAAAAACACACACATATGCGCATGAGTCTGGTAAAAACTGAGAAGTCTTTACAAAAAAGAAAAAAAATATGCAGGGTCTTTCTGTAACATTAAAGAAACCTTTTTTGATAACATTACACATACTTGTGCACTGCAAAAAATAAAACCCAAATACACTGCATATTCTAATGCATAATTTTTCTATAAATGATTTTGTTAATCTATTGTAGCAACAAATGTGAAAACTGACAAGTATTAAAAAAAAACTTAGAAGATATCATTTTCAAGGTATGCCTAGAGCACAAATTCCTTTTGACTCTTTCTCTCACCATCCATCTCTATCAGCCATCACACTTAGTAGGTCCTGTAGATGGCATCCAGAATCTGTACATAGCTGATGAATCTAAATCTTTGCTGGTTGGTCAACACTGGTGTGTCCATGTGTGGGAGTCCATAAGAGAATTTCACTTATGAGTTTGTCCTTACTTCTCCAATTATGGCAAGCATGTCTTGCTCACCTTTCTTGGATGGTTGACAACATAGGAGGTAAGTGGCCGTACAGCTGCTCTTTTGTAGGTGCTGCTTCCAGGATTTGTTCAAAACAGCATGCAGCATCCTTGTGTAGTTCTCATCTAGCTTTTTATCTAAGCATTTTGTTAGAGTCCAAGTGGTGCAACTATATAATTGTACTAACATGAATTAACTGCTTTTTAAAACTTATTCATAGGTTTTAAAAAACTTCCAATCCCATATGCTCCCTAACATAACTAAAAGTAAAATTGAAGATATCAAGAAAAACTGAGTAAATAAAATGGATATTTTCATGTCAGTCTAATATTTTATCTATCTAGCAAAATTTCGATCACTTCTGAGAGTCCTATTTTCTCCAGCCCAAATCCATAAACTTATAGAAAAAGTCAATGTTATATATTAACTAAAGAATTTTTATAGCAATTAAACAAATATTCTCATCTTAATGCAAGATTTGAAATAACATTGTAATAAAATATCAATGTTTCCTCAGTCGAAAATCCAGAGACATAAGTGTCAGAAATCTAGAATAGCAGGTCCAAAGAGAAAAATCTGAGGGAGGCATGAATTCTAATGTCAAAACTGGCAGCACAAGTCCAAAAAAATCTAATCCATAACAGCAAAGCACTCCTTTGATAACCCCCCAACAAGCCAGGTTTCAAACTCACTTCATCAAAAAGAAACAGATTTTTATGATTGATGGCAGATTGTGATTGGATGTGACTGATAAGGAAAGATTGAGAATTAACATATCTGAATGTCTATCTTAAATTTGCTTAATTCTCCGTCAAGCTTTTCTTTTTTGACAGACCGCATAGAAAATATGAATTCTTTTTCGAGGCAAGACATTTTCTTCATTATATATTTATTTCATATTCACTTTATATTCTGCTTGGCCCTTTCTTTTGTGCTGACTAAACATTATTCTACTTGAATTTTATGATATCCCCTACTTGCTTGACTAAACATATCTGATCTATACAAGTGCAGCTTCTCTAAGATCTTAGAGCCTCTTAATATATTTCATCTTTCCTTTTAATGACAAAACAATAAATCCTGGTAATATCATGAGATACTGCTAGAGCTGGATTAGTAGTAATGATGCTTTGGGATCCAAAATCATATATGGATTATCAAATAATGAAGGATTTGTTGTGGGTAGGAGGCACTGGTGCTGTTTTTTGTATTATGTATTTACCCAACAAGCAAAATGTGACACAAGGTCAATTTTTAAACATATGTTAACCAAGTAGTTGTAAAGATAACAATTAGGAAAAAGTTACTAATTTTTATTTAAGTGTGAGAGCAATATAAAAGGATTGTTTTATATAACAAAGAATTCATCAACATGTATGAAGAATATGTATAAAAAAAATCAATCAAGTTACTTACTGGTGAAGTTGATTGGTTGTGTTTTATAACATATCAACCCTTGTTGGTTATTTAATGCCAAATCCTGTTATTAGATATATAATTTGTAAACAAATAGTTTGTAGGTAAGATTATTTGTTTGCACATAGTTAAAGAGTTTCAAGTATTGCTATCTAACATTAATATTTCTATTTACCACATTTAAATGGTTTCAAGCACTGCTATGTAATACTAATAATTCAATTTAATATTAGTTATTCGTTTGTGAATAGTTAAATGATTTTTAGTAGAGTAAATGATTATGAAGTTCTGTTTGGCCCATACATAGGACTCTAACAGGTACTACCACTCTGAGTCAGAAGGGACCTGGGAGTAATGGCAATGAAAAGGTACTCCACATTACCCAAAGCTCCAGGACTGAAACCTCTCTATCAGATGGTTTAGGGCCATATCCAGGACACTTGTTGGAGGGAGTCTTACCCCTCTGTAGAGGTGCAGTCAATAAATTCTACAGCCCCAACCAACTGGGCTGCTTACTGGTAAGCTTTTGAAATCCTGACTGTGGGATTACCTCCCCTTAGTTTCTAAACTTATCACTATGAGGCACCACAGTTAGTTACTATAGCAATGATTCCCAGTATGTAAATGCAAACACTTGAAAATCTATCTCATGCTCAGCCTACACTCCAAAGACACATGTTCTGATGACTTGTCAATATACAGGATTACAGTACAGCAAAAGACTCAAGTAGGTAGAATTTCATTTAACATGCCAAAGGACTTTTTTTTCCCTTTTTATTGCACACATATACATTTTCCTCTAGTTTTCCACATGTGTCATAGAAAAACTCTACCAAAGGACTTTTTTTTCCTTTTTTATTGGATTAACACAAACTTATTTTCTCTCTCTCCGAATAAACACTATTAAGTTTTCAACTGAGTTCAATCCACTGTCAGAGTAACCACTCCACAACATGACCACTTGGTTATTCTTTAATAAACAGATTGGAGAAGATGTTTTTCTTGTTTTATTTTTGATAACGTTTAGTTCTTAATACCATTTTGTTTTTTGTTATTTTTTTTTTCAGTTTCCAATTCTGTCTTATTTCAATTTGTCACATTATGCCCCCCTAATGCAGTAGTTTGGAACAAGGTAGGTTGGTAGGTTTTACAGCATGTCAACTCTTGTTTGATTATTTAAAACTGAAGTCAGTTTAATTTTTTTTTTCTTTCTTGCAAGCAATTATATGGTTTCAAGTTAAAACCTATTTAATAATAATCAACTGCTAACAATTATAGCATCAAGTAACTATTATCATAAATAATTTGCACACAGTTATATAGATTCAAGTATTTCTATATAATTGTTGGGTAATGTTAATAATTATAGTCTTCAATTACATACAATACAAAAAAAATTCATCTTCACAAACATTTCATATTTACTTGCAATATCAATTTTTTGAGAATCCACGTAATTTGAAATCATTTTAAACAGTTATATAGTTTCAAGTATTCTTATCTGTTACTAATAATTTGCACACAGTAATTATATGGTTTCAGACTGGCTTTCATTGGCCTAGTGGGTAGATTGTTTGCCAATGGTCCGGGAGACCTGGGTTCAATCCCAGGTCGAGTCATACCAAAGACTTTAAAAATAGTACTTGATACCTCCTTGCTTAACAATCAGTGATATAAGGTACATATCAAGGGTAAAGTGAAGTAATCCAGGGAAAGGAGTAGCACCCTTCCCTAAACATCGGTGTAGTAGCTATTGAAAAGGGAGCCTTCTGGTTGTCTTCAACTATGGTTGCCAACTTTACTTATATGGTTTCTCGCAACTTAAGATAATCATTTGTAAACCATTATAGCTGCCAGTAACTATTCTTAATACAAATAAATTGCAGTTTTATGGTATCAAGCATTCCTATCCAATACCAATAATTTTCTAACATCTATTTGACCTATAGGTGGAACTAACAGGGTAAGAGTGGACCTGGAAGAAATAGCAACAAAGGAATGACTCCACACTCCCCATCGTTCCAGAATTAAAGCCTCTTTACCAGATACAATTTGGTGTCATACCAAGGGCACAGGAACAAGGGTAGATAACATATTCATCTTAGATTATTGGACACAACAGGTGTAAGAATTATCATTATAGTAGTATAAAAATCATAAAGTCTCTTGAATTTTTTAACATACGAGAGTGGGCTAAAAACTTATGACGTCATATCTGCTGTTGATGACTTTTTTACCAATGGGATCCTAGTGTAATGTAATGGTTAACAAGCTAGACTAGTAAACCTTCACAAATGAGTTCGCGTCTCATTGAGTACCCCATTCATTCGGCCTTGTGCCACATCTAAGCAAAAATGGGATCCACCGGTGTAAGAAGTGTGTGAACCGCTAGAGGGGGTTTTGTTGAAAAATTAACCTCATTTGATCACATTCAATGAGCATCTTGGTCAGCCTATGAACTTTTCAGTTAACCATCGTAAAAGAAATGTTATATTTCCCAATAAAATGTATTAAAATTTTAAAGGCCAATATAAGATTAAAGAAAAAAATAAAAATCTGAAGTTGCAGTTTGTGGTAACTCATCTTTACACACAATCACTTGCAGCTATATAAGTGTTCAAATATTAGCCAAGAAAAAGTTTTTAATTTATTTTTTCCGATTTTTTTTTTTTTTTAGATCCTTTGTCATAAATTTCATTCATTTTAATTCTGAAATTTGTTGCCTCTGAAGACGTCACAACCATATCTTCAAACTTAATTAACCAGCATACTAAATGAAAACATTTTGAGATTATATATGTGTGTGTGTGTGTGTGTGTGAGATTTTTAGTCACTTTCTGGCTGTCAGTGGCAGGTTCTAATTTGATACGTTCTTTCACCATTAAAATACCAATACCACAAGCTGCAGGCCTCTGGCCTCACAATGTTTAGTCAACACTTTTCAAAAACTCTATAATAAATTCATTATTGTTTAAGACTACAAAAGATTAAATTAAAACGATATGTTATATATATATATATAACAAAAATAGAAAGAAAAAAAAAGAAATAATCGACTCATTAACCAAAACCAATAATTTATTAGATAGATAAGAGATTGGATGAAAAGTATTGTTAGGATTTAAGGAGAGAAGCATTGATTATAAAACAAACCTGACGGAATAACAAGAAACAAAAAAAGGGTAGAACATTGTTCTGTTGAATTCCAATGTGATACTTGCATAGGAAAAATAGATCTAAAAAAAATTTTCTGCTTCGAGTTACCCTTATCCGCTATAGTATTTTCAAGCTGGGGGAAGTCTTTGAGAAATCAAAAATTCTTTAAAGAATTTCCAAAGTTTTTTTTTAATAATCAATCAGCAAATATAAATTTTGATATTCAAGTTTTGGTATATTTTTATCCTTCAACTCATCGGATTTTAGCGAAAACTAATAATCAAATTCTACTGGTGGGGGGAGACATGTAAACAGCCTGAAAAAAAATATAATCTCTGGTCGTCATTAATGCTTGCTGTATTCGCCAAAATAAAAAGTAGAATCTGATTTTTAGTTTATCCTAAAATCAGATGGGTTAAAGGGTAAAAATTTACCAAAGTTTTAAATGATTCATGTGCCAATTTTAGAAATTGACATTTGCTAAGTTACTTTTTTTTTTTTTAAGTTACTGAGAGATTTGGTGGGGACAGTCATTTCAATGTCACGTGGCCATGAAGACAACCCAAGCAATTGTTTTTCTTAGAAATGATTAAAAATACGAATCAATTGTCTCATTTTGAACAATTTTTTGTCTTTAAAAAGGTAAAAAAATAATGTGAGATTGCTTTATTTTCTAATCCAGCTTCGTCTGAATTTAAAAAAAAAAAATGAGAATAATTTTTTAATTGTACGTAGACATTAAAGTGAACATTTTGATATTGTTTTTTAATACAATGAGCGCAAAATCAAATAAATCAAAGTAGTAGGCAACACAGAACACGACAAATAACTATTTGACTAAGTAAAATGAATAAAAGAATAAAAATAAAAATAAACTTTTTTTTTCTTCTAGCTAATCACACTCATCATGGCTTTTTTTTTTATGAGAAACGTGTTTTGGTCACGTGACTGCCACATCTTAAACAATTCAAAACAACATTGGGGAAAAGTTTTAGTTTTTTGATAAATTCTTTCAGCAATTCAATGAAACTAAAAAATTTTAAAGCTTAAAATTTAAAAAATCTAATGACAGATGTTTGTAAAATAAATGTAGGAATAGTTTAAATTTGGCAAAAGTTAAACCTTCAGCTGAAATAAAATAATGAATTTATTGGGGAGGTCGTAGAGTTTGTCAGCAGAAGACAAGAGACGATCAGTTCCCTTACCAACAATATTAAGAATCGGTTTTTAGAGAAATAAACTCAACAGTTCGTAAAGTTGGTTCTCAAAAAATAATTCTATTAATGTGTGTATTAGATAAGAGCAAAATCAAATAACCCTCCAAACGAGACACAGCATAATCTGAATGTCGCCAAGACATAGTAATTTACAAAGCTTTTTGGTTAGACGTAACACACGGCCGAATAAATGGGCTCTCAATGAGATTCGAACTCACTAGTGTAGGCTTGCCAATCTAGCTTGCTAACCATTAGACCAGCCGAGGTGCCTTATGTCACCAAGATATATGGTGAGGGTTCAGATATACCGATAGGGTAAAAAAATGCCTGGAGACTAATCGATTAGGAAGTTTTTAATAAATTCACAACAAAAAAAAAAGAAAAAAAAATTAGATTAGACCGATTATTAAACAACCATAAAAAAGGAATTAAGAATCGCTAACAAAGAGTACCAACATATCAGAGATATGTATGGATCATATATTTGAATGGATATTGACTCAATAATGGCAGTAGTAATAATAAACAATAATTTTTTCATTATAAAAAATAAGATCTTATTTTAAAACTTGATTACTCTCAGCAAAATTAATTAGTAGTAAGGAAATGATTGTATGTACATTAATTTTAATGAGATCTTTTTTTTTTTTTCTTTTTCAAAATCAACTACTTCGTCATCGTTAATTATTTTTCAAATATTCATAATTGCCAAAATGAATGAATGAATGATGTCAAAAAAATTTAAACCAAAACTATAAAATATAGGAAATTTAAGTGTATTTGATACTGCGTGTGTGTTGCTGTTGTCACAAACAAATAGTAAGAAATGATTAAATATTTTTTTAATTAAAATAAAAAATTTTAAAAAATAAACGTAAATTAAAACTGAAATAATTTACCATTTATTTCGCTCTTCACATGACTATTTTCTATGGCTTCATCGTAAGATTTTAAGAAAATCATGAAAACAAGAAAACAAAAAGTCTATCATCAAGTGTCATTTTGGAAGAAAAATTTAAAACAAAGGAAACAATTTTTTCTTTCACTGTTTCTGAATGTACATCGTAAAATTCAATACATCACGATTCAAAATAAATGACGTAATGATTACCCCCACACACACACTTTTTTTTCAACTTTGTCTTTATTAAAATTAAAAATGTAGTTAAGATGTATTCTAAGTTATAGACATTTATTGTATAAATTCTTTTAACCATTAAAAAAAATAAATTTTAATATTTCACGATTGATGTTTTTTTTATAGTTGACAAAAAACAGAATTAACCTTTCTTCATTCATTCAATTTGTTTCAGTATTAAACACACTGACAAATGCACATTATATTTGGTTGCATTTAAAATTATAAAGTCACGTGAATAAATAGTCAAGCAAAATAGAATCGTGAAGTTTCTTCCTTCGTAGAAAATGTTGAGAAAAAAAAACCTTTTTTTTTTTTTTTAATTAACTATTCAAATACATTCAAAGCATGAAAGAAATCCTTTTTTATATATAAGTGTTCAAATACATTTCTACTAAAATAAACAAACAGGATCATATAGAACTAGTATATATTATTTACCATGAACATTTTAATTATATATATATATATATATATATATATATATATATATATACACATATACACACACACACAAGAACTAGACAGATGCAGTCATATTTACCAAGTTATTCATTTTATAACCCTCTTTAAATCCACAAAAAGAGAGATAAAACTTTAAATGGGCGATATTTTATGCTAAGTTAGCCCAAATATTTAACCGTAGAAAGACAATTTAACCTTTCTAGTGTTTAAAGTAATATCAATTTATCAAAATAAATAATAAATGAAAGTACTCACGTGAAACAACCTATCATTTAACATTTTTTAGCATTGATAGTTTTATGTTAGATCACATCAAAGAATCGAAAAGAAAATAAGTAATTATTATTATTATAATAAGTAGAATTTAAGATAAATTTAAAGTTCTCAAACTGGAAAATTTTAATATGAAAACAAAATTATTTTGTATTTTAGCTGAACTTGCATAAAGCCTACAAAGAAAGAATGAGTCATTCACCCTGCAAAGTGACTTTTTCAATAAATCATTCAGCAAATAAAGAAATTATATTGATTCAAATTTTATAAATTTAAAAAATAAATAAATAAATAAATGAAAATCATAAAATACAAACCAACTTATGTTTTTATCGCCATATCAAATAACTTTTCCTTGAAATAAATTTAGTTTTAATAAACAAAATACATTTTTCTTTCATTTTAAACTTTATAAGTAAAACTAATGTTTGTTTTACTTTGTTAAACTGAGTTAATTTAATAAATATTATCAGAAGTTCAGTTTTATTTCTTCAAAAAGACACGGGAAATTTTATCCAAAGAAATTTCTAAGTTGATTCAACTCATTTTTTTTCTTCTTTCAGCAGTATCGTCATATATTAGACTAAGTTGTGACTTCCTTTTTGAAAATCCAACTCAAATCTAAACTGCATTATTGATTTAATGATTAGAAACTGCTTTATTTTTTAACTTTAAAAACAGTAAAAAAATTAAATAAATAAATAAAATAAATAAACGATTTTTTTTACTTGAGGGACATTTTTACTGTAATTAAGACATTTTCCATAAAAATGAGTTTTATTTGTCAAAGAGTGAACATATCAGTAAATAGTAAAAATATTCTGCTAAGCATTTTCATCCCACCCAAACAAAAACAGAGTTCTGTTTTATAAAAAAAAATTCAACTTTTTACTCTTCTTTAAAACTTTCTTTCATTACGGATGTTTCTTAAAAAAAAAAAAAAAAAAAAAAAAATGCAGGAGGAAATGAAAAGTTTTAAGAGGAAAAAAAATGGTACAACTTTAGTTTCTGTAGAGAATGAAAACAGAATACAATTAATATTTGTATTGTTTCATTAGTAGTTATAATAAAGTATTAAAGGGTTTTTTTTGTTTGTTTGTTTTTTTTTTTAGATTCAATCTACATTATAAATTTTACAATTAAAAAAAAAATGAACTGAAAAAAGCAGAGTAAACTAAACTGAATGCTTTTAGTTCTGAAATATTTATGAAAAAAATGTGTAGATATTTATTTTTGCATGAATGTTGAAAAAGAAAAATTGTGACTCACATTTTGATTTTTTTTTTTTTTTTTTTTTCAATGTTATTTTTTGAAAAAGAAAACTAATCCCCTCTCCAACAAAAAGTAAAAGTAAGCATTGAAAGGATGCTAATAAATTGTAAGGGTGACAAAGATATTTGTTTAAAAATAAAATATAGTTTTGGTTAGTATTATTTTAAAATATAATTATTCTTCAGCTTCTCACCTGTCATGTCATTATTAGTCTTGATCGTTACACTTGGCAAGTATAAACTTTTTTTTAAGGTCACCAGACAAAAAAAAGTTGCATTTGTTTTTATATACAATGAATAAATGCAGAATCACATGATGTAAGGCTTATAAATTCAACAAGTTTACATTTAGTATAAACTTATTGTTTTTTAAAACAATAAGAACAGTTTAACTCAAATGACCAGAAAAACAAAAGACAAAAAAGATAAAACAATGATAAAAAACTTTGTAGTCATTTGTTTTCTTTGAATAAATTTATACCAATACGAATCTTTACTTTCGCCAACAAAAAAGCAGTTTTAAAATTTGTTTTTCAACCAAAAATATCAATGTTGTAAAAGTTTAAAATAAAAATGTTTCGTAAAAAACAAATTTCTATCTCCTTATTTTAAGTCATAAAGATATTAAGCATTCTTATTTATTCATTATTTATTTATTTAATAATAGGACTGGTTTTTATACGTTTTGTTTGTTATTTTTATCTATTTTATTAATTAATCTTCTTTTTTCCAGCAAATCAACTTCCCAGACACAAAAAAACTAGTGGTTATTTAAATATATTACTTTAATACTTATTTACTTACCAAAATGAAGATACGTATAAACATTTCAACAAGTTAAAATAGAATTTCAATGATGATGATGATGTACCTACCTTTGTTGTTATAGCTCGAAGACTGGTTTCCCATCCTTTTAGGTATTTGGCGGTAAATTCATCAAGAAGGTAGGTAAAGACAAGTTAAAATGTTAGAATCATCAACTACCCAAAAAGTACTACTACATTAGATTGTAGTAGTACTAATAATACTGTAGAGGGCAGAAAAACTTATGTTTAATTCCACGAGGATGACTCAAGATGTGGTAAAAAGAGAAAGGAAAAAAAGAAGCGGCGACCTGGTCTTTTCTTTCTCTCTTTGCGTGTGCGTGTGTGCCCTTGGACCTTGCTTTAAACTGGGTAATGTCTTGATTAATCCAATAATTTTGAAATAATCAAAGACGGTAAAATCTCCACCAAGCAACAATCAACAGGGTAAAAAAAAGTAAAGGTCTCTAAATGGTCGTGGTAACTAGTTTGTGTATAATTAGTAAGAGGCAACTCGCTTAGAAGCAGCCGCTAACAACAAATAAAAATCAAGCTCTTCTGCTAGTCGATATGGTTGCATGTTTGTTTGTTTTTTAGGGGGGCTTTCTTGTAAGAAAATAAACAAAAATGAACTATTGCCACTTGTCATTGACATTTTGACCAATCACAGAAGTTATTTTGCCTTATTGTCAGTAAAAGATTAAAAAAAAAAAAGATTAAAAAAAACAAAAACGTTTCCTTTTCCAGTTCCTGGCAGAATCGCTTTCATCAGCCTCCTACAACACTGTTGACAGTAGTTTAAAGTTGTTTTTGTTTGTTTTTGTTTTTTTGGTGGGGGGCACCCCTCTCTCTTTGAAACTATTACGAACATTTTCACTCTATCTTACACCTAGTGTAAAACTTCTCTCTCTCTCAATTTTTATATTTAAAATGTTTATAAATACCTTAAGGGATATTTTGCTTGAAAATTCGTTGCCTCCTTTTTCTTATCCTAAATAATCCACTTTTTTTGTTGCACAATCAGTTTGTATTAGGTAAAAATTAAGTTTTTTGATTCATTCCATTTTATTTTATTTTGAGATCGAGCGTGGATCAAAATTTAGATATTAAGGTTGTTGTTTCAATTCAATGCTTTCTTTTATGTTAACTTTTTTAAATCATTTTAATTGCTCATAATCAAAAATTAATTGTTGCAGATCATCAAAAATTAAAATACTTAATACCCTCAAAAATCTGATGATTTTAATTTTAATAACTTATCAACCTTTTCGATAAAGTCTAAAATTTAGGCAAAGTACAAAGTTAGCAGCCCAGGCGGTCGAGAGCTGAAATTTCATCCTAAGTTGAGTCGATTACCACTCATTTGTCTAAAAACTTTTTAAAAATAAATTCCTGTTTCAGGATATCAAAACATCAATCGGAGGTGGTTAATAAAAACTTATTTCTTCCCTTGACATTTAATAAAAAAAACTCCAACTTCAGTCTCTCTCTCTCTCTCTCTCTCTCTCTCTGGTTAGCACCACTACAACTACCAATGAGTTAGTTGGGTATCATCATATTTTTATCTTCCTTTTTTCTTTCTTTTTCTTTAACTTTTCACTATCTTCAGATCATTTCTTTCTTGTGTTAATGTTTTTCGTCTGATATATCCGTTTAAATTGTAAGATTTTTTTTCTTAACTAAATGCTCTTTTTCTTTCCCACAACTTTTGCTTCTTTCAACTATACTACTCGCAAAACATGTTCTAAATGATTAGAATAAATTATTATTTTCATCTCTCAGAGTTTTTCACACCAGTTTTAACTGGTGCTTTTTTCATTGAAGTCTGAGTGATAGCAAGTTTCTTCAGGTAGCTAGGACACATCTAAGTTTTCTAGCCGATCTGAAATGTTGTCTCGATTCTTCTTATGATCTTCAGTTTCCCCAGTTACCGTTCCAAGGGCACCAAATAGAATTGCTGAGACAAAAAAATTTACTTGATGACTATCTTTTTTCTTGTTAATTAATCCTAGGTCTAATCATCTGGCTAGGGTTCGGTGATCTATTTGTATCTCAGTCCTAGAGAATTTTATGCAACTCATTTTCAAGAAGAGATTCTGGTTTACGCATATGTCATTTGTCAGCATAGTCAAATTTTAATTTATTGCACAATTCCCAGTGGATCACCTTTCCTGCCCAGTCTTGTCCTTTTGAGCCAGTTTGTGGCATTCACTTACGCAATTAACTGTTTCATCTATGTCACAACATAACCTATCCTTACTCTTTTGTTAATTATTATTATTATTATTATAAAGAATTTTGGTTTCTAACGATACTTCACCAGATCTTTATCCCAGACCTAGGGTGTGGAAAGATAGTGATTATATGTATTCATGTTTTTTGGTGCCTTTTTTGGGTGATATTTGTCAGTCACTTAGATAGTACTCTTCTTAGAAGATAAGCAGTTTTGCAAAGTGCAATTTTTTGTATTTCATAAAAGCAGGGACCACCAAGTATCTTGTTGATATGTTTATCTGTCCTTAATGGGGTTTCATAGGTGATTTATGTTGTTGTTTGATATATGGCTCCATTCTGGATTATTCTATTCTTATCCCACATTATCTTGCTGGTTTAACTTCTTGGAAATGAAGGCTGTAAAGAAATTATATGAAAGAAGATAGTAAAAGATAGGAGACAAAGATATCTTTTATATTTTGCCTTTATTTCTGGGTTCAACAACCATTCAGTGGGCAAGGAAATCTTCCTGGATACAAATGAAATGGTTGAATCTCCCAGTCAAGGTGTTAAAATGTGTTAGTCATTCTTGGGTATATATGTCCAAATTTGGTATTTAAAGCGTTAACGTGTTAGACGCTTTTGAGAGATATATCTAAATCTGGTTGTAGTCACTATGTCCATTGTATGGTGTCTTAATTGTGATTCTGACAAGTTCATTATTCAAAGATATAGTCATGGGTCATTAGTAAAAGAGACGGCTGCCAGTAGTGGAAAGGTTAGCCAATGCGCCTTCCAGAGACGAATGCATGGTGCCTTCCATCAATAGCAAGGAAGACCTAAGTTTTGACACACTGCCGGTCACTGCTGAAAGAGAATGAGATTCCTTCCCTTGTCAGGACGGTTCCTTTACTTTGCGCATGCATTGCCCCCTATTCCTGTCAGGGGCCCCTGGGAGTTTCCACATGTTTTTAATAACTATTTTTAATTTAATTTTTTATTTTTCTATTCCCTATACCCTTTCTTGATCTGCCTAGGGTTCCCATTATTACTGATACAATTGTAGTTTTAAAGTGCCACACTTCTTTCAATTTCTATTTCTACATTATTGTATTTACTTATATAACTGATATGTTATTATCTGTTGGCACTGATATATCAATTAGAAGGCATGGTTTGGTTTGGTTTGGTTTGGTTTGGTTTTATGGCATATCAACCATTGTTGGTTCTTTAATGCCAAATCCTGTTTTTACATATATATTAAATACATCATTTGAAAACAGATTTTTGGGATGGACACAGTTAAATGATCAAACACTTCTATTTCTAACAGTTTAGCAGAAGTCATTTGTTTGCACTCAGTTTAAATGTCAATCAGTTATATTTGACCTTATAGATAGGACCCTATCAGATGCTACCACTCCATTTGATTTAGTCCTTGTCCTTTTCTTCTTTCTTTATTTTTTTTACTGCTTCTGTTGTTTTATCTTTTATGTCTATTTCTTTCAGTGTGAGATTGAGTTGTTTAGCAGATTTATTGCTTTCTTTACTAATTGAATATTTTTGGGGGTGTCCTCGTGGTGTAATGGTTAAAGCGATGGAATGCGGGATCGTAGTACACGAGTTCGTACTCCAGTCGCGCTATTACATTCACTTTCAGGCAAATACCCTTGGGAAAGGTATGAACCCCCTTATCCTCCCAGCTATGGGTTAAATAGTACCACTACTGTTCTTCTAGGAGAATAGCTTTGGCATTAAATAACCTAAAAAGAGTTGATATGCCATTAAACAAAGAAAACCAAACCAAACCTTGAATATTTTTTCTTTTGTCTTTTGTGTGTGTTTACTAACCATAGCATCAAATCTGTTGTTGTGTATAAGTATTTCTTTAATCCTATTGTGGTTGTTTTGTAGGTTAATTTAAGTTGGGTTAAACCTTGTCTACTATTTTCTCTCTTGAGGTGGAGACTTTCTCTATCTACTCTTGGGTGATGGATTATATGGCAAGTTATTAGTTTCCTAACTTTAGTATCCATCTTTTTTCATTTCAGCTAATGTCCAGTTTATTATATCAAAGCTGTATGTTACTACTGGTATTGGCTAAGTATTAATTGCTATAACTTTACTACTACTTCTACTACATCATCATCATATTATTTTTATCATCATCATCATCATCATCATCATCTTTTGATTTTCTTTAAGTGACCAGCTAGGTCTCACCCAGAGACCTAGGGCTGGCAACCATGCTTGGGTAGTATATATATTATTCATGCATAAATGAAATGCAAGTAATTATATATATCTTTTATGTATAGGTACATATAATTACTTAAGTTTCATTTGTTTATGATGGTAATAATTTCCTTAAGATCTGCACAATGGACAACAATTACTGGTATTATTTTTGCTTTCAGTTGCCACAACTTGCCAATTTCCGCTTCTATATCTTTATATTTGGAAAGCTTTTCAAATTCTTTCAGGGCAATTTTTTAATCAACTGGAACATATCTATAGATCAGAAGACAGGTTTCCTCCTTGAAATCTTTAAGTATAATGCCTTGTCCATTGGCATTTATATTTCTGTTTGTGTATATCGGGAAATCTCACCAGATTGTTACATCTTTTGCCTCTGGGGCTGGTTCATGATAATGCATTTACTAGATCTTAGTATATAAAGCATTAATATGTTTGCAGATGGACTAATGTAGGTATTGTCTAATTCTATCTTGTCTCAATTTATACTTAGTTGCTAAGAAGACAGGGCTGTTGATTGGTTGCTGAGTGAGTAGGTTGGTTGGTTGGTTGCTGTGTTGCTGGGTGGGTTGATAAGTTAGTTAGTTGCTTGATTGGTTGGTGGTTTGGTTGTATAGCATATCAACCCTTGTTGGATCATTTCATGCCAAATTCTGTCTTTTTTTCAAGCAAATATATAGATGGTTGGGTTTTATGGCATATCAACCTTTGTAGGTTATTTAATGCCAAATTCTCTTTATACGTATATACGTTCAATCTAAGATTTCTAAATTAATATTTAAATGAAATCCTGCTTATCTAAAATTTTATGTTTGTACACGATTAACTGGTTTCAATTCATCATATTTTTTGGTACAACTCAGCCTCTCTCAAGAAGGACAGAACATTTTCTTCTATTTTGATGTTCTCAAACATCCATCAAACTATTCATCTTGAAAAATCACTTTCTGAGAAGAGTGAAAACTCTACATTCTATGAGAACATGTTTAACAATGCAATACATTTAACATGTCAAACACAGTGGTTGTTGTTCCTGTTTCAGTATGAAAGAGTGAGTAAGTCTTCTATGACCAATGCCCAATTGGGATCTAATGACTTGTTCTCTTCTTGATTTTCTGAAAGCTGGTCTCCATTCTCCCAAAGTGGGCTGGATTTGGAAGAGTTTATTGTGGGTGTTATCATTCCAGCGTTGTTGCCATTTTGTGTGAAGGAATTTATTGATTTTGGATTTCAGGTCAGTATATGGAATCCTGAATTTGTCAGGGGTCAGATCTAAGGGTGATTTGGCTGCCAAGTCTGCTCTTTCATTTCCTCTCTCTCCAATGTGGCTTGGGATCCCGCATATAATTATTTCTTTATTATATGACATTGAGTCTAGCCTACTCAACAGTTTAATAATTTGGGGGTTCCCAAGTTTTTTTATTGGTTAATGATAGTAAGACACCGAGAGCGAGTCTGAGAATATGATAAATTTCTTATGTTTACTTTTCAAGATGATGTCAAAAGCAAGGTCTATTGCACGGGCTTCTGCTGTGAAGATAGAGCTTTCCATTGGAACAGCTTTCTTGATAATTGTTTTATCTAAAACAGCTGCACAAGCCATTTTGTCATTGTCCTTGGAGTCATCCATAAAAATATATAGGTGGTTGGGATGGTGTTGGAGGATATTGTGAAATTTCTCCTGATAAGTAGAGGGATGGGTTTTTGTTTTCAGTTCATAGATCACTTCAGGTTTTTTAATGATCCAAGGTAGTGTTTGAGGTAGGATGCTTTCATGTATATCATTTAGTGAGATATTGGATTCTTTGAGAGTAGACTTCATCTGAAGGCCAAAAAGTTTTATGGATTTTTCCTTTTTTTTAAAGTGACACTTGTATTTGGGGTTGAGGATACAGTCATAAGTTGGGTTGAATGGGCAAGATTTTAGTTTTGTGTAGTATTGCAGAGCCAGTTTTTCACGTCGGAATTGTAGAGGGGCTTCATAGGCCTCAATGTATTGGCTGTCAACCAGAGAAGTTCTAAAAGCTCCTAAAACCTGTCTTAGGCCTTCATGGTGTATAAGGTCGAACTGTTTGAAGTAATAATTTTAGGAGTGTTTGTTGGTCAGCTCCCCATTTTGTGTGGGCGACCACTTGCAGAAGTTGTTGGGCTCGGGTGGATTTGTTTTTTAAATATTTTATGTGTAGGATGAATGTTAATTTCCTGTCGAATATAACCCCATGGAATTTATATTCATCAATAACAGGAATTTCTGTATCTTCAAGTTTGATGAGAGGGTCATTGTACATTTTTCTTAGTTGACAGAAATGTACACATCATGTTTTACTTTTGGAGATTCTGAAACCGTTTGTGCTTACCCAATGAGTAATTTTCTGGATGCATTGTTGCAGTTGACGCTCGGTAGTTTGCATATATTTTGATCTGGAAGTGATGCAGAAGTCGTCAACATAGAGGTAATCCTCAATTCCAGTGGGGAGACTTTGTGATGCTGTTTATTTTTATATTGAACAGTGTCACTGACAAAATATTCCCTTCAGGGAATCTCTCTTCCTGCTTGTGGAGAAGAGAAAAAGTTGATCTGACTTAGACTCGGAATTTCCTGTCTGAGAGAAAAGTTGGGCAATCTGCCTTGCAGCCCCATACTATGCAGGTCCTTCATTATTCCAAACCTCCAGGGGATTTTGTAAGCCTTCTCCAGATCAAAGAAGACTGCTAAAAGGTGTTTTTTTTTAGATGTTGGCCTCTCTTATGGAGGTTTCTAATTTGAGAATATGATCGATTGTCGATCTCTACTTTCTGAATCCACATTTAGAATTGGTGATAAGTTTGTTGGACTTGAGAAACCAGACCAATCTTTTGTTGGCCATATGCTCCATAGTTTTACAGAGGCAGCTAGTTAGTGCTATTGGGCAGTAGTTAGCTGGATTTGAGCTATCTCTCCCTGGCTTAGGTATAAGAATGATTCTTGCTATTTTCCATGATTCTGGAAATTTACTGTTTATCCAGATATCATTAAATATTGTCAGAAGGTAGTCAAGTGAATTTTTTGGTAGATGTTTTAGAAACAGATAATGGATTTCATTTGGGCCGACTGCTGTGTTGTGTGATGTTTTGATAGCTTCTTTTAGTTCTGCTGGTTTAAAGGGTTGGTTATATTTTTCAGAATTATTAGAATTGAAGTTGAGTTTTTTTTTCTCTACATTGTTTTTGAAAGTAAAGTAATGTGGATTGGAGTTGTTCATGGAAGAATTTACTGAAAATGTCTCAGCTATGTCTTTCTTGGTAGTTGCTTCTGTTTTGTTTCTTGTGAGGTGTTTGAGAGCAGTTGGTTGGCTTTTTCTGGATATTTTTCTCATCATCGTCCAGATAGTGTTTGTTCTGGTAGAGGAACCAAGTTGGTTGACATAGTTTTCTTCTTGGCTTCTTTTATGATTTTTCTTTTTTTTTGTCCTGAGAAATTTAAAAGCATTGAGCTTATTTGTAGTTGGTTCTTTATCAAATTTTTTTAAGGCAGCCTTATGTAGGCAGATAACTGTTCTGCAGTCATCATTAAACCAAGGAGTACTATGTTTGTTTGAGGCTGAGGTTTTTGCTATTGTTTCATTTGGTATTGAGATGAGGGTTTCAGTGAAGTGTTTTTTTTGGTCTATAATATTAGGGTCTTTTAACAATTTCTGTTTACACATGGTTTCAAAGACTTGTCAGTTTGCTTTGTTTTTTTCCAGTGAGGGAGTCTATCTTCATGGAGAGGTTGTAAACTTTTGAGTTTTATAGGGAAGTGATCACTGCCACAAAGATCATTATGGACTTTCCACCCATAGTCCATAAAGCTTACAGATCACATAAGCTTAGATCAATGGCTGAGTAGGAGTTTGTAAATAGGTTGAGGTAAGTATTGGATTTGTTATTTAGGAGACAGAGGTTATTAGTATTGATGACTTTTTCAAGATCTTGGTTTTTTTTGTTGATTTTCTGACACCCCCATATAGTACTGTGGCTGTTTAAGTCACACAGCAATAAGTGAGGTTTAGGTATTTGTTCTATTAGTTTTTATTTATTTTGGTGTCACTTATGGGGTTACATGGTAGGATGTAAATGTTGCAGATGTTTATTGGCTCATGTAGGGTTCCCTTGACATTGATTGCTTGAAGTTCAATGTCTATGTGGATTTGGTGTTAAGGTATGACATTCCTAACTAGGATCAAGACACCTCTGGAAGCTCTGTTTCCATCTTTCTTAAAATGATTGTACAGTGTGTAGTTTTTAAATCTAATTGGATTCAATTCTTTCAGGAATGTTTCTTGGAGGCAAACTATTTTGGCCAAACTATTTTGGCCTGGATTCCTCTGCAGTTCCACTGTATGAGAGTCGGGCTTTAGGTTTGGGTTATTTAATTTAGATGAAGGTGGTCAGATTGGCGATCTGTGGGAGTTAAGTTTTGCAGGTGATTTTCTTTTGCAGGGAGTAGTTTGGGTTTGAGTAGAAGGGTTTGTTTGGTTGTTGGTTGGTGATTTTACTTGGGTTATTTCACAGGCTTTTTCTTTATTTCCACTGACTGGTCTTGGTTATCAAAATCAAATTTTTAAGATCAATATGCAAATTAGCCTTCTCATTCATACAGTAAACCACTATTAGGTTATATATATAAATACAATTGCATGTTATTGGTATGTAGTAAAGGTCAACAGTATTAATTTCTAGAAACAATTTTCTTAATAATTGAGATTTAAATGATCATAAAATCATAAAGAATGTGATGAAAAATAACTAACGGAACTGTGATGTTGGTAGTGATATAGTTACGGTTACAGACACATAATTTCCATTATAATAAGATATGCTATCAAGTATTCCAATCTAATATGAATCATTTTTAACATCTATTTAACCAATAAATAGGACCCTACCAGGTACTACTACTCGAGGTCCAAGTGGATCTGGGAGTAATGGCAATGAAGATAAACTATACTCCACACTCCCTAGAGCTCCAGAACTAAAGCCTCACCATCAGATACAGTTGTGTCATACCCAGAAGATCTCTTTTTTGGTGGGGGTTGGTCTTACTCATCTGCAGGAGATGCAATGAGCATTTTCTAAGCCCTGACCCACAGAGTGTAAAAATAAGTGGAGAAGTTGGCAATTAAATTAAAATTTCAGGACAATTTTACAGTTATGATCCCATTTTGCAGTCTTTATGAAGTCTGTCTTTTGATTTTGTTTTAAAGCCTTTTGTCTAAAAAGTATCTGGTGTTTTAGATTTCTATTTTCCAAACATTTTCTTTGTGACTATTTCAATTTGTCTTTTTATTTCTGAACATTTTTTTCTTTAATTGCAACATTATGTGTGTGTGTGTGTGTGTGTGTGTGTGTGTGTGAGAGAGAGAGAGAAAAATTCCTGGAGACTCCTTTATGAAGTATTATGTATGTGTATGTGTGAGTGAGTGAGTAAGTATTTGTATCTGTCTGTGTGAGAGAGAGTCCTAAAGACTCCTTAATGAAGTATTATGTGTGCGTGGGTGTGAGTAAGAAATTCCAAGAAATTCCCTTATGAAGTATTATGCATGCATCTGTATGTGTACGTGAGAGATTCCTAGAGACTCCTTTATGAAGTATTATGTGTGTGTGTGCATGTGAGAGAGATTCCTAGAGACTCCTTTACAAAGTATTGTGTGTGTGTGTGTGTGTGTGTGTGTGTGTGTGTGTGTGTGTGTGTGTGTGTGTGTGCAAGATTCCTAGGGACTCCTTAATGAAGTATTATGTGTGTGTGTGTGTATGTGAGAGAGATTCCTAGAGACTCCTTTACAAAGTATTGTGTGTGTGTGTGTGTGTGTGTGCAAGATTCCTAGAGACTCCTTTATGAAGTATTATGTGTGTGTGTGTGTATGTGAGAGAGATTCCTAGAGACTCCTTTACAAAGTATTGTGTGTGTGTGTGTGTGTGTGTGTGTGTGTGTGTGTGTAAGATTCCTAGAGACTCCTTTATGAAGTATAGCGATGCAGCCACACCTTATCAGTAATGATATTGCGGTTTCCATAGCCACTAGGTTTTTATAGGGATGGAATTACTGGCTCAATACAACATGGTTATAAATTCAGAGTTTTTCCTTCTCCTTGACTGGTTTCCTTATCTACAAGATGAGAGAGCCTAGTCTACCCTACTATTTACCCATATCTGGAAGAAGAGATGGATTTATACCTTTCTTAAGGGCATTAATGTGAAGTGAAATGCAAACAGCCTTGTCCAAGAATTGAACTCAGTACACCACATCCATTTTTTTTCACAAATGATGATTATTCCATGACACATCCAGTGTGATGTGTAAGGAGGAAAGAATGTTCTTCCAAAAAATGCTTTTAAATTTTCCTATTGGCACAAACCATTTCTATTACTATATTTATATCTTACAGATTTTAGAAGTATGCAAATTGATTGACAACAACAGAGACAAAAGAGAAATAGATTTTAATTCAAAAGGCTAATGATTCGACATGTGTATGTGGGCATGGGTGTGAGTGATAAATTCCAAGAGATTCCTTTATGAAGTATTATGTGTGCATCTGTATGTGTGTGTGAGAAATTCCTAGACTCCTTTATGAAGTATTATGCATTTGTCTGTGTGTCTGTGTGTGAGAGAGATTCCTAGAGACTCCTCTATAAAGTATTGTGTGTGTGTGTTTTTTTTTTGGGTGGGGGTAAGGTTTTCTTTCACAACAACTAAATCTCTTGTGTCTATGCAATTAATTCAATGTTCCAACTATTCCATTCTATGGCCTTCTTCAGTTGTTCAGTCTGTATTGAAAAAAGAGGATCAATTTTTCTATACAGAAAAAACAGTGGAATATTACTTGTGGATCAAAAAGTTTGTTTGGATCATTTTCAAATAACTTCATTTAAAAAAGATGACTTACAGTCAAGTCATGCATAAAAGACCGGTTCTCATTAGATCACCAAAGTTAAGCTGCAACAAGCCTGTTAATTTCTGAAATGGATGACCACTAAAAAACAGTAGGTACCATAATCAACCTGAGGCAAGTGTATACAGCTTATAAATAACAAATTCATTAAAAATTAACATTTCTGATTCTGATTCAGTGTGCAAATTTAAAAAAAAACCATCTAGAATTACCATATTTCTGTCAATTGATTCTGATATTAAGGATGAAAGAAAATAAGGAGTATTGTTTGCATACGAGACTTTAAAAATTTTTTTAAAGAAAGATATGACTCAAAAGAAAAAAGATTTGTATAGTTTATAAAGAAAGTATTGTGAATCATTGCTGACAAAAAGTAGATGTATACATTGCATATTGTGCATAGTATATCACGTTTGAAGTGGTGCAGTTGGCTGGGGCTGCAGAATACACAAACTGCTGAGGAGTAAGACTTCCTCAAGTGTCCTGGATATGACAATCTGATGGTGAGGCTCTAGTAATGCTGGAGCTTTGGGGAATGCGGAGTAGCCATTTATTGCCATTGCTCTCAGGTCCACTCTGGCCTGGAGTGGTAGCACCTAATAGGGTCCTATCTATGGATCAAGTAGAACTAAACTGTGTACTTATGCTAAACTGATTTGCTTAAAATAGAACTTTTTTACATTTAAATGTGCGTAAACAAAAAAAAACTGTATTTATACTCGCCTGAATTGTTTGAAATAAAATTGTTTAGATGTATAAAAATGGATTTGGGATTAAATAACCTACAATGGTTGATATGCTATAAAACTAAATCAAACCAAACCACGTGTTAGAAGAGAGGGTATCAAAGCAGCCTTATAAGTAGAAAAATCAGTCTAGTAGAAGGGGAAAATCTCTTTGAATTTAAAGCCTTTACCAGTGTGTCAGCATGTCAAGGTAAGTTGCCATGTCAGTGTCAACAGCATATTTATCAAAGGAAATGATAGCACCTAAACATTATTGCATATATTGCATTATTGCATTAAATGTCAGCACCTAAACATTATTGCATATATTGCATTATTGCATTAAATGTCAGCACCTAAACATTATTGCATATATTAACTTACTCCTCAGCATGAGCAGGATGTGACACAAGGTCAATTTTCAAGTAGAGTTAAACGGGTTTGAATCCAGAATTTTCCTTCTCCTAGACAGGTTGCCATACCAAGCTTGAGGGAGAATAATTGGATTCATAACTTTCACAAGGGTATTAGTGCTAAGTGAAATGCATACCACCTCATCCAAGTTTTGAACTTGGGTCACTGCGTTCAATGGTATTCATTACATCACAAATGCCTCCATTCATTAAACATTAATGTACATTGCTAATTGCAACTCTTCATTAAAACTTAAAATTAAAATGACTTATTGGCTTCATGATAAAAGTAATGCCCAATATTAGTGCATGGCCTAGTGGTTAGAGTGTTTGCCAATGTCCTGGGAGACCTGGGTTCAAACCAGACTCAAAAAATGGTTCTTGATGTCTCCTTGCTTAACACTTAGCATTATAAGGTATGTGTCAAGGGTAAAGTGGAGCAATCCAGGGAAAGGAGTAGCACCCTCCCCTACACCTCAGTATTGAAAAGGGAGCCTTCAGGTCACCCTCAACTACAGTTGCCAACTACTTTTGCTTATTTATATAAATTTCAAATTCAGATATCCATGTTTGAGAATAAATTCTTTGATTTCAGTCAATGAGTGACGAGACAGGTTGATAATATGCACATTAGAAACAGAAGACAAGGATCCATTTATGTGTGAATATATATATATATATATATATATATATATATAATGTATGAAGGTCATTCAGTAAATAAGGGAGGGATCACCATAGCATAATGGTTAACATACTGGACTGCAACATCATAGTGAGTTCCAACTCCAGTCACACTATTACATTCACTTTCAGACAAATACCCTTGGGATTGGTTTGAACCTTCTTATACCCCACCAGCTATGGGTTAAATAGTGTCACTACAGTTCTTCTACAAGGATGGCTTTGGTACTAAATAACCCATGAAAGTTAATATGTCATTAAAACAAAGAAACCAAACCAAACCAATAAATAAGGAGAATTGGGGGGGGTCAAAGTATATTCTTTTCTGATTTTTTTTTCGATAAATGTAAACTCTGCCTTGTTTGGATTTATATTTTTGCAAAAAATATTTTAAACTTGCAGATTTGTTTTAAGGCTATTTAAAATGGTGGCAAATCAAACCAAGTGCTCCAGGCTTGAACAGAGCTCTATTTATAAATTTTTGTTGGTTTAGAAGTGTAAACCAGGTGAAATTTACAGGAGAATGTGTGATGTGTATAAAGAAAGATATTTAAGTAAAAAGTATTTTATAGGGTTTTTCAATGTACATGGGACCCATGTGACTGCTAATAACTCTACTAATAATAATGTTGTGCTCTTTTTTGTTACAGATTTGAAAATAGTATACTATAACAACTATTAATCCTTGAACACAATGCTTCAGACAAGAGAGGAAAAATATTTTGTGTCACTACTTATTTGGAGACAAAATTATTCAAAACTGTCTTAAAATAGATGTAACCCATTAATATGATAATGATTTATTACTGAGACAAGAAACTCAAAAAATATTGCATATCCTGGAAGCTGATATAATAACAATTAAAAAAACATTGATTTGATGATTCTAACTCAAAAGATGCATTTTTTACAGGATGTATTCCAAATGAGCACCATTGTGCTTGTCTCAATAATAAATCATTATCATATTAATGGTTTGCATCTATTTTGAGACACCCTGTAAGTGAGCTAAATTATTTAAAGAAGGTCAAAATAGTATTCAAGGTGAAGACAGGCTAAGCAGATCCACATTGATGAGCATACCTGAAATGGTGGATTCAGTTAATGCACTCATTTTGACTGACAGAAAGGTTACAATAGAGGACAGTTCTAAACAACTTGGAATTTTCATGGATACACCACAAAAGATTGCTCTGTGAGTCATTTTTTTGCAAAATTCCCCTTATTTATTGAATGTCCTTCATATATAAAGAAATGAAAGAGTAAATCAAAGTGTATATAAGAGAAAAGAGTTCTTTAGTCATTGGTTGTGTGAAATTATTAAACATGTTTGTATGTATGAAAGTAAGTTTATTGCACTGTGTACTTTTGTTGTGTCAGGTTCAGTGCACTAAAATATGCCAGAGATGAAATGCCCCCAAGAGAGGTGAGGAATGGTTCTGGTGTCTAGGACATTCTGTAAAGAAAGAGAATGAGGTCTTTTTTTATACTTAGCACTGTTGTTACAGCAATGCCATCTAGTGGTTATTAATAGAAGTTTTTTTCAGCAAACAATGGAGGTCAACTCGTGAAATGTTTCAAAAGTCAAAATTTTTTTTTTTAATTTTCTACATAATTTAGCCAAAGCTATACAGAAAAAGCACACAAGTCCATCTACTATCCCTTCAGTCTTCTACAAGACGTAATGTACATCTTCTTCAAGATGTACATTATGCTATGTCACTTAGCATAATAGTTATCATCATAGGAATTGGCAACCTGAGTTCAAATCCTAGACTAGGTTGTTTGCATTTCACTTTTGGCTAATGCCCTTGGGAAAAACATGAATTCATCTCTCTTCCGCATCTATAGAAAAATAGCTGGGAAAACTGGCTTCTTTAGCCTTTGTTAGGTAGCCAGTCAAGGAGAAGGAAAACTGAAATCAAACTACCTTTGTTTCTCTTAAAAATTGACCTTGTGTCGCATCATGCCTGTTGCAAAGGGGTTGGGTAGATATATATATTATGCCATGGTATTTAATAAGTTCTATTCTGTCACATTAACCTGTGACATGTTGGCAGGGGTTTGACTTCAGTGTTCTTTTTCTTCTAAGCTGGCTGTCCTACCAAAGCTAGAAAGCCCAGCCTTCCCTACTATTTTAACCATAGGTAAGAAGAGATGGGTCCATGCCTTTCCCAAAAGCATTCATGCAAAGTGAATGCAGTCCCAATTGGAATTTGAACTCATCTTGCCAATTCCATTTTCCAAGCCATTGACCATCATGCTAATCTCTGCTGCCAATACACACACAACTACACATTATAACTTTTCATTTGAATCAATAAGTGAAATTTTTCAACTACAAATAAGGACACATTCTTAATTATTAGCTTACTCATCTCTTCTCCCTTTCTATCTCACTCACTCATGTTTCTGAAATCCTTTAAGTCTGGTTATGGACAAGTTATTTCTACTAGTAGTTTATAAACCCTTTAAAAATGATTTTTCTAATTCAGTTTGAAATTCAATTTTATTCACAGTTGAAAATGAATATGTACTAACCTGGGATGCAGCATTTGTAGAAGTCTGTGTTTGAAGTAGAGAAACTGATCTTTTTTGCTGATTGGGATTCTCTGCTGTGTTGGTTTTTATGTACACTTCTTATTTCATCTGCATGAGTCTTGTTTACATTAACAGCAATTGGCCAAGATATTCCCTGTTTTGTAGGACACATCAAATGTCTCTGGTCACTTATATATCTGCCATTTGGACCAAGAATAACACCACCCATATTTGGTGGGTTCATTGCGTGGCCATAGGTTACATTCCTCTGGTCATTACACTGAATGGTCATTACACTGACATTGAAGCAGTAACAATCTCTGCTACTGTCACTGCTACATCAGTAAAAATGATCACAGATGTAAGATCAACTTTATTTTTAGTGAGTGTATGAACAGCACTTAGTATTTCTTAGCAAAAATGTAATTATCCTTTATCATCGGCTTAGAGCTGGCCATTTTACAAAACATTTTTTTGTCTATAGTCACTAGAATTCTTTGTTAATCACATTCAAATACCTACCAGTAACCATTTACTAAGCTTAACTTTGTTTAACACAAAGTAAGCAGTATGAAGCACCCAATGAGAATCAAACTCACAATAATCTTCTAGTCTAGCTTACTAATCATTATATCGCACAAGGTGCCCAGATGACTACAAGCTATGTTTTTGTTTCAGTGATCAAGTGTTCACAATGTACTTCAGTCATAAGCAAGGTTAAAAATGTATTTGTCAAGAAAAAATCATGGCATAATACAGTTCTGTTTTAATTTAAAAAAAAAACAGAGAGATAAACAGACAGTGATGGAATGCTACATTTTGATTAACATGAAATTGCAATCATTAAAATAGTCTTTGGAATTATGAGAAAAAGCCTGATGATTCATTTCATGTTTATTTAATCCACTGTAGAATTATTCACCACTTTCTACTTGAAGACCCACATTTATCAGGGTTCATTTTAAAGACTATAAATAATGACAATATTGCCCATAAATAAGTACACTCCTAACAAATTTTTATAAAGAATTAATATTCTTTTAAACCCAAAATACCAGAATTTTATTATTTCTTGTAGAATGTTATAAAATCAAAACAGATATTATTAGGTTTGGTTTGGTTTGTTTTGGTTTGGTTGTTTAATGGCATATCAACCAATCTTGAGTTATTTAATGCCAAATCCATCCTTCTAGGAGGACAGTTGTGGTACTATTTAACCTATAGATGGGAGGATAACGGGGTTCATGCCTTTCCCAAGGGTATTTGTTCGAAAGTGAACCTAATAGCATGACTAGAGTTCAAACTCACTACGATTTTGCAGTCCAGAACTTTAACCATTACACCACAAAAACACCCCAGATATTATTAGGTATTATTTATTACCAAATTCTAAAGCATTGAAACTCTATCACCAAAAACAGAATTGCATAAATATATGTAATTTTTGGATGGCTATATATTCATATTTTTGGTTACAAAATTTCAATAGAATTTGGTAATAAAGTTAAAAGTAAGTAAAGTTGGCAACCTTAGTCGAGGGTGACCTGAAGGCTCCCTTTTCATTAGCTACTACACCGAGGTGTAGTGGAGGGTGCTACTCCTTTCCCTGGATTGCTCCACTTTACCCTTGATCCTTACCTTATAATGCTGAGTGTTAAGCAAGGTGGCATTAAGTACCATTTTTTCAGTCTTTGGTATGACTCAACCTGGGACTGAACCCCGATCTCCTAGACCATCAGCGAACATCCTACTCATTAGGCCAATGTCCCAGTGAATTTGGTAATAAATAATACTTAATATCTATTTTCATTGTATAATGTTCCACTAGAAATAATATAATCTTTGTATCTATTTGTTCAGAAAAAAATTAACATTTTTATAAAAAATTGTTGGGGTATCTTTATTTGCAATAAGAAAACATCATCATGAAATATAAGGAAAATTAGCATTTAAAAATTATTCCTATTGTTGTAGATCATTGGACAAATTTGGAACAGAAATTAAACTTATTTTCCATCATTAAACACAAAAGTTTACAGTTCTAAAACGGTTGGGTATCACCTACCTTTTCAGCATCATGAGCTAGACCATCTACCATATATGACCGTAGCTCTAATACGAAGAGTCCGGTCCAGATCAGTCTGAGATCAGTTCAGTCTATGAGTCAGACCAGAAGAGCCACTCCTATTGTTGAAGTATATCCTTACTCTATCACTAATCCTATGTTCTTATTACTAACAGTCTCTCTATTGTAAATACTCTTTTCTGTAAATATAACTATTTTCCTCACATATCGTGGTTTGTCTTATTATTACTACTACTTGTGTTCACTAACCAGAACACAACAAAAACACTTCAATAACAATAGTTATATTCATTTGAAATTATGTAAACAATAAGAATTAGTTTCAATATCCAGTGATCATGATCTTAAAAGCAATCAAGAAGAATTACCTATTGACATTGGTTTTTATTTGAGAAGTATATACTTCACTATTTAAAAAAATCTTTAAGTGTTTTGAGCCAGTTTTTCACCTTATATTTATATGAATTGGAATTTTCTTCTCTAATATTATATGCAAAAAAAAGAAAACAAAAGAGAAAGACTTATGCATTGAAAAAGAAATGAATATCAGGATTCCTCAGTTCTCCAGGACTCTTCTCAGTATTTTAGTTGACCTAAAAAAACACTGATTTCCATTTCCTTCATTCTCTTTTCTAAGCTCTTTGGGATTGTTTCAAGAGTTCCAACTACAATTGGTATCATTTTTATTCTATTCATTTCTTTTTTTAAAAAAAAAGCTTAATTTCTGTTCCAAATTTGTCAAATGATTTACTACAATAGGGATCATTTTTGAAGGATAATTCTACATATATTACATTATGATGTTTTCTAATTGTAAATAAGGAAAACCCCTCACAATTTTTTTTCAACAAAGTTCATTTTGGTTTATTTGAATTCTGAGTTCTCTTTCTCCTAGATTCGATAATATGAGAAAATATGATTAGATAATATTGGGAAATATAATTAGATAATATTGGAAAATATAAACGACATGTTACTATGGCTTGGCAGTTTTTTCTGTTACATCCAAAACAGAACTATTTATATACTAAATACTAAAGTATACTCAATATTGAAATATAAATGCAACTGTCAGCTTCCTGTTTTCCCAATCATCAGGTGCTAATGAAGTGACTTGAATTGAATAGATAAGGAGTGAAGAGATAACAAATATAGTGACTATTAGAAAAATCTTTCATCATTGCCTGATTATCATGAAAATGTGAAACTGACAGTTGTGATCAATATCTAAATTTTAGTATTTAATATAGATAAATCAGAAGAAGGAGAAGGAGTTTTTTTAGTTCCCAGGCAAAGCCTTGGTATTTATTTAGTTTTTCACTTTACTTTCATTCTGTGGTCTGCTGGAATGGAGAATTCCACTAGCTATCATATTCTTTCTTTCTTTCTTTCTTTCTTTCTTCTCCTGCCAAGCAACAGTAAGATGTCCTTTATATTTTCCAATATTATCTATCTGTAAATATATTACTAAAATTCTCATGTTTGTATATATATATATATGTGTGTGTGTGTGTGTGTGTGTGTGTGTGTGTGTGTGTGTGTTTATCCAATCTCTCTGCCACATGCAGGATGCAAGACAACATCTATTTTTATCTGAGTAATGCTAGATTGAATTCAGAAATTTCTTTCTCCTAAATGGGTTACTTAAATAAGGCTAAAGAACCCAGTCCTTCTTACTATTCAGAGAAAGAACAGATGGATTCATGCCTTTCTCAAGAGCATTAGCATAAAGTGAAATGCAAACAGCCTTGTCCAAGATTTGAACTCAGGCCTGCAATGCTAATTTTCTTTGACAATAAGCAATGAATGCCTATTATCAGTTGCACACAATAAATCTATTAAAAGAAAATATAAAGGTTGTAAGCAATTGAAGTCTATTCTTTTTTTTTTAAGTTTCTATTTTCAAATTTGGCATCACTGTGGAATTTAAATTAAATAAGGACTGACCTAAGATCATAAATATATAATTTTCAAATACTTTTGACAATCATCGACTATTGTCGAGACAAAATAATGGAAAGTTAAAGTCCAATATTTCAATATTATTAATTATAGAATTTATAGATATTTTTCCAATTTTAAATTCTGTCAATATTATAATCAATAATATTGAAATAATGGACATTAACCTTTCTTTTTTGACAATCAATAATCAATGCTTGTTTAAAGTAGTTAAAATTTATAAATTTATGAACATTATTGTCTTTGAAACATACGAACATAATTGAAATCTATAAATTTATAAAGATTATTAACTTTTAAACATATGAACATTATTATCTTGGGAATGCATGAACATATTTGAAATCTATAAATTTAGTAACATTATTGATTTTAAAGTATATGAACATTATTGGCTTTGAAATGTATGAATATATTTGAAATCTATAAATTCAGGAAAATTATTGACTTTGAAGCATATGAACATTATTGACTATGACACATAAACTTCATTGACTTTAAAACATATGACATATTTGAAATTTATAAATTTAGGAACATTATTGACTTTGAAGCATATGAACATTATTGACTTTGAAACATAAACTTCATTGACTTTGAAACATATGAACATATTTGAAATCTATAGATTTAGGAACATTATTGTCTTTGAAATATGAACATTATTGGCTTTGAAATATATGAACATATTTAAAATATATGAATTTATGAACATTATTGACTTTGGTGTGTTCTTAGATAGTTGCTTTCCTATAATGAGACACCAAGTACAAAAGTAGGAGGATCTTATTAAAAAGTATAATAAACTTAAGTTGTCCATTATATTTAATAAAACATGAGTAAGAGAAAAACTGTTGCTTAAATACACTCTATTTCATTACTCATGAATACTTCTTTTACAAATTTGTTCATCGTTTGAAGAAATGTCTTTCTGCCAGGATTATGATAGCTGAATGACGTCAGAATATTTGTGCTGCATCCAAAAATATATTAGGATGTAGGTGGGGGACACCCTCTAGCTGCAGATAATAGCAGAAATGTGTTATTATTAGATCAAATAGTCTCTTCTTCTTCTTCTTAACCTAGATTCTTTTGCAACAATCTTATTCAGATATTCATGATAGAAGGGAAAACACACGCATATACATGCAAGAAACACTTTTCATAATTTGTATTCTATTAATTTTAATCACATTCTAATCATTGTTAAGATTGATTTAGTAATTTTTATTTTTGTCTGATTGTGGTCACAATAATCATAAAAAGATGAAACTTTATTTCAGAATTGACATTTCTGAAAGAAAGAAAGAAAAAAAGAAAGAAAGAAAGAAAGAAAAGAAAATAAATGATAAGAAAGAAAGAAAAAAATGAAAGTAAGAAAATGAAGCAGTTTGATATAGAATTACAATGTAACACAACTCTGATTTAGCAAAGGCATAACATTTATCTAACAAATAATCACTTAGCTTATTTCTCCAAGAGTACTCTGTTAGAGGTAGTCAGACATCCATATCTTTTTTTTAAATAATATATATATATATACACACAATAAACTGCAATATAAGATATATACAAAAGTTATATGAACTATATACATCATTTGTTGGCAGCATTTTCAAGTTTCCCATGTATTCATCAAATAACAGAACAAATGAGAAAGTCTTTAGTTGTCTTATAAAACAAGGATTTCCTCTTTCCTTTTTCTCTGTGGAAAATTTTCTCTTGCACTCTTGTTCTTCCTCGAACTATGATTAAACGTAAATGTGTTCTTTAAAAGTAAAATGACGTTTTTGCTTTGCATTAAATATTATCTCTGCATTTATGCAAACTTATGTTCAAAAGTCTTAACTTAAATGCTATTAAGTGTAAACAGTCAAACAGGAATATTATACTTCTGCTACTGCTAATAACATTATCATCTATAAAATGCAATGTGTATTCATATATACTGAGAAAAAAATAAAATTCCAGCACTCTTAAGGATGATGGCAATTTTAACCAGAGGTGCAGTCTGTGCATAATTTGAATACTGTTCATACATCCTTTATTTTGATTGATTAATTTTAATGGCATGTTAACTCTTCTAGGGTTATTTTGTACCTAAAGGTTAAGGAATTCCATTCATTGTACATTTATATTTATATTTTTTGTGTAGTTGTTTCTTAAGAGTTTTTTGCACATAGTTATATATCAAGTATTCCTATCTAATACAAATAATTTGCTCACTGTTGTATGGTTTCAAAAATTTCTATCTAATACTAATAATTAAATGGTTTCAAGAAATTATTTCTATTTAATAATATTTATTTGTTTGCACACAGTTATATGGTTTCAAGTAACTGATAATAATCTTTAGTAATCAATCAGATGAGATTTCCTGCTGTGTTGTGGCTAACAGGCTGAACTGCAACATCATAGTAAGTGAGTTCAAACCCTAATTGTCCTATTACATTCACTTTTGGACTAATACCCCACGGAAAGGCATGAACACCCTTACCCACCTCAGCTCTGGGTTAGATAGTACCACTACTGTCCTCCTACAAGGATGGCTTTAGTACCAAATAACCCATGTAGGCTAATATGCCATTTAAAAACAAAGAACCCGAAAGTAACTATTCTTAATACAAATAATTTACACTCTGTCATATTAGTCCAGTTGGTTGGAACTATAGAATACACTAACTGTATCTCTGCAGAGGGGTAAGACCCCCTGCTAATGAGTGTCTTGGATATAACACAAAACAGTCTGATGGTGAGGCTCCAGCCCTAGAGCTTTGAGTATCATTGCCATTGCTACCAGGTACACTCTGAACCAGAGTGGTAGTAATTGATAGGGTCTTGTTTATGGATCAAATAGAACTGCTTGATATTTAAACTGGGTGCAAACAAATGCCATGCTACAGGGAACTGTTAGAAGTAGAACACTTTGATTATTTAACTTAGTGTAAACAAATAACGGATGTTTAATTGAATTGTTAGTGATACATAGCAATACTTGGAATCATTTAACTGTGTACAAAATATGTTATTTCTATTAGTCATTGTCTCTTGACAATAACAAAATATGTTAGTGTATCTGGTGATAAGCCACAGAGCAAGAAGTAGATATATATTAGAAAAAACAATCCAAATTTAATACCTATCTAATACGAGAATCATTCAATAAATAAAGGGAATTTTTTAAAAAAAGCAAAATACTTTTTTTTTTTCAGAATTTTTCCAATAAATGTAAACTCTGCATTGTTTAGAATCTGTTTATAGCAAAAATTATTTTAATCTCACAGAAATAGTTGTTTTGGGGTTATTCAAAATGATAGCAAATCAAACAAAGTGCTCCATTTCATCAAATTTTTGGTAACTGAGAAATGTAAACCAGATTGTTGGTTGTGTTTTATAGCATATCAACCCCAGTAGGTTATTTAATATCAAATCTTGTTTATACATACATATATATATGTATATATATATATATATATATATATATAGTGAATATATATAATTTGTAAACAAATAGTTTTTAGGTGACAATTTTAAACGAATCAGAGCTCATTTATTTGCATAGACTTAAGTGGTTTCAATTATTGCTATTTAACATTAATTCAATCCATTAGTATTCATTTATTTTCACACAGTTAAATGGTTCTAAATATTGCTATGTAATACAAATAATTCAATTTAACATCAATCATTTGTTTGCATACAGTTAAATAGTTTCAAGCATTGTAAATTATTAAAAATTTCTATTTGACCATGAAAAATTCTAACAGATACTACCACTACAGGTCAGAGTGGACAAGGGGGTAATGGTAACAAAAGGGTACTCCACATTTCCCAAAGCTCCAGATGGTTTAGTATCATATCTTGGACACTCGTTAGTGTGGAGGAGTTATAATCCTCTGCAGAGATGCAGTTGGTATATTCTGCAGCCCCTTCTGATTGGCCTGGCAAACCAGGGGAAATTTACTGAAGAATGTTTGATGTGTATAGAGAAATATGTTTTAGTCATAAAAAAATTTTTACAAATGAGCTACACAAGAGTTTGCCTCTATGAGCCTAAGTCAAAAAGACTGGAGTTGAAACACACTGACTCTCCTGTGAGCCTTTCTGTCATTAAGTGAACACCTGGCAATTAAACACTGATCACCTGTAGACGGAAGTGGTGGGCCTCTAGGTAATTTAAATAGAGGTTTTGTGCTGATTAGCATGTGATGTCAGTTAAAAGGACAATTAGCCTGAGACATTAGTCAGTAGTTGATGGACAGTAGTCAAAAGTTGAACGGATTTCAGTGAGAAGACCTTCAGTTTTATCTTGGCCGACAGTGTATGAATAGTAACTAACTTTTGTTTGCCTTATTTTCTGTTAATGTGTTATTTCGGTGGAATGAAATACTTTTACTTTTGTTAAGTTATTTGTCAATTATTTTCTCTTCTTTTTATGCACATGTGAGTGTTGCAAAACTTTCCAATGGTTAACTTATTTAGATTGGTAAATGCTGCTGTTATCCTGGCCTTCAGTTCATCTATGGTGTTGCACAGAGTTTTATTGGTCTCTCACTTAACTGTGCCCCATATGTAATGATCAAAGAAACTGCAATCTGGGGAGTTAAGTAGCCAGATGTTAGAGTTGATGTGGTTGCAGGAATTTTCCAACAGCCAAAACTGGGTTCTCTTGCTTGTGTGTCATGGCACAGAGTCCTGGTGCCAAATATAGGGTCTTCTAGCAGCCAAACTCTTGATTCAGAGCAGCACTATCTCTTCCAAGCACTTGATGTAGGCCTCTGTGTGAGACTGAAGCAGCATGGGAAGATCCTATTTACCCAACCCCTCCACTCAGGCAGGATATGACACAAGGTCAATTTTTTAAGCGGAGTTTAACAGGTTTGAATTCAAAGTTTTCCTTCTCCTAGACTAGTTGCCTCACCAAGGCTGAAGAACCTAGTCTGTCCTACTATTTATCCATAGCTGGAGGGAGAATAATTAGATTCATACCTTTCCAAAGGGTATTAGTGCTATGTGAAATGCAATGAGTCTTGTCCATATCCTGTGACGATAACCATTACACCACGGGCACCTCCAGCATGGGAAGATGAATTGAGGCATAATACCACCATTACTGGTGACAGCCCCAAACACCATTATGTTGACTGGGTGTTTGGTTTTTATTAATACATCTTGTGAAAATAGAGCAAGCCATTGGTGGTTGTGTGAGTTCACCATCTGATCCTGGCAGAAATTTTTCTCGTCTAAGAAAAACCAAAGCATATTTAGTTGAAGAGGATGCTTGGATTTGTTAAAAAGCTTTGCTGCATAGTCTTTTCTCTTATTCTTTATGGCCTGTGATATAATTGGCCCTTTTTCATCTTGTATGAGAAATACTGAATGTTTTTATACATTACCTGCTTGATAAGAAACTCAGACAATGTCATGTCTCTAGCTATATACAAAATTGACTTGCTGGGATTATTGTCAGTCATTGCCTGGATATCACCAACAAATTTGGGAGTTCTTTTCTTATTAGAGTGATCAAAGTGAGGCTTCCTAGCTACTGTACCTTTATAATTACCATTGGATTCATTCAACTCTTTTTGAATCCTCTACATTGTTCTGGCCCTGTCAGCTGGGGCTGCAGAATACATTGACTGCATCTCTGCATAGAGGTAAGACTCCCCCAATGAGTGTCCTGGATATGATACTACACAATCTGATGATGAGGCTTCAGTAATGCTAGAGCTTTGGGGAATGCGGAATACCCCTTCATTGCCATTGCTCTCAGGTCTACTCTGGCCTGGAGTGGTAGCACCTAATAGGGTCCTATCTATGGGTCAAACAGAACTAAACTGAGTAATTACACTAAACTGAATTGTTTGAAATGGAACTGTTTTTGGCATGTAAACAGTGTACTTATTCTAAAGTGAATTGTTTGAAATAGAACTATTTTGACATTTAACTGTGTGTAAACAAAAAACTGTATTCATGCTAAACTGAATTGTTTGAAATGGAACTGTTTTTAACATTTAAACTGTGTATAAACAAAAAACTGTACTCATACTAAACTGAATTGTTTGAAACTTTTATCAAAATAACTTAATTCACCGTTAAATGACCTGAGAAAGGTTGATATGTCATAAAACAAAACAATCAACCAGCCGACCAATCTACATTGTCCTCAGATTGACACTCAAACACACTGAAATCTTTATATTGAAGCTTTTGACATGAATACCAAGCAGTAGACCAAACTTCAAACAAACAAAGTGCATGCATAAGATTAATAATCTAAAATGATGACAATTTATCTATCATACTCTGTATATTCAGTCTGGTTTTTATTGTAAGCTCATTTATTCAATGGAACTCATTTTTTAGTCATTATATTTAGAGACAGTAAACTCTTATTTCTCTTTATACACAGTCTGCCATACCTGATTTGACATTTGAAATGTTCTGCAATATTAGCAACTCTTTTCACAGACTGTCAAAGGCAAGATTTTATCAAGTACAAAATGCAGTGTATTAAGCTTCAGTCAGAATGCCATAACTTTTTGTTTTTAGCCAATGTGGCAGCCTACACATGATTTTTCTCATTCTTTCTTGCTTATTATGTACTGGCACACTATGAAAAAAACTTCCTAACTATGATTGCATGTATGTGTGGGTAAATTTTCAGTAAACTAGGTTGTTGGAGGAAGATAGTGTAACACATGCCAACTTTAGTGAGGATACTTTAAGTTTATTGGCTTTCTCTAACTTCAATAATGACATTGAAAGTTTCTTTGCTAAAATCTCAGAAAAGTTCATTGCCCTGTCAGTGGAGCTTAGAATATACTGACTGTATCACCTGCAGAGGGGCAAGACCTCCCAAAAGAGTGTCCTGGGTATAACAGTAAACTGCATTTGTTAGTGAAGCTCCAGTTCTGGAGATCTGAGAAGTGTGAAGTACTTACCCGTCCAATCTGAGCTGGAATGGTAATACTTTTTAGTGTCCATCTGGGAAGTGTTAAGTACTCATTAGTCCACTCTGAACCAGAGTGATAGTACCTTTCAGTGTCCATCTGGGAAGTGTTAAGTACCCGCTAGTCCACTCTGAGCTAAAATGGTAGTACCTTTTAGTGTCCATGTGGGAAGTGTGAAGTACTCCCAGATCCAGTCTGAGTTGGAGTGTTATTACTTTTTAGTGTCCCATTCATGGGTCAAAAAATTATTCATATTCAATTAGACTGTGTGCAAAAAAAAAAACTTTTAAGAAACATCAACACAAAAAACTGCAATATCTTTATAGTGTTCAATACATAAACCTCTAGGCATAAAATGTATCTACAGTATGTGTGTGTATGAGTTAGGATAGCATAGACACAGAATCAACAGGGCTTAATGACTGTCAGTTTCTCATCTATATGATCATCAGGTTAAGACTGACAGTCACTAAGTGTAATTGACTCTGTGTCTATGCTATCCTAACTTAGATGCTCTATCAGCAATACTGAGCACTCTTTATTCATAAGTATCACAAACTACATAATTATTATTGTAGTTGTCAGATTGTTTGCTAATGGCCTGGGAGACTGGGGTTCAATCCCAGGTCGAGTCATACCAAAGACTCAAAAATTGCTACTTGATGCCTCCTTCTTAACTCTCAGCATTATAAAGTACAGATTAATAGTAAGGGGATCATTCTGGAGAAAGGAGTAGGGTCCTCTCTTCACCTTGATGTAGTAGTTATTGAAAAGGGAGCCTTCGGATCCCCCTCAACTTCGGTCAGTCTACTTATATATATCTATTATGGTTAGAATTCATACCAAAAGCACTTTCAAACTGCAATATCTTTACTGTGTTCAATACACGAAAATGCAAAGCAATAGTACAATATATTAACAGTTGAAAAATAAGGCAGGGTAATAGCTCATGACTCTGAGTTTCACGTCTTTGATCATCAGGTGAGCTGGTTATCTACAGTTGGATTTTAGAACTCATAAATCATCTTCCTACCACTTTCAAAGTCCCATCTTCAGATAGGTAACTAGATGAATAATAAGGTTATTTACTTAGCATGGCTGACTTGTGGCACAAGGCCAGAAATATAGCGCACCACTAAGAATGGAATTCACAAACAATGGTCTATATATATATATATATATACACACACACACACACATATATATATATATATATATATATATATATATATATATATATATACATACATGCGTGTAAGCTTGCTAATCAATACTCCATGTGAGGTACCCAAGATGAATGATGAGGCAATAAACTTTTCTCTGTTAAATATTTATTATTTTCAGGAAATACTTAAAATTGGCTTTTTGCATATTTGTATATTTGAGACATAGTTCAAACTAAAAAGAAGAACTCAACTGTTTCACAAGGAGTTTTCCTATTTTCTAAAAAAATAAATAAGTTATGTGATAAGGTAACCTCAATAAAATCTAATAAAATTTCATATATATGAAAAAACATCTGTAGAGACCAGAGGTCTTCATGGACAATTAACTCCTATAGGATATTTACAGACACATTCCTGGAATTAAAAAGGATCACATCCTGATCAAAACAATCTTCAATATAAAAACAGCACCTCTGACTACTATTTTATACTTCATGAAGAAGTCAGAAAGACATGTAGAGCACAAATGTATGAAATGATAAAAACTTGAAGACCAAATTCAGAATCGTTTGCAGACCTATTCATTAAAATATATACATATATATATATATATATATATATATATATATATATATATATATATATATATATATATAATTAGAAAAACTCAACAAACCATATAAAAGTATTCTTTCATTGGATTTTTACTTGTTTAAAAAGAAAATGAATAAATAAAGAGCAGGAGACAAAAAGATATGGACTTGAAGTTGGTGTCAAAATCCAAATGTATTGTTATTGTCTATGTATCTAAAAAAATTGTTAACAGAACTGACAGAACCTTCAGTAACTAAAGTCTTGTCAATAAGTTATCCTATTTTATTTTAAGAAAAAAAATCTGTACTTATTTATTTATTTATTAAGGAAAATGGGGCAATAAACATCATTACTAATATCAAACTTATCTTTTGTTCAAATTTTTATTTAAGAATGAAACTTAGTCTTTATTTAATTTCTTGATATTTTTATATATTTTTTATATTGTTATTCGAATAACCATTGCCATTGGCCTAATGAGTAGAGTGTTGACCAATGGTCTCCAAGACCGGGGTTCAATCCCAGGTCAAGTCATACCAAAGACTCAAAAAAATGGTACTTGATGCCACCTTGCTTAACATTCAACACTATACGGTAAGGATCAAGGGTAAAGTTGAGCAATCAAGGTAATGGATTAGTGCCCTTCCCTTCACCTGTAGTAGTTATTGAAAAGGGAGCCTTCGGGTCGCCCTCAACTAAGGTCACCAACTTTACTATTATTACAATTATTGCTAATTGATCGTTATCATTATTATTATTGTTACTGTTATTAGATCACCAACAATACCAATAGTAATACGGATACCATTAATTCTATCCTACTATCATTATCACCCAACTCATTGGCCTAGTGGGTAGAGTGTTTGCCAATGGTCCAGGAAACCAAGGTTCATCCCAGGTCGCATCATACCAAAAACTTAAAAAATAGTACTTGATATCTCCTTGCTTAACACTCAGCATTATAAGGTATGTATCAAGGGTAAAGTGGAGCAATCTGGAGGAAGGAGTAGTGCCCTCCCCTACACCTCGGTGTAGTAGCTAATGAAAAGGGAACCTTTCCTTTTTATTATTATCACTGTCAATTTTTCAGTTTATATATATGTATATAGATTGATATATATATACACACTTGATGAAGAGGGTGGCTAGGAACTTGACAGAATGTAAAAACAAGAGCTGTCAGTGATGTTAAAAATGGAGAGGTTAAAGTGCATCCATTACATCAAAGCTTTTATCTTGCTATTCACAGTGACTCATCCTCAAAAAGCTTTCTTAGACTACATCATGTCATTTTATCCAGAAGGAATTGTCAGGGTAGGTCTGGATCTGTGTGATACCATACTTACCTAAATCCATTCACACAATGCTATTTCCTCTGAGGAACCATCATCATTCTTTGAGATAGATGGAAAACATTTTTTTTTCTTTTCTTTTTAGCGTTATTTGTATGAAGTTTTCTTATTTCATCAGATGTGTATTTATCTTTTATTACTATGTATATATGTATATATATATATATCCATATATATATATATAATATTGTTTTTAAAATTGTATGCATAATAAAATATTTTGAAAATGATTAAAACATTTTAAAATCCTAAAAAAGGTAACCTTTTGTTTTGGTCACTTCTCTTCAGAGAATTATGTGAGTGACAACAAAGTTTACATTGGAGGAAGCTAACATGGGATTTTGTCCATTGAAAACTGATTTTTTTAAAAATCACAGTCATCTAGAAGAGTTGGCACAAGTAATAATGTTTTCTTTACATGATCCAATGGAATTGTTGAAAAGTAGTCAAGTATAAAATTGTTTTTGGATACACAAATCCAATTTATGCCTAGTTATAAGCAGGGCTTTCAATACTGACAACTGAAATTCATTATTCGAATTCACAAAAATGGTTAACAACATGGGCTGTGTAAACTGGATTGTCCAATAGGTGACGAGCAATGGTGGAAAATTAGTTTTGATGGTTCGGTGCTGCAGTATAGTCAGAAGTATTTGTGCAGATATTCAAGGGTATATGCTGGTTTATTCATATATCTATTAAAATCAGAGGGATAATTTTTAATCTACAACATGCAATAGAATTTCTGGAGGAATGTTTAGCACAACAGATTGTACCCAAACAATAGCTTGCTGTACTACAAAATCATGAACCAAAACAAACGTCCATGGATAAACGTATTTTTAAAATATATATGCTCCCTCTGTGAGCTGAGTATGCGAGTGGGAAATTGCCGGCTACCACATATACATAAATGTAAAGCTCTTTTCATGAATTGAGCACTCCAGTAGCCAATAAGCATATACGTAAATAAATATATACATAAAACTTCCTTCATTTATGTTGAGAGGGGTAATAGCTTTGGGGTAAGATATCTGACTCACATAAAGTCAGCTGCGTTTCAATCCCAGCTCGAAGCATCTCACATTTGTAATGGTGATGATACCATACAATCACATACAGACAAAAGGAACAGGAGGCTACAAATTTACTAAATCACAAGAAAAGATTAACCACCTTATGTACATGGATGACATCAAACTGTTTGCAAAAAATGAAAAAGAATTGGAGACTCTAATACAAATAATAAGAATATGCAGTCAAGATATAAAAATAGAATTTGGCATAGAAAAATGTGCCATGTTAATAATGAGAGGTGGGAAAAGACAAATAATGTAAAGAATAGAACTACCAAGTCAAAAAAGAATCAGAACACTAGGAGAAAAGGAAACTTACAAGTACATGGGAATATTGGTAGCAGACACCATCAAAGAAGTAGAGATGAAAGAAAAAAAGAGTATCTCAGATGAACAAGAAAATTTCTTGAAACCAAGCTCCACAGCAGGAATCTCATCAAAGGGATAAACACCTGGCCTGTCCTTCTTGTATGATACTCAGGGCCATTCTTAAAATAGACAAGGAAAGAACTTCAACAAATAGACCCAAGGACAAGAAAGCTAGTGATTATGCGCAAGTCTTTACACCAGAAAGAGATAATATAGACAGACTATATGTGTCAAGAAAAGAATGAGGTAGAGGACTCACCAACATTGAAGATAGTGTGGATGCATCAATATAAAGACTCAAAGACTACAAAAAAAAAGAACAAAGAAAGATTGATTAAAGCAACCAGAAATAGCATAGACAACATAAAGATCAATAAAACAACAATAAGTAGGAAACAGAAAAGAGAGGAGAAAACTGTCTGGATATTACAGAGCTAATGTAAATAAGTTCTTACTGGTCGGCCATCACTTATGAGTTCATCTTTGTTTCTCCAGCAATGTCACATATGTCTTGTTCGTCTTACTTGGATAGTTTTTGAGATGGGAGGTAAGTAGCCGTACAGCTGTTGTTTCGTGGGGTGTTGCTTCCAGGATTTGTTCAAGATAGCTTGTAGCATTTTTATTTAGTTCCTATCAAGCTTTTTCTCCGTGCATTTTGTTAGCGTCCATGAGGTGAATCCATACAGTAGTACTGACACAGCCACAGCTTGGAAGAAACCCCGTTTTATTTCATAACTTTAATGGTCATATTGTAACAGAATAACCTTCATACTTGCATATATCATTAGATGTGTGTGCAGTTCACGATCTGGGACAGTGGAAGATGTCAGATTTATAGGCGGAAGAAATCAAATAGTTCGGATATTGAGAAAAAATTGATTTGAAAAAGAAGAAATCGATTTGAGGTGGTGGAATGCGCTGGGTGGGAGTGAACCCAAAAATAACCACGTAAGCTCAAGTAAAAGTCGGTATAACAGAAATTCAGCCCTTCAACGTTCCGTTCTGAATTCTTTATCAGAAGATATTATGAAAGATTGTTATTTTCCCCGGATATATTAGAATCGAAAAAACTGAAAAAGTGGTGATTGTTACAATAACATAGGATATGTGAGTTGATACACCGGTCACTTCTGCTTCAACTCACTTCTTACTGTACACACTTAGAAATAAAAGAGTATGGCACAAGGTGACGCTTCACCTATCAAAATGCATCAACAGTCTTCTCATAATATATCGGCAAAAGAGACTGTCAAAGAAACAAGACATAAATCTAGCATCCGGTAAGAGATTAGGCAATGTATGTTGTAAATTTGTTTTAACTTATTTCAGCTAGAAATCGTACAATGCCACGTGCATGCTTATGGAAATGTAACAATGATATAGAATAATTGTTTTGCTTAAAAATAATCACAAGTGGAAGGTCTAAAGTAGAACTGATATTAAAATGTGTATTCTCTCTTGGCTGAGAAGATATGGGAAAGTATTATTGTTTTGTTAACAAAATAATTACGAATATAATTGAGACATTGCGATGTACTGGTATTAGCTGGGACACCCACCTGAATAAATAATCCTTGGCTAATATCATAGTGTTTATCTATTTTAGGCCAGAAAAGAGGGGTGGTGACTCCTTGTTTTGTTAAAAAAAATGATTGCGAATAATTTTGCAAAGTGAGAACGATATATAAAAACAGTCCTTAAGCAAAAGGGAAAACAGATTTTTTGAGTTAGAATTTAATTGACTTTCAACCAAGCCAAAATGCGGTACAAGATCATTTTAAAATAGAGAGCCATGCATAGATCAAAACGCACCAATAATGTAACTACTTCTTACTTAGGTATATATTTTATTCCATGCAAAGATTGTGACAAACATTACATTGGCGAAACCCAACATAGTCTAGAAAAAAGAATCTATGAACACAAACGATCAATTAAGTTAAATGACGACTGAAATACACTTTTCTCCCGCATGTTAGATATCAAATACACTTTCGATTTTCCCAGGCCACTTTAATTAAACCCATACATTGCAAAAATCCCGCAGATTGTTTGAATCTATAGTCATTTCCATAAGCAACCAAATTCCTCAAAGACCGGGATTTTACTAGATTTCACCCTATTTACCAAACATCATCCTACATGAAAATAATATCAAAACAGAAAATGGTTAAAAAACTTTCACAAAAAAAAAAGACAATTTTTTTTCTCCCTCCATATATTTTTCCTTTAGGTGCCTCCATATTTTTAATTTTCTTTGTCAATTCCAAGATGTGCCAGGGCCTCCACTTCCACCACCCCAATATGCATGTCACCATTTCCCCTTTTACTTCCCTCCCATTTCTTCCTCTCAAGACATCCCCCTTCCACATATAATCTCTCTTTTTTCTCACTGAAATTAAGTCAAAACCAACAACCTCTACCACCACCACCACTCAATCTTAGGTTTGTTCCCCCTTTTCTCTTTTCTGTCTTTTGTCTTTAGACCCTACCACCTTTCCTATTCACATTTATACATTCTTATCTATTTCTGCTTTTTCCTAAACTTTAGAAAAAAAACTATTTTTCTCAGTTGAAAAAGTTCTTTCAGTAAATAAGAACGAAATATTCTGAACTGAATCCGTTGTTTGTGTTTTTAGTATATACACTGTTCCATTTATTTTTCATATATATATATATATATATATATATGCTCGGGTCCCAGCATAAACCTCAAAAACGATTTCATGTTACTGCATGATCTGTATGCTTACCATCCTTCCACAGAAGCGAGAAGAGGGATCGTTCTAGCACCAGCTGTTGATCTGCGAGCTGAGAATTCAAGCAACTGGTAAAGAATAAGGAAGAAGATATACGCAGCTCAAACCTCTACTCTGCACTTTAAAGACAACCGCCTCCGAAGCCAGGTATACACCTGCGCTTCTACCTTTGACTGTACTTCCAACCAATCTTAAGCCTACAAATCGCTTCGTTAGATACACTTTTTAACCTAGTTCTAACTACGTATCCCCGGTAGTGTTTGCTAGCCTCGCGCTCCATGTGCTGCTGAACTAAGGTTATTTCTAAGGGATTCCCCACTTCTACCACCCAGATGAACTTATCATTAAAGGAATTCGCTGTCTTTGCGCTATCAAAAGCGAGCCGTTGGCAATATTTGATGTCGAAGTCCTAATCCTACACTTAAGAAACCCCCGCTGCTTATTCCTGATAACCACCCTTACTAGCTCCCGCTGAATTAGGTTTCCTAGCCAGTTCTGGAAGTTTTGTATCTCCAGCAAAGAGATATTGAACTTTCAGTAGCCGGTCAGACTCGGTCTATTACCTAAAAGCAAGCTGACCTAAACTAATTTGTAGTCAGCAAGCCCTAACCAGTGGAACACGAGGGAAGATACGAATCTTATGTCCCCTCTCCGGACTTACATTATCTAAGTGGGATCTACAAAGGATAGAGTACGAATTAAAAACCTACGTCCACGTCTCTCTTCTAGGGTTATCCAGACGAAATCTATCGACCAAATCGTGCTCGGCCAACAGGTCGATCAGACTGCTTTCACACCTATTTAACTTGGGGTCAAGGATCGCATTCTAATCACTCATTAGAACTATCTGCTCCGGACCAGTGATGAATAGCTCCAACCGCCAAAAGAAGGAACGTCTTTCTGCGGTGCAATTGGGTGCATAAACCACAATCACTTGGAACATGACATTTTTTTCACAGCAACATTGTGCCGACTTTGCCGTAGGCCTTGATGTTGGTTAGTTTGTAGGTGCTGGAGCCGGCATCGCACTGGTCTTTAGGTCAAGCCTAGACGCTACTGGTTTGGGTATCACTTGTATGGGAGTGGGTGCTGGTGTTGGAGTTTCTTGGGTCTCCTGGCTAGGTATGGGCGCCGCTTTGGATTGCGTCCTGGTTTTCGGCCTGGCCCGTGTCTGTAACGGCGAAACTGGGAGTGGGGGCCGATCAGGCTGACCTGGCTTTCAGATGTCTGGGAGTCACATTGGTTCAAGGATTGGTTTTGGGCCTGGTTACTGCTTCGGTCTTCTAGCTGAGCGCTAAGCCGAGGGACTGGAGCTGCACTATCCATTTCTAAAATGCATTTCGAGGCCCAACAGGAGATTCCATGGTGAAAACGAGTTTAACCTCTTCGCCCGTGGTCGGGCAAGCCACTTAGTGCTATTTATCTTGCTTCCCACCAAACCAAAGTATGGCACAAGGCCGTTTTATTGTGGGGACTGCACATAAATGTAGACTCATGCGTTGCTGGTGCAAAAATAACCTGACCCCGTCGGCATTCCTCTTATGGGGCGTCTCAGATGCCAAGAAATAAACCCAACCCTGCAGAAGCAGGTAAAAGCCTGAAGGGAAGGCCCCCAGAGGCCAAGTGATCATAAGAATGGGCTTCATTTTCTTAATAATCCTTATAACTGGCTCATTGGTCGAGAGGGTAAAGTATTCGCCAATGGTCCGGGAGACCGGGGTTCAATCCCAGGTCGCGTCATACCAAAAACTTTAAAAATGGTACTCGATACCTCCTTGTTTAACACTCAGCAATATAAGGTACGTATCAAGGGTGAAGTGGAGCAATCCTGGGAAAGGAGTAGCGCCCTCCCCAACACCTCGGTGTAGTAGCAATTGAAAAGAGAGGCTTCTGGTCGCCCTCTGCTACGGTCGCCAACTTCTATATAAAACCAGAGAAGCGAAAACTGACTTAATTAAAGGGAAGTAACTTGGCTCTAAAGTGAATTAAATCACTGGTAGTTTGCTTCACTGCATGGTAAGGATAGATATTCTATGAAATGGTATAATTAATTAGAAAGTGGTGTTTGACACAGGTCACAAGTGATTTTTTGAAATATTTGCAGCAGCAGCAGCAGCGATAGCAACCATTTTGAGTCCACTAATAGACAAATGGATTTCTCAATTTTTCCATGACAACCTTCATTGAGCTATCCCCTGCCATGTCTTACTAGCAAACTTATCTCAGATCTTTTCTTACTATGCTCATTATTTCTTGGGCACCATAATACTAACCTTTTACACCATATATTGTCCTGCCCACTTTCATTTATTAAAAATATGATAATTTCAATGATGTCTTTTATCTTGGTCTGCTATGTTCATCTCTTTTTATCCATTAAATTAATTTCTAGCTTTTCTATTATCTCTGAGTGGTTGAGTTTATTTTCTTGTTATTTTCTTAATTTCTACATTTCACATTCATATGCCATTTTTTATTTACATATAACACATTACAATTTTAATCCTATATATATATATATATATAAGTTTGAATGCCGTATATAGACTCATTGGTGTTTGGTAATTGTCAGTTTTCTAGGTAAGAAACTGACCATTACAAATCACTGTTATTCAAACTTTAATCAACATATGTTCTATTACCAATATTCATCACTCTTTATTCATTGATATAGCAAACCACACACATATATATATATATATGTTATTATATATATATATATATTATAACAGTGTTGGTTGTCCCTAAATCACATTGTGGGTTTGTGGCAAACCAAGTGCAATATAATATGGAGAGTGCTCAAAATCTACGATAGAGCTATTGAATAATATACAAGGTGCATACTATAAGTTTCCAGACTTTTTTCATATGGGCACTTTTATTGATAGTACACACATGAAACTCTAGTCCCCTTCAAAGTAATCTCCTCCAGTTTCAATGCACTTGTTATACCATTCCAACAACTTTTAGAGTGCCCCATGGAAGTCTTGTGTGAGTGTGTCAATGACTTTTGTCACAGCCTCTTTCATCTCCTCGATTGTCTTATAACGACAGCCTCTGAGCTTAGGGAATAAGCAAAAGTCACAGGGCAAGGTCTGGACTATAGGGAGGTGCCTGTGGTGTGATGGTTATCGTCGTAGGAATTGGACATGGCGATACGAGTTTAAATCCTGGACGAGACTGATTATTTTTCACATAGCACAAATACCCTTGGGAAAGGTATTAATCCAATTATTCTCCCTCCAGCTATGGGTAAATAGTAGGACAGATTAGGTTCTTCAGCCTTGGTGAGGCAACTAGTCTAGGAGAAGGAAAACTCTGAATTCAAACCTGTTAAACTCCGCTTAAAAATTGACCTTGTGTCATATCCTGCCCGAGCGGAGGGGTTGGTAAATATGATATGATAGGGAAGGTGATGAATTGTCTAGATGCCCATCTTGCTCAAATAGTCTGTGACAAGGATGGAGTTGTGGACTAGTGCATTGTCCTGGTGGAAATGCCAATGACCCGATTTGGAGAGTGCTGGCCTCTTCCGACAGAATCTCTTCCTGAACTCCAGTGCATGTAGATCATGCCAGTGGTGTCCAAAAAAGTGATCATCAAAAGTTTGTTGGTGGATTTGCTCTGTCTTGCCTTCTTGGGTCTAGAAGAGCCAGCACTCTTCCACTGGTAACTCGGTCTCTTGGTCTCTGGGTCATAGCAGTAGATCCAGCTTCATCACATGGCATTTTTCCAAGTTTAAAACAGAATTTTATTGCATATTGTTCTTCTAAAGTCCAGATTGTATTTTTGAAATTCACCAGCTGTGACAATCAGGCGTTAGTAGGGTGCATTCCAATTCCTGCTGTAGCTGTTTATTTGAACCTGAAATCATAAATCTCGGTCAGTCATCTCATAAGATGTATAGCAATAAGATACTGAATTTTCAAGAGTCTATGACAATTTTAAATGTCTGTACAAAAAAGTCTGGAATCTTATTGAATGCACCATGTATTTTGTTCCTTAGTTATAATCACCTACACACAGAGAAATAGATAAAGGATCTTTCCCAACAATAATGTAGCAACATAAGATACACTGATGACTAGCATCTGGTAAAAACAACGTGCTGCTTATGTACCTTCATATACACATGCATTAATTACCACTCACACGTACACACACAATAATATGCAACTATAACCTGGGATTGAACCTTGGTATCCTGGGCCATTGGTGAACACTCTACTCTCTTGGCCAATGTGTGTATATATATATATATATATATATATATATATATATATATATGTGTGTGTGTGTGTATATATATATATATATACATGAATGAATATTTGTGTTTATATATATATATACACACCCAATTGATGATTGCAAAATCTCTGAGTGACAAGAGAGTACTGCAGGGCTTCAGGTTTGAAACCAGTTATCCTGTAATAGCATGGAGCATTTTTTGCATTCTTTACAAAACGAGTCCTAATTGTTAATTACTCATACTAAACTGATTTAGCTAAATTAGAACTGCTTGACAAAACTGAATAGCTCAAGATAGAAATGTTTTTGACAATTAAACTGTACTTATATTTAAACTGTGTGCTTATGCTAAATTGAATTATTTGGAATTGAACTGTTTTTGACAATAAAACTGTACTTATGCTAAGCTGAATTGTTAAATATAACTGCTTGAATAGTTTGAAATAGAAATGTTTTTGACAATTAAACTGTGTACTCATGCTAAACTGAATTGTTTTAGATGGAACAGATTATTTAAATAAAAATGGATTTGGTGTTAAATAACCTACAAAGGTTGATATGCCATAAAACCCAACAAAACAAACCAAACTTATTGTCAATGGAAGAAGCTTGTTTATCATTATTTTTTACATTAGTATTATGACTCCTACCAAACACTTTTTGAAACATATTTAAACACTGCATGAGCAGATATTTAGAGTCCCACTTTTGATGTGGCTACTTGTAATATCTGTTGGGAATTTGTTGACTTAAACCCTTAAAAAAGAAAACATACCTTTTCGTCTCTTGCAAGCGCAGTTAGTCATTTAGACATGAGATAACTTCCAAGTAAATAACGAAGCAACACATCAGGACTGCTATCAAAACACGAGGTGTTTCATTTATTTTATAACAACAACTAAAAAAAACCAAACTCTAAGGGCAGGTAACTCACCTTTACAAAAATGGTTTTGGGCAGATAACCCCTGGCCCATTGTTATTAGTAACTAAAGTGAATTTCAACAATATCTACCCATGAAAATGGGTATTACAGGAGAGTAGTATGAGACTTTAATACATAAGCTTTTCAAACAGCACTGCCATAATGCTGTGGAGCCATTTTTGCATTCTTTTCAATACAAGTAGTTCTTCTAAGATTGTTATCAGTTGGTGCAGCTTGCTCAAAAGAATTTTTTTAATTAGTATATATAAGAGAGATCTTATGGTGTAGTGGCTAATGTGTTGGTCTGCAACCTTTTAGTAAGCAAGTTTGAACTCCAGTCACACTTTGTCCAGTCAGCTGAGGCTGCAGAATACATTGACTGCTTCAATGCAGAGAAGTAAGACTCTCCCAATGATTGTCATGGAGATCACTTAACGTTAAATAATGGGTTTCCCAACTACATTGTCGATACAGAAATTAAACATTTCATTAATAAAACTGAACAATATAACATAGACAATACCCTAAACCATAAACAATCAATAAACCTTTACTACAAACACCAATTTCATAGTAGTTATAAGATATCTGAACATATATTAAAAAACCTTATCTAAAAAATGTTCTCCCAAATGATCCTACCAAAAAATAAGATTTATCATTTACTAGATCAAATTTAAAACCCACAATCTAATTATTTCCAATAACTCTTCCCTCTCTACTGAACTGCTTGATAGGACAAATGTCATATACATGTTCAAATGTCCCTTGGGAGATTGTGTCTCCAACGAAAATAATACATATGTTGGTCTTACCACTACAACACTTTCAAGATAGTTTACGATGCACCTTTATGAATCTAGCTCCATAGCTTTACATCTTAAAAGCCATTCTATTCCCAAATCCAAATTTCAAAAAATTCTAGTTGGAAATATCACTATAATAGCACACAAAATTAATAAGCTACAACTACAAATCCTAGAAGTCCTATATAAATACAAAAAACCTAGTATCAATAGAATTCATTTTGAAAATAGTGACACTATTTTTAAATGCCTTTAGTTTGTTTTTTTTTTTTAATATTCTATATTTCTTGATAATATTCTATTTCCGTTGATAGCATTCTGTTTTTTAAATTCGTTTGATGTCATCAGCATCTTAGTTTTATCCAACTCTATGTTTATGCAATTTTCCAAGTTATGAAAACCCAAAAAAATCATTAAAAACAGGTTTTACATATAGAAGCAACTCCTGATGATAGCCTATGAAATGTCCGAAAGTGCTTGGGACAATTTTGGTAAATTCATCAACTAATTCCAATCTGAAACCAAGACACTTATCAGGAAACTCGAAAGGATCTTAACAAAATTATATAGACAAAATGTGTCTATTATTTAATCAAATATGCTTAAATGAAAGACTGCTGCCCAACTACCCCCCTATATATATATATATATATATATACACACACAAATGAGAGAAAAACAAAATCTCAGTGCAATAAATGTTAGAAGCATACTAATATATATATATATATATATATATATATATATATTTACCTAACCCCTTCACATGAGCAAGATGCAACAAAAAGCCATTTTAAAACAAAATTTAATAGGTTTAAATTCAAGATTTTCCTTCTCTTAGAACCCAAAATCGACATCATACTTAGAAAAAACCAAAATGGCTTCTGAAGAAATAGATCCACGACCTCACAAATATTAACCATCCGCAGAATCCTTGAAGGTGTACGGGCAAAGAACCTACAAGCGACATTAATATTTGTCGACTTTACCAAGGCTTTCGACTCCATTCACAGAGGAAAGATGGAACAAATCCTACTAGCGTACGGCATACCTAAAGAAACCGTAGCGGCAATCACAATTCTCTATAGAAACACTAAAGTAAAAGTACGATCACCGGATGGAGACACGGAATACTTTGACATTGTAGCAGGAGTACTACAAGGGGACACGCTGGCCCCGTACCTCTTTATCATTTGTCTAGACTACGTACTTAGAACATCGATTGACAAAATCAAAGAGAATGGCTTCGAACTGACGAAGAAAAGAAGCAAAAGATACCCCGCAACAACAATTACCGACGCCGACTATGCCGATGACATAGCGATACTGGCAAATACACCTGACCAAGCCGAAACTCTTCTGCATAGTTTGGAACGAGCAGCAGCAAGCATAGGCCTCTATGTTAATGCACACAAAACGGAATATATGTGCTATAACCAAACGGGGGACATCTCCACTCTAGAAGGAACCCCACTTAAACTAGTTGACAAATTCACGTACCTAGGAAGCAGCGTCGAATCAACCGAAAAAGACATCGAAACGAGGCTAACGAAAGCATGGACAGCTATCAATAGGCTATCGATTATATGGAAATCAGACCTAACCGATAAAATGAAACACAGTTTCTTCCAGGCAGCGGTCACATCGATACTGCTATATGGATGCACTACATGGACGCTAACAAAACGGCTGGAGAAGAAACTGGATGGCAATTACATAAGAATGCTGCGTGCAATCCTGAACAAGTCCTGGCAGCAGCACCCCACAAGACACCAACTGTACGGCCACCTGCCCCCTATCACGAAAACTATTCAAGTTAGATGAACCAGACATGCAGGACACTGCTGGAAAAGCAGAGATGAACTCATAAGAGATGTACTCTTATGGATCCCCACACATGGCCGCGCAAAAGCAGGACGACCAGCTCGAACGTACATTCAGCAGCTATGTGAGGATACAGGATGTTGTCCTGAAGACCTACCTAAGGCGATGAACGATAGGGAGGAGTGGCGAGAGAGGGTCAGGGATATCTGTGCTACCAGCGCGATATGATGATGATGAGATTGGTTGCTATACCAAGGTTAAAGAGGCTTGTCCTATTTACCCATAGCTGAAGGGAGAATTGTAGGACTCACATCTTTCCCAAAGGTATTAGCGATATATGAAATACAAACAGCCTCATCCAGGGTTTGAAGTCAATTTGCCAAGTTTGTTTATAATGAATGTAACCATTACATCACGGGCACCTTCATATATTTTAGTTTAGTTTCATCATCAAGAAGAATTGAATGTAAACTAGAAAATACAGAGAAACATAATTTCATAGGTACAATACAATAGTAAAATTATTTAGATATTTCCAGCGTTTTTGACAGTATAGGAAAACTAGTCATTAATAAAATGATACATGAAAATACTTTATTTTATTACTTAAAATGATTTCAAATTTTTATAAGGTAGTCTGATTAAGGGGAGATAACTTAATATCTAATTTATAATGTCCCTTGAAATTACAATTACGACTGCAATTGTTTCAGAACAGGAAGGCTCTAAATAATTATCATTTAAAATAATTGTGCTGACAGCGTGGAGTTTACTGGCTCTCTATCACTATCAGCCCCTATCATCCATCACTCTCGGTGGGTCTTTCAAACTACATCCAATGTCCGCACGTAGCTAATGTATGGTTGGCCAGCATTGATGTGTCCATAAGTAGGAGTCCATGGGAGAATGTTTCTTATGAGTTCATTTTTACTTCTCCAGCAGTGCTCCGCATGTATTGTTTGTCTTACTTGGATGGTTTGTGAGGTGGGAGATAAGTGGCCGTACAGTTACTGCTTTGTGAGGTGTTGCTTTTAGGATTTGTTAAAAAATAAATAAATTTACAAAACCACATGGAAAGGTCAGTCAAGTTGTTGACTGTAGTCGAAGGCGACCAGAAGGCTCCTTTTTCAATAGCTACAACACTAAGGTGTAGGGGAGGGCACTACTTCTTTCCCAGGATTGCTGCACTTTACTCTTGATAAGTACTTTATATTGCTGAGCGTTAAGCAAGGAGATATCAAGTACCATTTTTAAAGTCTTTGGTATGACATGACCTGGGATTGAACTCAGGTCTCCCAGACCATTAGCGAACACTCTAAACAAGTAAAATTAATTTGTATTCACACACAAAAATCATTTAATGAGTTTCGTGGACGTCCCAAGAAAAAAGGAATTTTTCAATTCTGAGATGATTCTAGGTGAATGTTACAGTATCTATATGACTGCTGAAGAGTGTGCATTTGTATGTGTGTAAAATACGAAAATGTGTTTTACTTCATAAGTAGTGGGAGAAACAAAGTCAGATTTTTTTGTATGGTCAGCTATAGGTTGGATGTTTAGGAGTGTATTGTGAAAAAGGACTCTAAATGTTTGCAGAAGATTGAAGAAGAAATATTGTGAACAAAGACACTCCCAAAACTAATCAAATGTTTACTTTATGCTGAAAAATCTGTTGTATATTTGTCATATTTATATCATTATCAATAAAAATCCACAAGAATTATATATATATATATATATATAATTATTTCATTGAAACATCTTGTTTCAATTTTGTTTGTGTGGAGATTTTTGTCGCTAAAATTTAGGTTAAAATTCCCAATTGGAAGGATCAAGAGCAGGAACTAAGTGCATATTGGCAAATTGGCCCTATAGCTTTTGAAGAAAGAAAAACACAACAACTGTTTGAGACCAAATAATTTAATTCAAGGAAAGAAAATAGCTGAAAGGGAATAGGTTGCGTGTTTACACACTTAGCTTGTTTAAAGATTTGTCCTTTAAACTGGTGGGACAGTCAGTCTGTAGCAAATTTTAAAGTAGCAATTTTAGCGCCCCCCTCAAGGGTGAGTGTCACATGTGTTGTTGGTAGAGGTGGCTATGTCAGGCTAACTATCTAGGGTTTGGGTAAGAAAGCAGTCAAGCAGGATACTATGCCAGACACTGACCAACAGGTCAAGGCTGAAGAAATATCTGCAAAGGAGACCAAGCAAAAAAGAGAAGCCAAATTCTTAGAGTTAGCATTTATGTAGTGGTTTAGCAAGGATTTCATATGACTTCCACATGAATTCTGATTTGGCCCTTATTTTGGTTCATTTGGATTGTTAAATTCCAGTACTAGAGCTTCACCTAGTACCTCTGCTAGTATGCATATATGCACACACACAAAATTCATGATAACTTTTTAGTCCACAAGAAAAAGTAAAGTAAAATTTACAAGTATTAAAACTTTTTGGTGAGTTTTTCAGTAAAGCAAATAATTCAAGCAATTCATATCATTGATAATAAATTGTAAATCAAACTGAAAAAATACAGAAAAGATATTTTAAAAATTTAAAATCAAAGAAAAAATTACACAAAAAATATATTTAATAGTGTTTTTGTTTATTTGTAATATATATCTTTGGATTAGATACAATGAATTGGGAAAATGTCAAGAAAACAAATTGATTAGTGATTTTCTTTTTAATGTTCAAATGAAGCAAATCAAACTGGTCTACTAAACTTGTATTTTGATTCCATGCAGCTGAGCAAGTGAGTTTATTAAAGTCATTAAATGGAACAGTGGAGAAGAATACCAAAATCATCCGTTGACTGGTAACATTATATAAATAAGGATGTTCATATGAGGGTCATTTAATAAATAAGGGGAATTTTGTGACAAAAGCAAAATACATTTACTTTAGAATTTTCTTCCATAATTGTAAACTCGACATTGTTTGAAATTGATTTATTGCAAAAAATTATTTTAATCTTGCAGAAATATTTATTTGGAGGCTATGTCATGCTGACAATTTTCTAGGACATAAAAGGACCCATCATTATTGATTTTGTTTATAAAATGTGCAACTATAAATAGTGATTCCTATTGCCAATGCCTTAAGCAAAATTCACCATATTCATTGAATGACCCTCACATGTAAAAGGAATTTCAAAACTGAATGTCAGAATATCTCAAAATTTCAAATATAAATATATTCAGGTATGGGGAACATGTTTACTGAATGGTAGAAAAAGCCTACACTGGATTATATCAATATAAGTCTGCAAATTTAGTTAAAAAGGGACGTAAATAATGGGGGAAGTCCTTGTAACGTGATAGCTAAAGTGTTGGACTATAGCCTCGAAGTAAGCAAGTTCAAACTCTAGTCACTGTTGGATATTGACTTGACCCCTTTGATATCTGTCAATGCAGCTGTGGAAGTCAGACCCTATGAAAAAAAATAACAGGAAATGCACCTAGTACCTAAAGTAAACAGGATGCAGATATTAACAAAAACACTGCACAAATTGTGTGGGCAGCATTCCAGAAGTAGGCGTATCAATGTGCAATGTGTAGGCGGCAAGCTACTTTACTCAATATACACAAATCAAAGAAAACAGATATTTCTTAAAAAGAAAAAATTCAATTAAAACTGATAAGGGAATTTACAGAAAAACTTTGGAAATAAAAAAAAATGTCTTTTCAGTTATAGTTTAAAGAACATGTGGATAGATGTTATCTAAGACAGTGGTTTCTAAACAGTGGTCCAGAGACATCAACAGCAGGGGTCTGTAGATGCTGCAAGGGTGCCTTGAAAATTATATAATCTAATTAGCAATAGAATTGCAAATACATATTTCTAGTTATAAGTACACATTTATGAAATTCAGTTAAAACAAGCAATTAATTCCTAAAATTTTGGCTTAACATGGCTTCGGTATAATCACTGTTTTCTCAAAAGCATTAAAAGGCTGCTAGCTCTTGCATCAATATATTTATGCCAAACAATGTTTTCATCCCTTAACCAATATGATGACCAAATACAGATGTTGTGCAAAGTGAATTGTGTGTATCTTTATCAAAAATACCACCAAGGATTGACAATTTGTACCAAACAAGGCAAGTACATTCCTCCCACTAAATTTCATTACTTAGTGTAAATACTGGATGTGATTTTTATTAAATATTTTTTGATAAATTTCATTTTTATCAATTTGTTGGTCCACAAGATTTCCTTTTTATTTATATGGAGATCCATGAGATTTCATTATCATCTCTTGGACCCTGATATAAATAAAAATGAAATCTCTTGGACATTTTTGCTTATATGAGGAGTCCAAGAAATTTCATAATGTTTGGGTCAATAAGGTTTATACTTAACTCATTAGCACAGTAATAATTTACGAAGCTAATTTATTGGTACTGCAGGTTAAGCAATCAGTTACTTATCATGGAGGGATGAACATAAGGAACTCTTTGAGACATGAGGCATTCAGCTTGAAATCTCTATTTCAAAAAGAGGTTCCAGTTTTTACTACCTGGAAAGGGGATTGGTATTTTGAAAGGTGTGACTTTATTGTGATTTTTGTGAAAGAAGCTCAGAATAGTGGGCATTAAAGAACCTTAAGAAATAAGAACTATTTTTTTGGAGGATGGCAGCCATATCCTGAGCTATGCCAGGTATCTCTGCTCGTTTTAATCAAACATACAGTATACAAAAATATTTGATTTTTCAATGATTTGAATTTTTATTCAATTTTTCATCTGTCAAAACACGCTGTATTTAGACCTTAGAGCAAAAACAAAAAATGACTTTTACAGCCCTGTTTTCATAAGAAGGACAGAAAGTGAGGGTTTCATTATAAACTGAACACCCCTCTAAAAGAATGAAAAATATAAGAAAATGAATAAGTGTTGTAAGGAGAATTCTAATTTTACAGCCTTGTTTTCATATGACAGATAGAAAGTGAAGGTTCATTTTGTTACAGCAGTTACATTATGAACTAAACCCTACCCTCAAAACTTAAGGGATTATATTTTTCAAAATTTCTTGAAGATAAAAGTAAAAAAAAGTAAAGTAAACCGTAGTTGAGGGTGACCTGAAGGTTCCCTTTTCAATAGCTACTACGCCAAGGTATAGGGAAAGTATGTACCTTATAATGCTGAGTATCAAGCAAGGAGATATCAAGTATCATTTTTTGAGTCTTTAGTATGATTTGACCTATGATTTGAACCCCAGTCTCGCGGACCATTGGCAAACACTCTATCCAATGGGCAATTGGGCCGGTACAAAGGTTTTATTTATTGAAAACACTCATGATTATTTAAGAAAAATATTTTTTGTATGAAAATGACAAACTTGACCATCAAAACATGCTAAATCCTCATTAAAAAACAAAAAAAAACTCATTCACATTATCACTTTCTAAAAATTTAGCAATTGTTAGTAAGAATGTTAATGACAGATATTATTACAACAAGTCCCTCACAGTAAATAAAATTAGCAACTCTTTCAATATTTGTTCTATAAGTTTTTTGTTATTTTTTAACCAATTTTGTCAGCTTTTCACTTACTTCCCATAGTTTTTTGGCAATGGCCATATCAGCACCCTGAGCAGATGAGTTTGTCACTTCACAGTCAGAATAATATTCACCACTGGTTTTTTCAATTCCCTCACTTAAAGCACAATGAAGAATGGTCTGAGCTCCATCTTTAGCAGTCTGGTTAAAAAAAAAGAAGAAAGTTTAGACAAGGATCATTTTATTCAAGCAGAAAATATTTCTATTGCCTATCAATCCTGGCATGATGTTTACATCAAATCATACCAGTGCTCTCTAAATATCCAGTTGTTACTATGACAGTAGAAGCTCTTTTGTTCTTGACTTAAAAGTGAAGGTCCATTTGATCACAGTACAGTTACCAGATGGTTCAAGAAATTTTGCTCAAGTTGCAAGAACCTTGATGATCAGGCAAAGTCAAGTAGGGTTAAAACCATGGATTCCAATGGCTGTGCTCCAATTTTCTAGTCATGATAACTCTAATATATCATTAATTTCTCCATTTAAATAAATATAATATAATTTCTTGCCCATGAGGTAATGTTGTGAGGACTCATAACTCCAACTTGAGAAGATGTAGCCCTGGAGGTGGCCGTGTCCACTGTTGTTAATACGTACCTTCAAGACACATTAGGTCAAGTGGTCGCGCATTGTCACCATGACTAGTTAATTTGGCATTGCTTATGTGTGACATGAACAGGTGGCCCAGTGGTAGAGTTTCAACTTCTGCATACTGTGGTTGTTGGTTCGATCTCCAGTGGTGGAGATTATGGTGTGTACTGCTGATGAGACCCAATAAGGTCGAAACAGCTGTTCACTTTCTGTATGTCGTACGTAGGGGTTTGCTGGATTTTCTAGTCATCATAATTCTAATATATCATTAATTCCTCCATTTAAATAAATATATATATATATATATATATATATATATATATATATATATAGGAAAATGAAAGTAAATCTGATGGTATGAAAATCAAGCTTTATTAGGGTGTATTCCAATTCCTGCTGTAGCTGTTCATTTGTAACTGAAATCATAAAAATTGGTCAGTCATCTCATAAGATGTATAGCAATAACATACTGAATTTTCAAGAGTCTATGACAATTTTAAATGTCTGTACAAAAAAGTCTGGAATATTATTGAATGCACCATGTATGTGTGTGTGTGTGTGTGTAGTTAGATAACAGTCTTTCATCTGAGCATGTTTAATTAAATCATAAAGACACATTTGTCTATATAATTTTATTAAGATCCTTCCAAGTTTCCTCATAAATCTCAAGGTTTCAGGTTGGATTTAGTGGATGAATTTACCAAAATTGTCCCGGGTAGGAAAATGAAAGTAAATCTGATGGTATGAAAATGTACATGGTCTTTAGAGGATGATTTTATTCATAGTTGAATTATTTGCCAATATTGAACATTTTGATTTATTAAACATTCAATCTTCATTAAATCTTAGATGTGATATGGATTGTTTGAAATAGGTAGATATGAACATAATGAGATAGATGTGAACATACATATGATATGAACTATTTTTTAAAGGAAATATGTTATGCTTTTCAAAGAAATTTCAAACACTAATTTCATCATATAGTGTTGAAATAGAACATCACTCAACAGAAACAGAACATTTTAAACTTTCTGATTTTTTGTTTCATTTAAAAAAATATAAAATTTAATTTAGATAAGATTCAGAAGATACATTATATATTCAGATTTCCTAATAAAAGTTTAATGTTTAAAAAAAATGGAATGCTTAACTTTGGCAAATAAATCAATCATGAATAAAATCATTTGCTGAATATCTTGTGTTTTTCCATATTTTGAGAGAGAGAGAGAGAGAAAGAGAGGGATAGATAGATTATGAACAAAAGAACACACACATAAAGATTATCAAAAAATCAGAAGGTGTTTATTTCATGACTATTATATTTCAAGACATATATATATATATATATATATATATATATATATATATATATATATATATATATATATAGTGCAATTAGAAGGAAACTCAAAGCTGGTTAAATTGTCATTATAAATTTATTTCGCTAGAGAATATTATTATACTCTCCGTCTTGTCAGATGACTTTACATATTAGACTTGAGGTGACGTAACAATAGCCATACATTGAGCATTCACATAGATTTATATGATATTCCTCAAATATTCTACATACAAATAATCCATACCTACTGTCTTAAGATGGTGACTGAATATTACTGATATATATATATATATGAAAGTAAAATATGGAAATAAATTGTAATTTAAATTTTAGTTTGGAAATATGGTCATGGTTAATTTTGGACACCTCAGACCTAAGCCTTTCAGCAGTATTGTAAGGCATGCACTTTTTGTGTCATAGTCTGAGTAACCTAACTTTTTTAAAGGTTTGTTCTTTAGAAAATTTTAAGTTCTGTATAGAAGTTTTGTGGTAAATTCTCATGTCCTCTGGAAACATATGATGGGAAGGTTTAAGGGTTGGGTTGGTTGGGTTTTACGGCATGCCAACCCATCGGGTTATTTTATGTCGAAAACGTTTTTATTTATTATTTTTATTTGGTATAATTTTTATGTGTATAGTTATTTGAACACTATAAGGAAGGTTTAAGAACATTGGATATGTTAGGGTTATGACTTTCTTGTACCTTATGAATTAAATATATTCCAAATTCTATCCTTTTACATATTCCTCACAATCCCTTTAATCTTATGACCAGGGTTTTTCAATCTATCCCCTTTCTTAGGTGTACATTATATAAAACTTTCATTAAGTATCTTTCCATCAAATTTATACTTTCTTTAGCCCTAAGAATTAAATTTATTCCATTTCTATCCTCTTACATATCATCATAATTACTATGCTTATATACATATAATCGTACTACTTAATAATTGATAAATAGATGTAACATTATATATACGGTTGATATTAATAAGATTTATCCCAAAATAATTATATAGGGTCTGTTTATTTTGTTTTCTTTCCTTTTCTTTCTTTTCTTCGTTCTTTCTTTCTTTTCTTTTTTTTCCTCAAAAATTCTGACAATTAATGCTTTTGTACTTTTTTCATCTTTCAATATGTTGTATCTCCTAGAAATTCAACACATTTTAAATATCTTTGCCAGTGCCAATCACAAGTTAGTTTTTAAAAAAATAACACTATTTGAATGGTTATGAGTTTTTTTTGTATATATATTTCCTCTTCTCTCATTATTTTAATAAAACATCCATCGCTATCTAAGCAACATTTTTCACCATCTAAAAGTCCTGATGAAAGTCTATTAAAACAGAAACGTTTTAATGTTGACTTTCCATCATAATAAAATAAGTTGGCGACAGTAGTCGAAGGCGACCCGAAGGCTCTCTTTTCAATAGCTACTACACTGAGGTATAGGGGAGAGCATTACTCCATTCCCTGGATTGCCCCACTTCACCCTTGATATGTATCTTATAATGCTGAGTGTTAAGCAAAGAGGTATCAAGTACCATTTTTTTAAAGTCTTTGGTATGACTCGACCTGGGATTGAACCCTGTTCTCCCAGACCATTGGTGAGCACTCTACCCACTAGGCCAATGAGCTGGTTAAATTCATCAATTTTGAATTACTTTGTTTTTCTATTTTCTTCATATATATATATATATATATATATATATAAATTTTTGTTGTAGGTCCAAAGTGGGAATAAAAATATTTTAAAATAGGTAGTTCTATGGAGAGATTTTTATTCTTTAAAATTTATTAATTTATTTTGTTCTTACATACATGTATGTTTCCAGTTTGTTGCTTTCGTCAGAGAACATATATGGGACAAGGCTTTGTTAATGTGGTACTTAATGCGACTTGAACTCACTTGTGTTTGCAGTTTGAATGATCTTCAGTTGGTTATGGGTTTATTCAGAGGTCATCCTTTCTTTTTCTTAGAGAGTGTTTTACCTTAGTTTGCTTTACCCATCATTGATATTTGCTATGTTTTTGTAATTGTGTGTATGTGTTTATTGGAGTAGTTTTGGATTTCACTAACAGTCATTTTTTTCTCTGTATGTGTAGGTGTGTGCATTGGAGATTTTTTTGTGTGTGCATGTGTGGTAGTGTGGTTTGAAATTTACAGGCAACTATTTTTTCTAATAATTTTTGTCTGTGTATATATATATATATATATATCATTCAAACTGCAAACATGAGTGAGTTCAAGTCTTATTTAGTACCCCATTAACAAGGCCTTGTGCCATATATGTTCTCTGATGAAAGCAACAAGCTGGAAACATTCATGTATGTAAGAACAAAATAGATAAATTCTAAAAAATACAAATCTCTTTGTGGACCTACCTATTTTAAAATACAAGTATATATATATATATATATATATATATATATATATATATAAAGTTGAAGTCTGATGTTTATATAAATATTTTTAACTGAGTTTTAACAATTCCTGACATTCAGTCTGAGAAAAGATTCTGTCTTAACCCAGTAAGGATCACTATTTTATTTCAAGAATATGAAATGGCTGAATAAGAGTAGAGATATTGATTATTTCAGTTTCTATTTCTTTTATTACATATATAGATAAATATATATTGAAAAGATAGATTTGTAGTGAATCTGACAGTATGATAGTGTCACATTCACTATAAATCTATCTTTTCAACATAACATTGGAATGAATAATAGCACTTTTTACAAAAATCTGCACAAATACAAAAGACACATTATTGGAGCTCACTCCCACAAGAACAGGAGTATCTTTCTAAAAAAATTCATTGAGGAGAAAGTAATACCTAAATACACCATAAAATCATACAAACTCTTGCATCACCTTTTTCCACCCAACATACAAAAATACTTAGAAGCATCTAAAACCCTTCTAAACCACAAAGTCACAGTACTATTTCACAAAGCCAACCAACCGTCCCTTGAACTACACAAACACTAGAACTTCACAAACAGAATTGCCCAAACATCCACCGGATGATAAAATATTTTATCCATACCCATTCTCACAAACTATCAAACAAACTCTCCCACCTCCTGGACAAAAGCAAATAGAAACACATCGGATGCCCAGAAATGGTCCTAAACCTAACCAACTTTCAATTCTCTACCACCAAAATGGAAGCCCTCAAACTAGGACTAAAATTTACGAAAAGAATATACAAAAACATCACCACAAACACCATATTTGACAACTACCGAATCAGATATATATATATATATATATATATATATATATATATATATATACACATTGATAATGTAGTTTGCTATATTTTTAAAGAAATAATGCTCAATATCAGCGAGAGAGCATATATAGATATAGGACAGAGTAAACACAGAATCAACAACACTAAGTAACTCAGTTTCTTGCCTATGCTTCATCAGACCAATAGGTTCCTATGAAGTGGGTATCTCGTTATATTTCCCATATCTTGTGTAGGGCATGATAGGAAGGGGGATCTAGTTTGTAGGACATTCTGGGAAGGGTAGTCCAGTTTATACTGTGTGGTTACTTAAATAGCCAGATGTTGTACTCCCTACATAATGGACTCGCCCTCCTCCATAAATACACGTCAACGGAGCATCAGAGGTAGCTGACCAAACCCACGTGACACTATCACATATGATACCACTTGCGTAGTGGACAGATAGTCACGACCCTACTGGACTCTCAACTTCCTATTAACTAACTACTGTTTAACCAGGTTCATTTGTATCTTGTTTCTGTTACTTGAATATATATGTTTTTTCTATCAACCTTTTTGTGTTCCCCAAATCTTTTTTTTGCCAGCATCACAACACTATATTAATTTTGTGATTTGTTAATTTATTTACTCTGTTATAGTTAATTTATCATTTACTAGTGTTTTAATGATTATTATCTTATTATTTTATTCTTACAGACAAACACACACACACACACATATATATATATATATATCAACTGGCTCATTGTTCTAGTGGGTAGAGTGTTCGTCAATGGTCTGGGAGACCCGTGTTCAATCCCAGGTCGCGTCATACCAAAGACTTTTAAAAATGGTACTTGATACCTCCTTGCTTAACACTCAGCCATATAAGGTACATATCAAGGGTAAAGTGGGGCAATCTAAGGAAAGGAGTAGCGCCCTCCCCAACATCTCAGTGGAGTAGCTATCGAAAAGGGAGCCTTCTGGTCACCCAAGACCTTACTATTTACATATATATATATATATATAATTATTTATCTATTTGATCAATTTTTTTTATCCACAGTTGTTTCAGATTTTCCAATGTTCAACTCTTTTTAGAAGGGTCCCTGTGCCATTATGGTAAAAGTGCTGAACTTTGGCCTCCAAGTAAATTAGTTTTGACTCCAGTCAAGTTATTATGCTTAGTTTTGTACTAATATATATATATATATATATATATATATATATATATATATATATATATATATATATATGCATCTCAATGTTCTATATATATATATGTATGTATGTAAAGAACATTGAGATACATAGACAAATATTCATACTGATAGATCAATAGTTTGATAGATATCGAAATAAATAGATTATGGAGACTAAAACAGTTATATAAAGAGATATATAAATAATAAAAAAAACTGATATAGATAGTTAGCTAGATATATAGATTTCAAATCATTTGCCGAAAAGAGGATTTCTTGTAGAAATTGTCAAGTTGAAATTCAGATTAGGCCAGGTCTAAAAAAAAAAATATAACTAATTGTGTAAATAATCAAAAGACATTTAACTTAAAAGGTTTATATTTCTAATCAGGTAAGTTACTTTACATAATAAAGATCAAGAATGGTCAAAAATATTCCTGATTTGAAAATACCCTTCTAATGTTTTAATGATTATTATCTTATTATTTAATTCTTTATATATATATACATATAATTATTTTTCTATTTGATCAATTGTTTTTATCCTCAGTTGTTTCAGGAGATTTTTCAATGTTCACTTCTTTTTGGAAGCATCTTTGTGGCATAATGGCAAAAGTGCTGAACTTTTGCCACCAAATAAGCAAGTTTAAACTCCAGTCAAGCTATTATGTTCACTTTTGTACTAAAACCCTTGAGAAAGGCATGAACCCTCTCATCCCACCAGTTATAGATTAAATAGTGTCACTGCTATTCTTCAATAAGGATGGCTTTGGCATTGAATAAGCCACAAAGTTTGATATGCCATTAAAGAAATCAAACCAAACCAAACCCCCTCCTTTTACATCTGCTGTAGATGTGAGCAAAGACTTACCTTTGTAAATGGATTTAGGATTAGCAATTTTTGAAAAAATGATGGCAACAAACGAAATAATTCTGTGTCACACAAACCAGGATGGAGAGAATATGTGGTCACTTCTGTAAGAGAATGAAAATAAGATGAAAAATCTTTTTTTCAATTTGTAATGAAAAATAGTTTTTAAATCTTGTAGATCATAACTGAAAATTCAGAAAAAGAAAAAGAAAATTAAAATAGAATAATATGCAGAAAGATATTTTATGTTTTTGTACCAGGACAATTCAGAGTTTATTCCATAGAGAGTAACACTACTGGCACCATGTCAAAAGTTGTAACACAACACAAAAATCTAAAGAAATTTACAATAAGACCAAATTACTTCTATAAACCTTTTCTTTACTAGATATATTCTAACAAACTGATCCCTTCCCCAACCTGTTTCACAGTTTTTTGTTTTTTTATGATCATGACTCCCAATAAATAAACTCCTAATGTTATATACTCGTATGCAGATTCATGCAGAAAGAATCACAACACAACAATAAAGGATGAGCGAAGACTTCTTTAGAAAAATATGTACCTCTCACTTTATTGTAAGGTTTCGAAAAGGGTTACTCAGGGTTTTACTGTGAGAGGGAGTTGGAGACCGAACAAAGACTGCAATATATTGACCTCACTCTTATGGCCATCAGCGTTGTGTCTTACTTGTTCTCCTGATGCTCAACCGAAGGCCCAGGGGCCTAGCTCTCTGCTGGATGATGGCTTTCTTTACTGCATCTTATCACCAACTGGTCTCCAAAGCTCCAGCGGGGGTCTCGAGGGCCCCTTGGCCGGGTGTGGCTTTCCCTACCACATCTTGTCTCCGACGTCTCTGATCCCCAACTCATCAGGGGCCCCAAGGGCCCCCTCTGCCGGGCTTTCTCTACCACATCTTATCAGCAACTTCTCTGGACCCCAACTCAATCGGGGGCCCCGAGAGCCCCTTCGGCCTGGTGTGGCTTTCCCTACCACATCGCGTCTCTAACTCCGTCCGATCTCTAAGTGTCTGACTTCCTGTCTTGATCGAGTTGTATAATAGTTCAACGCCCACTCAATCGCCCACTCAATCTTTGGAATGGTATGTTTGATTGTCATCAAGCAGAAATAACTGTCATGCAGTTCACAGTGCATCAGTCTATGAGAGTACCATGGGAATTTTACCTTGTCCCATTTTGTTACCCAAGTCCACCTACGGGATTTCTCCTCATAAGTGCCATCAGAATGTGTCACTTCCATCCGGTGCATCACTTTGGAATGGCATATTTGGCCGGGTTGAAAGTCAACATACAACACTAATAATAAACAAATAACCAACAAATTATCTAAAGTTTATCATTAATTCATCAGACTTTTCCTTTGAATTTCTTTTCAGACTTATTTTCCTTAACTTGATTCAGCATTAAATGACCAATGAGGTTGATATGACGTAAAACAAAGCAAAGAAAATGACTGTTAACTTCAGGATATAAAAGTTTATTTGGGACTGCAACATTTACAGTAGTCAGTGAAAAGAGAGAGATAGTTAAAGGGATGTGTCAGCTGATTTAGATAGACAGAGACTATATACTGTACGAGAGAAAACGCACAACCACAGACTTAGATATTTCTTCTTTGCTGACCCAGTCCCACTCCTACTGGGACCTCTTCGTCATGTCATCTCCAACTGCCTCCATTTCCAACTGACTGACTCTGTCTTCAAAATCTTCTTATATATTTTCTCAAATTTTTCCCTAACTAATCTTTAAATCACATGTAAACTTTTTAGTGACATGTTATTACTAAATATCAACTGATATCTACCTAAATATCTGAATATATTTTGCTTATAGCTGATTCTAAAACGAACTTTTCATGCTTATTTTGACATGATTGACATGTGTATCCAAAACAAGGACTATGCAAGTCCTGACCTTTCCAAATTGAAAACCTGTAACTACGAACTCAAAGTTTAGCTTAGAAAACAATTTATTACTAAAATAATTCACTAAAATCCCAAATTATTTTACAAGAACAATACCTTGAATAATATGCAGAAAGATATTTTGTTTTTGTTCCAGGTCAATTCAGAGTTTATTCCATAGAACAATACCTTCAATAACATGGTCAATTTGTTTTACCATTTGTCCAAACTGTTCCAGCAGAGCACAGAGTGAAAATAAAAGAAAATGAAAAGACAGAGAAATATTTGGATCTTGAAGAGTCTGAGAGATCTGAGAAGACTTGCTATGGCTCTAGTAAAAGACTACCAGTTAAAATTATTGGGAAAAACTCACAAGATTTGAAACATTAATAAAAATCATCAGTCTCACAATCACTATTCATTTTGCCATGATGTGACTCAATTATATACTTAGGAAATGCACAGGAGGCTACAAATTCTCAAAATCACAGGAAAAAGTGAACCACCCTTATATACATGGAGGATATCAAGCTATTTGCCAAAAATGAAAAAGAACTGGGAAGCCTGATACAAAGAATAAGAATATACAGCCAGCATACAGGAATGGGATTTGGCATTGAAATATGTTCCATGCTAACAATGAAAAGTGGGAAAAGAGAAACATGGGAAGGAATAGAACAGCCAAATCAGAAACACTTGGAATGAAGGAAAATTACAAGTACCTGGGGATATTGAAGTAGACACCATTAAACAAAATGAGGTGAAAAAAATTAAAAAAGGGTACCTCAGGAGAACAAGAAAATTTCTTGAAACCAAGCTTGGCAGTAGAAATCTCACCAAAGGAATAAACACCAGAGGTAATCCCCCTTGTAAGATACTCAGGATCATTCTTAAAATGGACAAGGAAGGAACTCAAACAAATTGACTAAACAACAAAGAAATTAATTACTATGCACAAAGCTTTATACCTAAGAGATGACATAGGTAGACACTATATATCAAGAAAAGAAGGAGGAAGAGGACCCACCAGCACCAAGGATTGCATAGATCCATCAATACCACTACTCAAGCGATACATTAAAAAGAGCAAAGAAAGGCTAATTACAGTAGCCAGGAACAACAATGGCAACATAAGATCAATCAGAAAACCATCAAAAACTAGAAAACAGAAATAGGAAAAAATAACTTCAAGCAAAAAACTGGCAAGATTGCACACAAGAAGACCTCAACATGGCTAAGAAAGGAAAACAGAAAGAAAAAAAAGAATCTTTTTTAATAGCAGCACAAAATAATGCCATAACAATCAATTATATAAAATTGAAAATATAATATGCAAATGTAGAGTATGTGGGAACAGAGATGAAATGGTGAATTACATAAGTGAATGCAGCAAGCTAGCACAAGGGGAATATAAGAGTAGACATGACTGGGTGGGAAAGTAATCCAGTGGGAATTGTACAAAAGGTTCAACTTTGCCATTCTAACAAATGGTATATGCACAAACAGGAATCTGTCGTAGACAATGAAATGCATAAAATTCTCTGGGATTTTGAGATACAAATGGATCATCTAATCTTGATCAGAAAACCAGACCAGTTAATTAACAAGAAAAAAAAAGAATTTGCTATCTAATGGATTTTGCCATTCTGGCAAACTACAACAGGAAAATAAAAGAAAGCAAAAAAATAGACAAATATTAGGACCTTGCTAGAGAACTAAACAAAACTGAGGAACAAGAGGATGATGGTGATACTGATTGTAGTTGGTGCATTTGAAATGGTCTGCAAAGACTTGGAAAAAAGACTGAAAGAATTGGAAATCAGAGGAAGAATGGAAACCATTTAGACTACACTATTGTTATGATTGGCAAGAATACCGAAATGAGTTTTGAAAACTAGAGAAGACTTGGTGTCACCCAGACTCCAGCAAAAGATTATCAGCTAATGCTGGTGTGAAAAATTCACAAGGACTAAAATAATAATATTTCATTCCCTACTGTTGATAATATGTAAGTGGAAAATAGCTGATTAACACATAAATAAACTTTCCCTCTACATAATAACATACGCACACAAAGATCTTTTACACAAAAAATATATTATCTAGATTTAAAACAAAACAAACTACTATTAGCTTTCTTCTTGTTTTCCCATATTAGGGTATATTATACTCTATTATTACTTTTCCTTACAAGAAAAACATTATAACTTTTGTTTATCAACAAATTTTCACTCAAATTTAAGGAATTAAATTTTACTGAATTTGTAGAATTGTGTTTAATTAATCATTTACTCACTATTCCACTGCATGTACCTTGAGGTAGGTGATCAAAGGCCTTGAGATGAGTGTAATCAATACATGAGACTTAAGGTAGGAGTGACTAGTACATGGGATTTGAGGTGGTTATGCATGGGAGTTGAGGTGAGTTTGATCAATACATGAGGATTGATGTAGGTGTGACCAGTACATAAGCCTTGAGGTGGGTATGCAGGGGACTTTGATGTAGGTGTGCAAGGGCCTTGAGGGGAGTGTGTTCAATACATGTGCCTTGAGGCGAGTGTGACCAGTACATGGGTCTTGAGGTGAGTGTGGTCAATACATGAACCTTGGGTAGGAGTGACCAGTTCATGGACCTTTAGGTGGGTGTGCAAGGATTTTGAGGTGACTGTGATCAATGCATAAACCTTGAGGTAGGTGTGACCAGTATATGGGGCTTGAGGTGGTAATTTACTAAGCTTTTTGCTTAGATGTGGCACAAGGCCATATGAATGGGGCACCCAATGAGACTCGAACTCACTCGTGTAGGTTTTCAAGTCTAGCTTGCTAACCATTACGCTACCCGAGGCACCCATATGGGGCTTGAGGTGGATATGCAGGGGACTTTAAGTAGATGTGCAAAGGCCTTGAAATGAGTGTGTTCAATACATGCACCTTGAGGAAGGAGTGACAAGTACAAGGGCCTTGAGGTGAGTGTGTTCAAAACATGAACCTTGAAGTAGGCATGAACAGTTCATGGACCTTTAGGTGGGTGTGCATAGGTTTTGTTGTAAGTGTAACTAATATATAAGACTCAATGTAGGTGTGACCACTACATATACTTTGAGGTGAGTGTGATCAATACATGAGGCTTGAGTACATAGGCCTTGAAGTGGGTATGCATAAGGCTTGATTTGAGTGTGATCAATATATGTGCTTTACGGTAGGTGTGACTAGTACATAGGCCTTTAGGTGGGTGTGCACGGGTCTTGAGGTGAGTCTGATTAATACATGAACCTTGAGGTAGAAATTACCAGTTCATGGGCTTTTAGGTGGGTGTGCAAGTGCCTTGTTGATAGTGTAACTAATATATAAGCCTCAATGTAGGTGTGACCACATGTACCTTGAGGTGATTGTGATCTATACATGAGCTTTGAGTTAGGTGTGACCAGTACATGTGGCTTATGGTGAGAGTCGATGGCCTTGATATAAGTGTGACCAATAAATAAGCCTCAAGGTAGATATGACCAGTACATGAACATTGATGTGAGTGTGCATGAGCCTTGAGTTGAGAGTATACAAGTATATAAGCTTTAAGATGGACTTGTATGAAGTATATCATAAAAAGTAGTTAAAATCTACTTAATAATTTTATTTAATATTAATTGGTGTAAATTATCTACACAAGATGTAGATAATTAGCTAGCAAGGCTTTGGCTAACATTTTGAAATTATATTTTGCTTCAGGTTTCCATACACTAGAGACCAGTGTAATTTATATACCTGTAAAATCTTTACTATACAACTTGATGAATGTACTCAACTAATAGTGCTTCACCTCATAAAAAGGTATTATTACTTACTTTTATCTTCTAATCTCTTTGCTAATTCCCGTGTGAATAAAACATTTGCCAACTTGGAATTAACATAAGTTCTTTGGCCTTCATCTGGCATTGGGCATTTCATATTCTCAAAATGAATAGTTCCTGCCATGTGTCCATAAGAACTTACATTCACAATTCTGGAAGGAGCAGATGACTCAAGGAGTTCTGAAAGAAAATTAAATTTTGAGATAATATATATATATATAATATTAAAAATGCAGTTTGCTATATTTATTAATAAAGAGTGCTTAATATCAGAGATAGAGCATAGATCTAAGTTAGGGTTGTGTAGACAGAGTCAACAGTGCTTGCTGACTGTCAGTTTCTTGCCTCTGTGAGATGACATTCAGTCACCTCAAATATGTTGGAATCCAATGTCAAGTCAATATTCATGCAGTACTCATCTAATACATCCAAAAAATGTGTTTCAGATTAATCATCAACATTAAACGTAGAGCTGACCATGTGAAAATCTCAGATCTGACCTTGTCCCTTTAATATTTCAAAAATAAATAATTATTTTAGCATTTAATATCAAAGTCTTGATGTCACTTTATTTGGCCATAAATGGCATATTTTAGTCTCTGATGGCATTCAGTGATCTCAAATAAACTCAAATAGTCTATGCTAGAGCCTAAAAGGAAGTCAGTATCCATGAAAAAAAAAATCAGATCCCTGTGACTTTCCATTTAATTGTGATTTTTGGACAGCCACACAAATTTTGGCATTGGCCTAATGAGTAGAATGTTTGCCAATGGCCTGGGAGACTGGGGTTCAATCCCAGGTTGAGTCATAACAAAGACTCAAAAAATGGTACTTGATGCCACCTTGCTTAACACTCAGTATTATAAGGTAAGGATCAAGAGTAAAGTGGAGCAATCCAGGGAATGGAGTAGCGCTCAGCCCTCCACCTCGTTGTGGTAGCTATTGAAAAGGAAGCCTTCGGGTCACCCTTGACTAAGGTCGCCAATTTTATTATAGATTACCTTGAAGGGTAAAAATATATGTATAAAGTACCCTGAAGTATTATAGATTACCTTGAAGGGTAAAAATATATATAAAGTACTTTGAAGTAAACAGAATAGTAAAAAATAGTAACACACTTTAAATTGCTATCAAAGTTACAGAAATACTTTTATAGCATCCCCAGTAGATAAGAATAATATTTTAGATAATACAATGAGTTTAAAAAATAATTTGACAATATCAAATTATACAATTAAATTAGACAAAGATGATTGATTAAATAATAATCAGGATAAAAAAGTTTTTATTTTTATCTTATTTTTTAAAATTATGTCTTTTTATAACAGTTATTTGACAAAAAGTTTAATATTTGAATAAGGTCAAATTCAAAGAAAAAAGAAAGAAAAAAAACTCACCTAAAAGCAGATTTGTGAGAAGGAATGGACCAAAATGGTTAGTGGCATATATTGTATTCAAACCATCTTCAGTGAGAAGTGACTGAGAATCTAAAAGAGAAAATCTTTTGAAAGTGAATTCAGAACACACACAGATATATATATATATATATATATAAAAAAATATGCACTCACACACAAATATATAAACTCACATACATATACAAATATATATATATTGTTACATCCTCTTCTCTTGTGTCTGGACGATATTCTAGATATTCTGATTTTCCTTGCTCCTAGGCCTGTTGGTGAGGAGTATGTAAACGAATAATAATTTACAATTTGTCCTATTTTTTGAGTTGGCTCGGTGGGATATTTTATGGATAATAATAATAAAAAATGGTATTGACAACAGGTTGAGGAATTATCACACATAAACAATGTATCAGAATGACTAGCAAAATAAAATCAAACACAACAGAAATTTCAACAACGTATGAAATACACTTATTCTGTTAGCATTCAACGAACAAAATGACATAGACACAAAAAGATTCACAAGATATGCAAATAGGACTTATCTGAGGAGTTATGGTTGAACTGAAGATTTGATGTGAGCATGATAGAAAATTATGTTCTGTCAGGCTTCTTCTTTGTTGCCCATTTTTAATGCATGTGGTTGGGCCTTTTTACTCCAGGGGCTTCTGGTCAACAACCTTCCACTACTCCTCTCCCAGTTTATGCTAGCTGCTGCTATATAAGATGTCACAAGTACAACATAATACATACATACACTTATGTATATGCATATATATCTATGCACACATATATACATATATATATATATATATATATATATATATATATATATATATATGTACACATACATATACGTATACGTATATACATAAACTTATATATATATATGTATATATACTAACATATTCACACACACACACACATATATATATATATATACATACTTACATATATGCATGAGCATATATATATATATACACACAAAAACACACACACACACATATATACATATATATATATATATATATGTACACATACGTATACGTATATACATAAACTTATATATGTATATAGTAAAGTTAGCGACCATAGTCGAGGGTGACCCGAAGGCTCCCTTTTCGATAGCTACTACACCAAGGTGTAGGGGAGGGCGCTACTCCATTCCCAGGATTGCTCCACTTTACCCTTGAACCGTACCTTATAATGCTGAGTGTTAAGCAAGGTGGTATCAAGTACCATTTTTAAAGTCTTTGGAATGACTCGACCTGGGATTGAACCCAGGTCTCCCGGGCCATTGGCGAACACTCTAACCGCTGGGCCAATGTATATATACTAACATATTCACACACACACACACACACATATATATATATATATACATACTTACATATATGCATGAGCATATATATATATATACACACAAAAACACACACACACACATATATATATATATATATATATATATATGGGAACTCAACTGATTTCCATTATAACAAAAAGGTTTACTTTTTATGCAAAAAAACATCCTCAAGAAGCTGTAATTTTTGTATCTGTATTTTGGGATTTATTAACTAACCAGTACATTCACATTAGTTTTTTAATTTCAAGATAATTTGCAGATGACTATATTTAACTTGCCATGAAAAATTTGATGGATGAAAACCCAAAAGAATTTTAGAAAACTTTTTCTCCCAAAATGATAAAAATACAATTTTTTAGCCAATTTGATTCATAGATAAATCATCAACAATGTTAACAAATTTCAAGCCAACCTAAATTGTATAAATAAGCAAATAAATAAATATATCTTTTAGGTTTGGTTTGGTTTGGTTTCTTTGTTTAATGGCATATCAACCTTTGTAGGTTATTTAATGCCAAAGCTATTCTCCGAGAAGAACAGTAGTGGGACTATTTAATCCATAGATGGGAGGATAAGGGGGTTCATACCTTTCCCAAGCATATTTGCCCGAAAGTGAACGTAATAGTGTGACTGGAGTACAAACTCGTTTACTACGATTCCGCAGTCCATCACTTTAACCATTACACCACGATGACACCCCCATATATCTTTTAATAAGTTGGGTTACTCAACTAACAGTATTTATGGATTTGTCTGTGATTACTCAACTAAAAGTAATTATGGATTTGTCTGTGATTACTCAACTAAAAGTAAGTAATGAATTATTATTTACTTGAATATCTTTTGATGTTTTCTTTTGAGTGAAAATCTACATTCTATTCTTTCAAGAATGCATTTATTTAATTTTTCTCAAATTGAACAAATATTGTTTACATATATCTTTGCTTTATCAGCAGCAGTTCACATACATGTTCTTTAAGGCAAAAAATACATTTTCTCTCTCACACAGAGACATACTGATTCAATGGAATTTTTACATAGAAAAATGTATCCCTTTATTTAAAGCTAACAGTTACAGCTATACTTCATTGATATCTATGCTCTGGCTACTATTATCTTTTTTTAAAATTCAGGAAAATTTTCACTCAGTTTACAAAAAAAAACATGTTGATTGGATTTTTATTTATTCATTTCTTTTTTTATCCACGATATATATATATATATATATATGACTGACCAATTTTTATGATTTCAGGTCCAAATGAACAGCTACGGCAGGAATTGGAATACACCATACTAAAGACTGATTGTCACAGCTGGTGAATTTCAAAAATGCAATCTGGATGTGAGGACACTTTAGAAGAATGATATGCAATAAAATTCTGTTTTAAACTTGGAAAAAATGCCACAGAAACGTATGGAATGCTTCAGACTGCTTTTGGAGCATCTTGCATGAATCGAGCATCAGTTTTTGAGTGGCATAATAGATTCAAGGAAGGCATGACATCTGTGAGGGATGATGAGAGGTGTGGGAGGAGTAAGAAAGTCAGAACACCAGAGTTGATTGGCCAAATAAAGAATTTCATGGATAAGGACCGTTGTGTGCCTATAGAGACAATAAGTGCACAGTTTGATGTCAGTGTGGGAACTGTACACACAACTATTTGCGAGGAACTGAAGATGCGGAACATTTGCGCAAAGTTTGTCCCAAGGGTGTTCAGAGAAGATCCGAAAGAAAGACGTTGTCATGACAGCAGGGAGATGGTTGAGCTGATCAATTCAGATCCCACAGTTCTTGATGCTCTGGTGACCTGCGATGAAAGCTGGATCTACTGCTATGACCCAGAGACCAAGAGATAGAGTTCCCAGTGGAAGCATGCTAGCTCTCCCAGACCCAAGAAGGCCAGACAGAGCAAATTCACCGACAAACTTTTGATGATCCCTTTTTTTGACAGCACTGGTATCATCTACATGCACTGAGATCCCACTGGACAGACAGTCAACAAGGAATACTATGTTGAGGTTTTAAAGGAGTTCAGGAAGAGATACTGTCAGAAGAGGCCAGCACTCTTCAAATCAGGTCAGTGGCATTTCCACCAGGACACAACTCCATCTTTGTCACAGACTATTTGACCAAGATGGGCATCAAGACAGTTCCTCACCCTCCCTATAATCCAGACCCTGCTCCCTGTGACTTTTGGTTATTCCTTAAGCTCAGAGGCTGTCGTTATGAGACAATTGAGGAGATGAAAGAAGTTGTGACAAAGGTCATTGACACGCTCACACAAGAGGACTTCCATGGGACCTTTCAGAAGTTGTTGGAACGGTACA